>JAGFMF010011958.1:1756575-1824883 GCA_019455555.1 Galemys pyrenaicus
CTCACCCACATCTGTTCCAACCAGTCCAAGACCAAAAAGCAAGCACAGTTTCTTCACATGTCCCTCTGCTCCCCGTGCCTCCTCCAGGTCTCCTTGCTGTTCTCCATCTTCCTTCCTTCCTTCCTTCTCTCTTCTCTGCAGAATCTTCCTTTCCTGCTCAGCTCCACCCACTTAGGGCAAAACCAGGATTTTAAAACTTCCCCTTTTCCTGGGATAACCCTGTTACAAACCCACTTTGCCATCATCACGATGGCAGGCTGTGGCCAGGGTGGCAAAGCAGGAGGTATGAGGACACACTTTCCATCAACTCCATGATCCAGTTGTCCCTTCCTCAAGGGTCTTCCCTTTGGTCCTTTTCCTAACTTCTGGCATCAGTTCTAGAGCATTTCTCCCTCCACCCCTCACCCTGCAACTCTCAGCCCGGGCCTGGTCATGCGTCCCAGAATCCATCTGTCCAAGTCCTCCTCTTCCGCAGGATGAACCGTGAAAGGTTTATCCAAGGATGAACTCCAAAAGTTTGAGGGAGGCAGGTCCTTAGCTATGAGCAATGTGACAGAGGTCACTCAGGGTCATCTTAAAGCAGAGCCCCCCACTCCGGGCCCCAAGAGGGGCTGGACGCACTGAGCCAGGACAGCAGCCCCTACATCCCACCTGCATCAGGCTCTGAGGAGCTGGGAACACCTGGATGGGACTTGGAAGGAGGAAGGGCGGGAACTGGAATGCAGGATTATGAGAAACCGAGACACTGAGGCTGGGGCAGGTGTCCCAAGCTGCAAGGAGGAGGGGTGCCTGCTGGCCCCTCACATTTTTGGCAGGGGTGGGGTAGAGCCCGGAAGAGATGTTTGGTTTTATAAAGCTAGAGGCTGCCAGGAACCTGACCCTCTGTGATGCAAGGTTGGAGGCCTCCTGATGAGGGGAAGACAGGCCAGGGGCTCCTTTCCTGGGGATCAGAGAGAGGGGCCTGGAGGCACAAGGGAGGCCCCGGCTGCCCACTCCAATCCCCACATGCATGGCCTGGGAGGCCCCAGAAATCTTGGTTCCTCTCTGCTCCCCTGAGATTCAGGATCAGACCAACACCTTATTCCAAAAGGCTCTGCCTTTCCCTGCCTGACCCACCTGGAGACAAGTCCCAGGGCCTGGCAGCTCTCCCCCTGGGCTGGGAATTCACACCAGCACTTTGCTGCCCCTCAGTGGCTGCCTGAGGAAACGCAAGGCCTGCTTCTGCAAGGGAGAAGGTCAGGGGCCTCAGGCCTGAGATTACAGGCAGGATGGGCCGCTGACTTTCATTCCCAGTCCTCCTTGGGCCTCCCTAGACCTGCCTTTCCTCGTCAGTCCTCTGCTCTTCCTTACTCCAAGCACGGTCACCTCTCTCAGATACATTTACCCATCTGCTGGAAGTGCCCCTGCCACCCAGCCCCAGAGCTGTGCCCCCCGTGTCTGAGTGCAGACATGCCCGTGGACCTCCTGAGCCTCAGCTCCTCCAAGTTCCCCTGGTTCGTGCCTGTTCCCTTCCCTGACCTTCCCTTCCTGGTTCTGGTTCATGACCGATGGGAGAGCAGAATAAAAGTAATGATGACACTGGAAGCACTTCCATTGCCTTTTGCTCGTCACCTGAGATGGCACAGGAGTCTGTGTGTGAGGTTTAACTCACATTGGTGTGAAGGTTCACACCAGTGCCACTTCTCCCAGCATATCTAAGTGTGACTCTACATTAATCTTTATGTAGAAAAAGAGCTGGGTGGCCCTCCAGCTCACACGCACCTTTGCAGGCCCTCCGGGCCCATGCTCCCTCTCAGCCCTGTGAGCGGTTCCTCCAGGCCTTCCCTTGGGGTCTGTGCTTTTGTCTGTAGTTCTTAGAAGATTCCTCCTTATTTTCACCCCAAATCTGTTTTTCTAGAAGGAAATACTCTGTTGTACTTGAAGAATCCTCAAGAGTCAAAACTTTAAGGGTCACCACTTCTATGAAGACTTTTCCTATCCCCCCACCCCAGGATTCTGGCCACTCCTTCCGCAGAATCCCCCCTGTACCAATCCAGCTGTGTTTTAACTGCTTCTCCTGTCTCTTCTGTGAAACCTGAGCTCCTTCAAGGCAGGAACTGTGTCACTCGTGAGTTCACAGGATTTATGGCAAATAGTCTCAATAAACAGTTTTTGAATGAATGTGAAACCAGGCAAAGCCCGGGAGAGGTCACGGTTAATGGGTCCTCACTCATGGGCCTACAGCTGAAGACACGGCTCAGATTCAAGGTGCAGGAACAATGGGATTTATTCACAAAGGGGAAATTGGGGGAAAGGAAAGCGTTTCTAAGGCAACAAATAGCTGGCTGTCCTACCCCAGATAGTGTCCACAGTGTCTACTAATCTGAACCAAAGACTGCACTGGGCCTCTGATGCACACCTGGAGCTGGTGGCACACAGGTAAACGGTGGTCCAGGACCCAACTCACAGTGGCAGCTGGAGGTATTGGCAGGTGCTGCTGCTCAGGTGACACTGCTGTGGCCAGCAGGGGTCCAGGTGAACCTAGCTGGAGGCCAGGAATGCCGGAAGCTGGACCAGACAGCACTGGAGGCAACGGCAGGTGTACTGGAGGCGAGAGTGGTGGTTGGGCAGTGGTGCCAGAACATCAGAAGCAGTGGGCAGCTCCGAGAGGCAGCCAGACACTGGTCATCAGTGCAGTTAGCACCAGTCAGCAGGAGACAAGGATCACCCACAGTGCTTAGATATGCCACTGGCACAAGCCAACCCAGGCAGCTCTTCTAGAAGCAGTGCCAGGGCGCCAGGGCGCCGTGTACAGCTCTTTCAGGTGATGTCAGAGACAGGCTGGAGGCAGGAGAGGCAATGGGATGGTGATTTGAAGTGAGGGTCAGGGCCCTCCCTGGTGGCGCAGTGGGTTAAGCAATGCACTATGAAGCAAACCAAAGCAAACCAAAGAAAACCGCAGCCACTGCAGCACGAGTTCGATCCCTGCTGCTGGCCAGGGAGGGAACCCACATGGCACAGCAGACCTCTCCTGCCTGACCTGATGCTGCCCTCAGCAGTGTGTTTCAGTCAGTCTGCCTGTTCTGCTCCCCACTCTGTCTGGTGAATCCTCTTACCTCCCTGAACTCTGGCCTGTACCCCAGCTCTTGAATGCATACATAAATAAATCTTAAAACAAAAAAAAATGAAGTGGAGGTCAGATCCGAAGGTCTCAAAGGTCTTGAGGTCTTAGAGATCTGTGTCCAAGATCTCTCTAGGAGAGTCTGAAGCTGTCTAAGCCCCACTTATAGCCCCTCCACAGCAGCCGCCTTTAAAACCTGGCTGGTCTGTTTATGAAACCAACTGTTTCCAAGACTTGATTGGGACTGGTCCGAGCTCGAACCTGATTAGTCCATTCACAGAACCATGTGGTCTCTGAAACTGAAACCCCACCAGGCAAGAAACCCACCTGCACTGAGCTTAGGCCCCCACGGTGGAGCAGGGCAGGTGAGCGCCACTGTACCTGTATGGCGCCAGCCATGTTGAAACCTTCCCTGTGTGGTCTCCAAAATCACCACTGCTTTTTTTCAAAACCCAAACTCAGCTTGTGCCAAGGTTAGCCATCAAACCCGGTTTGAGCTGTGATGGGGTGCTCAGAGGGCCCCACCACCCACCCTGCAGCCAGCACAGAGCTGCTCAGGCCCCACTGCACCAGGCTGCTGGGGGCGGGGACACTCCTCTTATAAAGGGAGAAATGAATCCGCTGCAACCCTTTTATCTTACCCAAGAGGAAACAAGGGAGCAGAAGATACAATGACTTGTCCAAGTTTATACACAACTTAATGGCATGTATATAGGAGTGTGGGAAGAGAAAATAATAATTTTGAGTCACTGCCTAGGTGTTATACAGTAACACAACCCTATTCAAATTGAAGTCTGGGCTTTTAGAGGACTCCTGCCCCAGTGCCTGCTTTGCCTTTCCCAGAGCAACCAACACCTTATAGCAACAGGCTTAATTATTACTGCCCCATTTGCCTCCTGCGTGCTCATTGTGACCTGTGGCCTGGGGCAGAGGACTGTGCTCACCCAGTTCACTCCTTTTTTCTCAGTATTGCTGTTGCTATTCAAGGCCTTTATTTTTTTTTAAAGATTTATTTATTTATGCATTCAAGAGCTGGGGTACAGGCCAGAGGCGTGCGCGGTGAGAGGAGTCACCAGAGACAGAGTGGGGAACAACAGGCAGACTGACTGAAACACACTGCTGAGGGGAGCAGCGGGTGAGGCAGGAAAGGTCTGCTGCGCCATGTGGGTCCCCTCCCTGGCTGGAGGCAGGGATCGATCGAACTCGTGCTGCAGTGGCTATGGTTTGCCTCACAGTGCATTGCTTAACCCACTGCGCCACCAGGGAGGCCCCTAGTCCAAGCCTTTTATAGTTTTGTATAACTTTTGTAGGTTTTTTGTTCAATTTATTTGAAGAATATTGTTGCATTTTGATGGGAATTGCATTAAATTTATCACTTTAAGTAGTACAGCCCTTTGAGTATATTGGTTCTCCCCACCGACAAGCATGGTATGAACTTTCATTCCTTACGTCACCATCTATGGATAATTCCTTTCATAATGTTTCGTCGTACTTATTGTGTACTCCCTGGTTACATTAATTCCAAGCTATTTCATTCTTTATGAATTATTTTCTTAATTTCTTTTTCTTCTCATACATTGCCTCCATGTAAAAATGCAACAGATTTTTGCACGTTGATTTTGTAGTCTGCCTCTCTGCTGTATGTGTTTATTGTTTCTAATTGCTTTTTGATAGAGTCTTTTGGGTTTCTTATATATACTGTCTGTAGCTACTGATAGTTTCACTTTTCTCATTTGCAGTTAGAAAGCAGACTGAGAGGGGCCTCCCTGGTAGCGCAGCGGGTTGAGCACCACACTGTGAAGCATCCACAGCACAGCAGCGCCAGTTTGATCCCCTGCCAGGGTGGGGACCCACATGGCACAGCAGACCTCTTTTGTCTCCCCGCTGCTCCCCTCAGCAATGTATTTCAGTTGATCTGCCTGTTCTGTGGTCCCCACTCTGTCTCTGGTGAATCCTCTCACCACCCACGCCTCTGGCCTGTACCCCAGCTCTTGTATACATAAATAAATAAATCTTTAAAAAAACAAAAAAAGAAAGAAAGCAATTTGAGAAAATCATTTAATTGTAATATGGGCTATTTCCTACAAAAAAAGTAACTCAGAAGGTAAAACTAAGAGGCCAGAGGGTGTCACAAAAATCATTGCCAGGGAGAATTATTTGGTTCCAGTCAAGGAACTAGAAACATGTGCCCAATCTACCACCTATAACTGGAAGTCTCTTAGACACTTTTCTTTCTTTTTTAAAATTTATTTATGTATACAAGCACTGGGGTACAGGCTAAAGGTGCAGGGGGGAGGGAGGTGAGCAGATTCACCAGAGACGGAGTGGGGAGCAGAACAGGCAGACTGACTGAAACACACTGCTGAGCAGAGCAGCGGGCAAGGCAGGAGAGGTTTGCTGCGCCATGTGGGTCACTTCCCCAGCCTGGATCGAACTGGTACTGCAGTGACTGCCAATAGCTTCATAGTGCAAGACTTAACCCCTGCACCAAGGAGGCCCCTTTATGGTTATTTCTAAGTGTTTTAAAAACTCATTTCAGGGCCCGCCCTGGTGGCGCAGTGGGTTAAGCAATGCACTATGAAGCAGACCGCAGCCACTGCAGCACGAGTTCGATCCCTGCCCCTGGCCAGGGAGGGGACCCACATGGCGTAGCAGACCTCTCCTGCCTCACCCGCTGCTCCCCTTAGCAGTGTGTTTCTGTTGATCTGCCTATTCTGCATCCTGCTCTGTCTGGTGGATTCTCTCACCAACCCCACACCTCTGGCCTGTACCCCAACGCTTGTATGCATAAATAGATCTTTAAAAAAAAAACTCATTTCACCAAAATCTGTCAAGAAACAGCACTAGTGCTCCTATCCCCCGTGCTTTTTTGAAAGCTGTGCAGAGTATGCAGAATACTGTAGTTTACAAAATGACTGTTGCTCATTAACAAATATCCCCAAATAGACCAGACAGAGATAAAAATATAAAACAAATCCTGGGAGGAAAGAGTGCCTATTTTAACCTTGATGGCAGTGTCTGTAGGTGCCATCCTTCAATCCCTTAGAAGTTCAGCAAATCACTAGCCTCCTGTAACAGGAGGGCCTTTAAGATGCCCTGTCAGGGCTCTCCCTGGTGGTGCAGAGGTTAAAGACGTAGTGCTGTTAAGCTGTCTCCAACCACTGTGACACGAGTTTGATCCTGGTCAGAGAACTAACCCACATGGCGCAGCAGACCTCTCCTGTTGCACCCGCTGCTCCCCTCAGCAGTGTGTTTCAGTACATCTAACTGTTCTGCTCCCCACTCTGTCTCTGGTGAACCCTCTTATCCCCACACCTCTGGCCTACACCCCAGTTCTTGTATGCATAAATAAATAAACCTTAAAAAAAAAAGATGCCAAGTCATGTAGGCATAGGTCTGCAAGACCCCCTGGCCAAACCTGTTGGATATTCTGGGCTGCGCTGGCTTTTGACTTGAACCTGCTACCTACGGTGACTCTTCTGTTTTTTCCCTTACCAGCCCTAATATTTTACTCTATCTCTTGCTCAGCCCATGTTTTGCCTAGTTCCATTCCACCATGTCTATTGCACTTCGGTTTCTTTCACCCTTCCATTTTACTACTCCCAAAACAAATGTGGTTTTAGTCACCTACTACGTCTTCCATTGAGTTTGTCTTGTAAACTTTATTTCATCATGGTGAGAACACTTAACATGTGATTTGCTCTCTTAACAGATTTTTAAGTTGTATAATACAGTATTGTTACCTGTGGGCACAATATTATACAGCAGATCTCTAGAGTTTATTCATCTTGTATAACTGAAATTTTATATCCATTGATTAGCAACTCCCCATTTCCCTTTCCCCTAAGTGACTGGCTTATTTCACTAGCATAATGTCCTCAGGGTTTTTCCATGCTGTCACCTACGATAGGATTTCCTGTTTTTAAGATGAATAATATTCCATTGTTATTGATAATCCCACATTTCTTTTATTTCTTCATGCCTTGTTGGACATGTAAGTTGTTTCCAAACCTTGACCACTATACAGTGTCAAAACGACCTCCCTGGTGGGACAACACTATGAAGCATCTGTAGCTACTGCAGCACGAGTTCCAAATGCCTCCTCAGGGAAGTGAACCACAAGGTGCAGCAGACCTCTCCTGACTCGCCCGATGCTCCTCTCAGCAGTGTACTTCAGTGGATCCGCCTGTTCTGTTCCCCACTCTGTCTCTGATGATTCCTCTTACCCCCAACACCTCTGGCCTGTACCCTAGTTCTTATATGCATAAACAAATCTTTTTTTAAAAATGAACATGGGAGTGCTAATGGCTTCAAGATCCTGCTTTCAATTCTTTGGATAAATACCCAGAAATGGGGTTGCTGGATCATATAGTAGTTTTAGTGCTGTTGTTTTTTCCCAGAAAACTTCATACTCTTTTCCACAGAGGCTAGACCATTTAATATTCCTACTTTATCCACATATTTGCCAACACTTTTTTTTTTTTAGTAATAGCAATTTTAATAAGTGTCAGGTGACATCTAATGGTAATTTTTATTTGCATTCCTCATGATTAATGATATGGAGCATCTTTTCATAAACCTGTTGGCCATTTGTATGTCCTCTGTTGGAGAAAGACGTGTTCAACTCTTTTGTACATATTTTAATCATGTTATTAGTTCGTTTGCTGGTGAGCAAAAGTTCGGTGAGTGTTTGAGAAGGTATGCTCTAACGTCAGAGCAAGCTCAGCGACCACCAGACTTCAAACCCACCGAGTTAGCGCTTCCGCGCATGCGCGATAGCGCATCACTGTGGACCCGCCCTCTCGCTTCCGGCTTCCGGTTCCGGAGAGACCCAGAGGTCCGGCTGAAGCTAATGGCGTTGTCCGCGGGACCGGACGCCGCGGGTGTAGAGAAAGCCAAGGCGGAAGAGGAACCGCGAATTCTGGAACCCGGGGCCGCCCCGTTCGGAAATTTCCCTCATTATTCCCGCTTCCATCCTCCAGAGCAACGGCTCCGCCTCCTGCCCCCGGAGCTGCTTCGCCGGCTCTTCCCTCCGAGTTCCGAGACCAGGCCAATCCTGGGGCTCGACGTGGGGTGTAACTCCGGGGTGAGTGACGGGGGTGGGACCGGAGGTCGGGGCTAGGCTGCCTGCGTGTCCGCTGGGGTTCTTGCCTGGGTCTGGCGTCACAACTTTTCCAAAAGCAATTTAAAGGCGTGGCGTTGACCGAACCCTAGCTGCTGCTGCCGCCTGACCTCCAGGGTCTCACTCCCACCTCTCCTAGGAATCTTGGGGAGGAATCATTCTCAGCTGCGTTTGGAATTCTTGTGCCCTTTTCTCTACGTTGCTCCTTCCCCGCGGAACCCTAGCTCGGAAAGGCCACCATACCTGTTCTCTGGCTCTTGCCTTCGGTCCAGCGTGGCTACCGACTTGGCTCCAGGAGGGGATTTCCATATACCCACGTTTAAGAGCGTGGATTTGGGGTTGGTTTACTAGGAGAGATGAGCTAGAGTAATAGAATCATTTCTGGAATTAAGATCCGTGTGCCGTACAATGCCGGACGACTCGGAAACTGAGTGGGTATTTACTTAAAAAGCGCTGGAAAGGATGGAGAACGAAAATAAAGCATCCTGCTGGATGAAAACATCACATTTTCTTAAGAGGAATATTCTTAGGCAATTAGTGACTAAAATCAAACCACGTGCAAAACAGAAAAATGTCTGACACCTATTTGTAGCCTCCAGGATATGGTAGAGAAGTCATTCTGACCTATGTTCCCAAGTGCTTAGATGTTAGTACCTCACTCCATTCCAGACCAAAAGCTGTGGGGAGGAGAATTTTGTGTGTTGCTGGCCTTAGGAAGAAGACTGGTGGCGGGTGGAAGGTTTTAGAAACGTTAATAAAGGGAATATTTGGATACAGATCTGTAGCTGGAATGAGTAGCTGAGTGGGGGTCTGCGGACTCCCTGCAAACATTTCTCTACTATAATGATAAAGGAAATCAGAGGGGAAAACTAGTAGAAAAGAGATACCCAACTGAAGACTAGGGATTTCATGAAGGGCATAAGGAAACCACACGTTAAGAGTAGTATATAGACACGTTTAGAGGCAATAGTTTGTGATTAACTAGGGCAGTCATTCTCATACTAGGAAGCTTTTTATTTTAGGGAGCTTAAGAAAAAATGCCTGTACTTGTTAAAACAAACCAAAAAATCAAAACACAAAGGAACATAGAATTAAAAGTAAGTTTCTCATCCTGACTTTTTTTTTTTAAAGATTTATTTATGCATACAAGAACTGGGGTATAGGCCAGAGGTGTTGGGGTGGGGTGTGAGGATTCAGCAGAGACAGAGTGGGGAGCAGAACAGGCAGACTGACTGAAATACACTACTGAGGTGCCATATGGGTTAGCTCCCTGGCTGGGGATAGAACTTTTAAAATACAGAGTTAGATTTTATTTTTTTTGGTGTTTTTTTTGTATGTGTGTGAACTGTGTTACATAGAGAAAAATGCATAAAACAAGTCTGTGTGAAATATTATAAGGCAGACACCTTTACGACTGTTGTCCAGATCAAGAATAAAACATTGTCAGCACTCCAGAAGTTCCCTATATGCCTTTTCTGTTCATAAGTCTCCCTTTTCCACCCAGAGGGAGCACAAGCCTGACTTACATGATTATTGTTGTCTTTATTTAAAATGCTTAGTAATTTTTGTAGCCCTAAATAATGTAGTTTAATTTTATCTATTTTTGAACTTTATATAAATGGAAGTTTCCTGTGTATTTGTCTTTTCGCTCAGATTTATGTATTTGAGTCATCCATGTTGCTGCACTGAGCTGAATTCCTTTGTTTTTAACTGCTATCTAGTATTCCATTATAACGACTGTATATTTGTTTATCCATGCTACTATTATCATATATCTGGGCTGTTTCCAGCCAGTTTCTTCACTAGCACATAAATATTTTCCTCACAGAATCATTGCTAAGAGAAAATGAGGTAGTGACTAGAAAAAAGAGATTGGAACAGTATAAATTTGAGTTAATTATAATAGTTATATAAATCAGTTAAAGAGTGCTAAGATGGTGAAAATCACAAATCATTGGGTTTAGCTAGAAGAAGATCAGCAGTGATTTTTGGGAGTAGTGGACGCAGAAATAATACATTTCAGATGGATGTTGTTGAAGCATAAGAGAAGTGATAAAATTGAAGCTGTAGTGTGAAGGCTAAATTGAGAACTTTTGGAATTCAGAGTTTTCCCAACTATAACTCTGAGAAGCAGGTTTTTGTAAGTTGGTGCTTGCTCTATTACTTGCCTTCCTGGAACTCCACCTCCCTAGAGTGTGAGATCCCCCCCCCCCCCAAAGAAAGATAATTTACAAGCATTTAATTTACTTAAGCTGGAAAATACTGCTCCAGGTTCCTTTGCTGCAAATAATGGGCTATAACTTTAGCCATAGCACCTAATCCATCTGTGTCAGGAATGAATAGAGGTGGTGCATTACAGCCTGAGACCTCTGGAGGGCACTGAGCACCTCATCGGTAAAATGTTTTGGGCCACCTCTTAGCCTATAGTTTAGGATCTTCACTTATAACCAAGGAGTAAGTGGCAGTCTTAGTAGGAAGATAAGAGATAGGAATTTCACTTTCATTCACTGGTTGACAGTGCAATGACCAAGCTCTTCTGGATTTCTCTAGGATCTGAGTGTGGCTTTATACAGACACTTCCTTTCCCTACATGATGGGGAGACCTGCTCAGATGTCTCAAGAGAACTCCGTTTCCTCTGCTGTGACATAGATCCAGTCCTGGTGGAGAGAGCTGAAAAAGAATGCCCTTTTCCTGATGCCTTGACTTTTATCACCCTGGACTTCATGAATCAAAGGACCCGGAAAGTTCTCTTAAGCTCTTTCCTAAGCCAGTTTGGACGCTCAGTGTTTGACATTGGCTTCTGCATGTCAGTAACCATGTGGATTCATCTGAACCATGGGGACCATGGCCTGTGGGAGTTCTTGGCTCACCTTTCCTCCCTTTGCCGCTACCTCCTTGTGGAGCCACAGCCCTGGAAATGCTACCGGGCAGCTGCAAGGCGTGTCCGGAAGCTGGGCCTCCACAGTTTTGACCACTTCCACTCCCTTGCCATCCGAGGTGATATGGCCAGTCAGATTATACAGCTCTTGACCCAGGACCATGGCATGGAATTAGTATGCTGTTTTGGCAGCACCAGCTGGGACCGAAGTCTTTTGCTTTTCAGAGCAAAGCACACCATAGAAACTCATCCAATTCCTGAATCACTGATGGAAGAGGGGAACGAAAAGGACAGAGTAAAATTCTGGAGACAGTGAGATGGGAAGGTATGAAGACCCTAAAAGAGATAGTGTAAGGGTTTTATATTAAGAATTAAGTGTACCCTATTTAACTCCTCACAGTTAGGCAGCCTCAAAACCTGGTAGAATATTTTGGCAAAATGTCCAAGATGCAATTGACAGAGGATCTGTTCCTCATTATTTGGGAACATCCCAGAGGAGACTGCGTCTGTGGATTGAGCTGAGCTATCTGGATCAGGATGGTCTAGGGAAAGTGATCCTGGTTCCAGGATATGGAAGTGGCTGCTTTTGGGATTATTTATAAACTTAGACCAGGCTAGCCTTACCATGAATTAGTTCCCTGGCTCCTTGATTCTCATCTGGTTTCTTCAGGCTTCTGGATTTAACGTCTTGCCTTTAGATAATACCTCACACTATAATCCAAAATGAAAAGTAACTGACCTGGCTAAGGGAGAGGATTAGTAGTATGCTCTCTTTCCAGAGCAGGTCAAGTCTCCCAACATGCCCAGGCTTAGCACGGCAGTTATAGATAGATATGATGCACTAACTGGCGTTTAAAAGATGTTTGAAAGTTTTAAATGATGAGCTCAAATCCTAGCTGGTACAAATGAAATAAATGCATTGGGATTGTATTTGTGTGTGTGTGTGTGCGCGCGCGTGCGGGCGTGCTTGTGCGTATGTATGGGATTGTATTCTATATATATTATTATATGTAATAAAAACAATTTGAATATAGTTGAAGATGCCTCATGAATTAGTTAGATAAGAAACTTTTAGAGTGCTTTCAACTCAAGAAAAAACCTCACCCAGGCTTTGAACATGCCATCAAGTAAGTTAACTCAGGACTCAGCATCCTCAGCCAAGGGATACCAGTGTGGAGGTGGGGACCAGTCTGTATGTGCAGGGAGCATGCATAAAATGTAGTGTAAGTGGGTGTCTACAGCACAAATGCTGTTGGGTTTTTATTTTCATGTCCCCCCCAACATCAGTGTATTATGAAATCTAATTCTTTTTTTCTTTGTATACTTCCTTGACCCTTTCCCTCCCCCTCCATCTTAACCACTGAAACCTCAGTTTATCAGTGTTTGCTAGTTTATGATTATTTTTGTATGATTACTTCAGTTTGTCCAGTGTTTTCATTATAATACTCATAGTTGTTAAATTATCCAACATTTGTCTTTTATCTTTCTGGCTTATTTCAATTTCACAAGGTTTTGATCTTTAAAATACTATGAATTGAATCCAAAAGAAAGTGGAAGACAAAGGAAGATTTGTTTGGTGGAGAGAAGATAGAGAAACAAAACCTATCTAGGTAAGAAAAAAACTTGAATTGGTAAACTTCAAAATTCCTAAGATCCTATTTTCTGAATAGAAGTTACAGAAAGAGGAGCAGGGAATAAGAGAACTACTAATTAGAGGCTGAACCTATTGATGGAGAAGTTCCTGCTAAGGAATTTGAATTTTTTTTTTGCATTATAAGAATAGAAGCCAGCACACTACCTAAACAATAGGGATTTAGGTAAACCAGTTTTTCTATTTTGTGCAGAATAATTGTGTAGCTGGTGCCATTTCCAATCTCAATTAGACTCCAATACTACTTTTAATCTTTTTAATAATTGCTACTTCTGATCACTTTTATCCTAGTGACTGTGCCAGAGTTTTACCCTTCAGCAGACACTTAACTCTTTCACTGCTGTATTAATCTAAGATGACCTAACCACTAACTAGTGTCATTCTTCTTTGCTGTGTCAGGAGTCTTTTCTTGCCCTCACCCTTGAATCCTCTCATCTTTCTCCTTTTTCACTTCTAAACTTTGCCAGCGAACTTTTACACAAATAACCCTCTGCCGCAATTCCTGATCCCGGTCAGTGTCTGCAACCCCTCTCAAAGTGTGCCCCATTTAAGATCCCCTTGGTGTCTCCTTGGCCTCATTGACTCCTTCCTGTTCACCTACCAACATGTCAGTTTTTTCTCAAAAACACCAACTTTCCCTAGGTCCAGTCTACCCCTCACAGCTAATCACAGTGGTTACAGATGTGAATTAATTTACTTCTCTGTAGAATTTAAAGACACTTTGAAACTTTGTGGCCTTGCTGGTGCTGGCTCCCTTCACCAAGAAAGCAAAGAAATGTATGTGGGGCTCTGGTTGGCTGTCTCCTGGTCCCTCAGAATGTTACATCCTAATCCCTGGAATGCATGAATGCTATTTTAGGTGGCAAAAGACTTTGTAGTTGTGTACAAACATAGATAGGTTGGTTAAGGACTTTGAGATCCCAATTTAATCTGGATTATGAGGCCAGGCCCTGAAGATAACCCACAAGAGGGAGCAAAAGAGACTTGAAACAATAGGACATGTAATGACAGAAGCAGGAGGTTGGAGTGATGTAAGGAGGGACTGGGAACCTTGAAGTGAAGTTAGAACAAGCTCTCCCTTGCCTCCAGAAGGAATGCACCTCAGTTTTACACTTATGACTTCCAAAATGGCAAAATAAAAATTTTGTCATAAGGCACAGGAATGCTGATTACAAGACGAATAGCTACAAGCCAAGTGGCACCTGTCCCAAACAATTTGATGGTGGAAAGTGGCGGCCCCAGCAACCAGAGGGATAGGCAGGGGCTCCATTACATGATTAACTGAGGAATCTCCAATCACTAAAAGCTGTGGGAGATGCTTCAGCATCTGAGCCTGACCTGTTCCCTGACATTTAGATTGGCTGAGCAGTTGCCTGACCTGTTAGGAAGAACAGGTCTATAGCAGTTAGTTTCAAAGAGATGCGTGAGTAGTACTCATAAAGGTGAGGCCCTGGTACCAGGAAGGTAATGATTGCATAATGGCCTATGAAAACCTGTGGAGACAGTGAGAATATCTTTGACTCCAGGAAAAGATAATTTCCTCAAACCAGCTTAATTCAGGAGCCAAAATCAAGCATGACAAGACTCTTAAGGGACAGGAATAGAAGATGGTCCTACATACAATTTAACTTAAAATTATTTAATTCAGTATACCCCAAAATTAGTTCAATAATCAATATAAAAATTATGAATAAGGGCCTCTCTGGTGGTACAGCAGGTTGAGCACCACAATGTGAAGCATCCGCTGCACAGCAGCGCGAATTTGATCCCTGGCCAGAGTGGGGACCCACATGGCGCAGCAGACCTCTCCTGCCTTGCCCACCGCTCCCCTCAGTAGTGTCTTTCAGTGGATCTGTCTCTTCTGCTCCCCACTCTGTCTCTGGTGAATCCTCTCACCTCCACGACTCTGGCCTGTACCCCCAGCTCTTGTATGCATAAATAAATAAATCTTTTAAAAAATTATGAATAAGATGTCACATTTTTATACCATCTTCAAAATTGTGTGTGTGTTATACTTGCAGCTCATCTTAATATGTACCAGGCACATTCCAGATGCTCATTAGCCACATGTGGCTAATCTACTTTTATGGCAAATCCAGAAGTATTATCAAATTCCTTCCAGATACCCAGAATGCCTTTAGCTGCAGGGGTGATGGGGGGAGCAGACACTGAGGGGTAGGGAAAAGTAAATTTAGCCATCCTGGACTTAATGATGGTCAGATTTCATTCAGCAAGTATGTTAAAGTAGAAAAGAAAAAGAGGCTCATATAAGGCAACCACGTGAGCTTCAGAAAAGAAAAAAGTGGTTATGATCTACACTGAACATGAAAGATTCCTGAAGGATAAAGAATTTGAGCTGTCTCTGAAAGCTTGACAGTGATGACAAGAGAAAGCATCCCCGTGCGCTTGGGAAAAGCAATCTCTGAGCAAGCAGTCACAGGCGTGGGTGTTTTGTTCTTTGAGAACAGACAAGTCAGGCTGGGCTAGAACGGAAATGTGCTGGACAGTAGTGAGAAATGACAGTGATATTTGGCATTTAAATAGATTATAATAAAGTTTTAAAAAACTATAAACATTGGGGGCAAGGTAATTTTATTTTCTATTTTTAAGATTGATTTATGCATACAAGAACTGGGGTACAGGCCAGAGGTATGGGGGGGGAGTGAGAGGATTCACCAGAGACAGAGTGGGGAGCAAAACAGGCAGATTGACTGAAGTACACTGGTGAGGGGAGCAGCGGGTGAGGCAGGAGAAATCTGTGCCATGTGGGTCACCTCCCTGGCAGGGAATCAAACTCATGCTGCAGTGGCTGCCGACAGCTTCATAGTGCTGAGATCAAACCCCTTTATGCCACCAGAGAGGTTCTTGGAAATGTAATTTTAAAAACTGGAAAATGCTTTGAAAATAAAATCCCACCCAAAAAAATAAAAATAAATAAAATCCCTAAAAGTCAAAAAGGTCGATAAACTTGACAAGTAAAAGGGAAAAAAAGCATACGACAAACTACCAACTAGTAAAACTATTTGCAATACATGTGACAAGACAAATTTCATTATAATAGAACTCTTACAAGTCCATTGGATATTCAAAGAAAAGTAGTGGCAGATAAAGACCTGAAAACATGTTCAGCCTTACTCCTTATTAATTATATCCAAATAATGAAAAGACATTTAATCTCTTCGAACAATACTCACGTTTTAAATAGTGATGGTGAGAATGTAGAAAACAGGTTCATTATACCCTGCTTGTAGGAATGTAAATTAGTATGACCATTTTGGAAAGCGATTTTTCAACATTGCTTATCAAATGTATGTTGCACATAACCTAGAATTCCATTTTTAGGAAATTATCCTGTGTACGTATTCACAAGTATGCAAGATGTGTGTGTACTATGTTCTCCATTACAGTGGGTTGATAAAAGTGAAAAAGTGGAAGCAATTTAAATGCCACAACAAATAATACAATACAGCCTTAAGTGGATTACTATGCTGTTATTAAAGACAATGTCTATATAAAGCTCCCCAAAATATTTTAAGCATAAGAAAGTGCAGAAAAATGAAAATCCTACCTTTTTTGTACTATTTTTTAAAGATTTATTTTTATTTATGCATATAAGAACTGGGGTGTAGGGGGTGAGAGGATTCATTAGCATTAAAGTGGGAGCAGAACCAGCAGATCCCCTGAAATCCACTGCCGAGGGGAACAGTGGACAAGACTTGAGAGGTCTGCTGTGCTCTCTGGGTTATTTCCCTGGCCAGGGATCGAACTCATGCTACAGTGGCTTGTGATACCTTGATGGCACCGAGACTTTAACCCCTGCACCACCAGGGAGGCCCCACTTTGTACCTTTTGAAAAGAAAATACACATAGTGGTTTAAAAAAAAACATCTAAAAACGAAGAATTATGGTATGAGCATATTTGATCAGATGAAGAACCAGCCTAAAAATTAACGTGGCTTATTGTCAGGGATGGAAAATGCAGCAAATATTATATTTCCCTCTATTTTTTTAACTTTTTTCAACCATATGTCTCTAATGCTTTTAAAAAATAACTAATAGTAAATAATTTTTTTAAATAAATTGAGCAGTCTTTCTATAACTCTTATCCTCCACTGCCCCACCTACCTACCTACCTGTCTGACTTTTCTTTCACAGCATTTCTTGCCTCCATTCCTTACTATGTACATCTTTCTCAACCCTTCAAAATCTGGTTTTGCCAAAGTTACCAATGACATGTGCCTAAAGTGCTGTGTCTCAGTTCTGATCCAGCTTGACATAAGCAATATGAGGAACTCTTTCATCTTTTGGGGGGGAAAATTCTTGGGCGCTGGTGACAATACTTCCTTCTCTGACGAGCCCTCTCTAATGTCCTGATGACTCACAGTGTCCTTATCTCTAGTCCAGGTCTCTCTCCTGAGCATAAGAATTATTTTTCTAACAGCATTATGCATCAGCATTTCCCAGCCTTCTCTACAGCATGCACATGGCACACATAAAACATGATGGTATTTTCATGGCAACCCACCAAGACTGCTGTCTGCCGAGGAGCTTGTGCTTCCCTGAGGCTTGAGAAGAGCAACATGCCGCACACCCACAACACTTCCTGAGGCACATCCAAAGGGCAGCCCCAAGCTCCTGGACTGATGTGGCCGTTCGGCTGTCTCCCAGGCATTCATATGTCATCGTGTTTGGAAGTGGGCAGGTCATCTCCAAACCCACTCTTCATCAGGTGTTTTCTGTGACTGGTCAAACACCTGCAGCTTACCCACTCTCAGCCCTCTGCTTCCCTTCAGCTTCTAATCCCAAGACCTGCTGACTTCACTATTTCTTGAAGTCAGCTCACTATCACCAATATCACTTTCTCAGTCCAAAGCACATCATTTCTCATTTCCCTCTGCGATTACCACAGAAACTGTCTGGTCTTCCTAACTTCAGTCTTGCTCTCTGTTCTTCCTAACTTCAGTCTTGCTCTCTGTTCTCCACACTACAACCACAGTGATCTTTCTAAAATGAAATTCTAGTTATACTACCCCCCACTCTTGCTTGAAACCATCTGAGAGATCTACTTTGCTCTTGGATGAGATGTGTTCTGGGCCTCCCCTATGGCACAAGGGGTTAAGTCTTCAGCATTATGAAGCTATCAGCAGCCACATTCTGGAAATACTGTCAAAACCCAAGGAACGAGAACATAATTGTCCCATGCAGAATTAAGCAGAAATAACAAAGCTCTATTCCCTCTCAACAAATGGACTACACATTAGTGTACCCCTAGCTCCTTTCTTCCTCTTATTGAGCAGGAAAAACATCAAGAATGCACTCAGACTCTTTCCAACCTGGAGAATAGCCAGATTATTAAGATGTTTTGAGACACCAATTACCAACATGTCTATCTGCTGATGTCAGGAATTCTGAACTGGGGTCAGTTTATCAACCAGTGTGACATAATGACTAAACAGCTACAATGTCATACAGGAATGAAGCTGCCCTAATACAGGATGAATGACCATGTAGTACTGAAGCAGGGGATCCCATTCAAAGTACTGATGTGAGCAGTGAGGGGAGGTTCTCTGAGATGTCTATACCAGTGAGTCAGCATTGCTATATGCACATTTAGACTACGCCACCAAACTGGTATGTTGCCAACAGCTTACAGCAACCAGAGACCTAAGAGGTCTTGTTTTGTACACAGACAACTCAAGTAAAGCACATTATATGGCCAGTGATACCTTGCAAGGGTAGAAAACCAACTTTGGGACTTCTGTGTAACTTTAATAATTTAAGTAAATAATAACTGAAAAATAATTATGAACATATTAAATCTCATCGAAGACAATGTAACCATAGAGCAATGATTTCATCTAATATAAATTTTCACCAATGTTGGTGAAGATGAAGATTTATGTAACACAGAATCTGTCAAAATCTGACAGATGACTAAACTTTGAAGCATGCAAGAATCTTCAAATAAAAAAAGGAGGTATTTCTCTAATAAGTACAGATGTTTCTGGCTGTGTTTATTAAACAAGGGTAAATATCTGAACGAGAAGTAAAAAGTCAGCTAGGTGGTCTATTTCCAAAATTTTAGTTATTTGGAAATATCCAATAATAGCTAGAAATGCCTGGCAGACTCAAAGTTTTTCTACCTCATGACTTTGGAATGCAACAGATACGTGGAGTTTTACTGGACTCTTAAGGCTTTTGTGCAAGGGAGCGTGTCTTTTTTGTTGGAAATCTAGGACTAACCCACTAGTCATTATTTAATAAATGTTGAACAACTGGACAAATAAGAATCAATGCTGCTGGATTCCAGAGATGCTTTTATCATCAATTAGATGATCTTTCTCAGAAATGAAAACATGTTCACAAAAAGATCTGTTCAGAAAGTTTATCGCAATCTTATTCATAATAGCCTAAAACTGGAAACACACAAATATTCATTAACTAGAGAATGGATAAACAAACTGATATACTCCTACAATGGAATATTACTTGGCAATAAAAAATGTCCATGGCAGGATCTCAAAAACAATACTACTAAACTACAGAATATAGATACAAAAGAAGTGTATATCGTATGATTCCACTTAGGTGAAGTCCCAGAACAGACAAAACTGTGCTGATAGAATTCAGGAAGTTGCAGGGAGTGGGCTGCAGTACAATCAACATAGAGCAATTTTCTTGGGATGGCTGTGTACCTTCTTTGTAGGGATTAGACACATGTCTATTATTGCTGATATTCGCCAAACACCCAGGATATGTACATTTTATTTTAAGAATAAATCAATTTAGGGCCTCCCTGGTAGGGCAGTGGGTTGAGCACTGCACTGTGAGCATCCGTGGCACAGCAGCACGAGTTCAATCCCCAGCCAGGGAGGGAACCCACATGGAGCAGCAGACTTCTCCTGCCTTGTCCGCTGTTCAGTCAATCTGCCTGTTCTGCTCCCCACTCTGTCTGCTGAATCCTCTCACCTCCCACGACTCTGGCCTGTACCCCAGTTCTTATATGCAGAAATAAATCTTTAAAATAAATTTTAAAAAGTTTTTAAAGTAAAGGTTTTTAAAGCAAAGGTGAAATAACTGGTGGAATAACTATTCTCAAGCATTCTTTTCATCAAGCCACCCTCCTGCTCAAGAACCACAAATGACCTCTTTATCTTTAACCTGTCCTGTTAAATCCAGATCCTCATTCAGATTTTGTCCACACAAAGCTTTCTCCATTCATTTCCCCCACTTCCACCCTACCAAAGTGATCTGCTCACTGTTCCATGCAGATAATTTGCTCTTTCCTACCGGGAACTCTGGAGCCTTTCAAGAATCTAGGTGGGCTATTTGTTTTTCCTCTTTTTTTCTTTTCTTTCCCGCTTTTTAAGCACACGGTTAGTTCAACAACTGAGATAGTAAGTGGCTGAGAACAAGGGTGTATCCTTTTTCTGATCAGCCTTCATTTCCCCTAAATCAGTAAGGAACAGGTCAGCACTGAGAAAAGCAGAGCCTGTTCCCAGTGCCCAGATTTCTACATACTTGGAGGACACAATTCCAGAGGAGGATAAAGGAGGCGGGAGCATTTAAGGTCAAGGAAGCACTCAAGCATCTAACCCTAACCCAACACGTATACAAGAAGGCAAATTACAAACACCAATGCTCACAACCACATATACACGTGCACACCCAGTCCCACAGAAGCAGAAGTGCATGCTCTAAGCACAGCGCGCACCCACTTAGTTTTTTCTGCTACAGATGTCCCCACTCCCCCTCCTCCCCGCCCCTCCATTGCACCCCCGCCCGGCCCAGCCCTGATCCCTCTACCCAGCAATGGGGGAGGTTTGCCAGGCCCGAATCGGCCTGACCTGGGAAGGGTATTTTTTTATAAAGGAGAGGAGGTCCTTCCCTTTGGGGCGGAAGCGGCGCGCGCCGGCCTGGCGGGTTTAGCTCTTGTCCTGGGAACATCTGGACAGAGCTGGGAGGGGCGTGATACAGGATGAACGTGGATTGGCTGTGCGAAGGAGAGGAGGCGGGGTCTGGGCGAGGGGCGGGGCTCACTGGCCCCTTTAAAGCCTTGACATCAAGAGGCGGCCCCAGCACCCCCTCCCCTTTCTCTGCCCCCCCCGCCCCCGAGCCGCGGCCATGAACCTGGCGGGTCCGGCCTGCCCTGGCCCAGTTCAACACCTGATTTCGGTGAGTTCCAGGCCTACTTGGATTTAAAGGGCGGCGAGCAGGGGGGTTCTGTAAGCCCCGGGCTGGGGGTGGGGGATGTGGAGGGTAAAGATCTCGTGGCAGCCCTGGGTCCGCGGGGGAGGCGCGGCTTCCTGCCGGGACCTCATTGCCAGCCTCTCAGTCCCGCCGCACTCTCCCTGGGGGGTCTGGTTGCAATTCGGTCCACCCCCACCCTACGGTCTCCCGCCCCCCACACCGTCCTCGCGCACACTCCATGGCCCCGGAAGGGAAACTTTCGGGAGAGGGGGATGTTCCGGGAGCCGGACTCCCTCCCTCTTAGAAAGCACTGACCTTGCCCCAACTGCACACCTCACCCCACCCGTCTCCCGCGGTCTGGGTACCGCTTAGCGGAGCCGGGTTGTTGCTGGGGTGGGGGGGGAGCATCTCCCCAAAGCGCAGGCGCGGAGGCGAGCTCGGGGCTCCCCTTCGCGCTGCATGCAGTCCTGGTGTCCTGGGGCGGTAGGGCGTGGGGGAGATGGAGAGAGGCGGGCATATCAGGGTCTCCGGGAACTACCCTTCGTAGGCTTCCAGGGCCTGCGTGAAGAAGAGTCTAGCGGGGCCGAACACTAACGAGAAGGTGAGGGAGGGTCAGGGAGGGAGGGGAGTAGGGCCAGGGCTGCGCTTGCAGAAAGGGCTCTCTGGGTCCTGACTGTGGTGTCAGAAGAATGCAGAGAATTCATCTGTGCCCAACTCCCCTGGTCTAGTCCAACTAGGAAAGCGGCCGTCCGAATCCCAGTCCCTCTTCTTATCCTGAGCTCAAGGCCCCGCGGTTTCCCTAGCCCTGGCACTGCCCCAAGGGCACAGAGGGCCCTCGCCTCCCACAGGCCTATTTTTCTGGTGTCTCTACGCTACCCACCCAGCCTGTCCAGCCGCTACTTCTTAAATGCTACTTCTCAAACGCTAATGTTGCCGAGGAGCCAGGCGTCTTTCAGGCTGATGGTCTCCTGGTTGTAAAAGCAGTTCTTATTCCTTCTCTGCGGCTGCTCGCCCTCTGCACAGTCCTCCCACCTAAGTACAGTTGTCTGTGATCGCAAACGGCGACCAGGGACTGGGGTGGTTCTGAGGGCCAGTAGAGAAGGGTCATTGTCTACCCTGTGGTCAGTACTTTTTTGGAAAATGAGCTCAGTTGCCTCGTTGAGATCTTCCTCTTGTGAGACAGTGTGCCAGCTCACTTTTCTGGCCTGAAAGGAGACACAAAATTCATATTTTTATATTGGTCTAAGAACACCCGGGATCACTGGGTTTCCTGTCTCAGAGAAACACATGTATTTCCGTCTGGGGAGAATTCCCGCACAGTTCAAGTTGTCTAGTCTGTGGTTTGTGTGTGAGGTGTTGTCTTCCCTCATGCCTGAAGTGGTGTGGGTCCTCCAACATCTCCTTCAGCTCATGTCTGTGGAAGAGTTGGGGAGGCAGGGCTCAGACTGTTGGGAAGGAGGCCCTGTCACAATAAGCAGGCACAAGTCAGTGTGTTTGAGGACCAAGCTGCTGTCACTGCGGACTGGGATCGGAGTTGTGGTCCCTGATTCTCCTAGCTTGCTGTGTGACCTTGGCCAAGACAGTTTGCCTCTGGGATTCCTCCCATCTGTAAAAGTCAGCAGTTGGATTAGAAAGCTCTAACATTCCCTTCCACTTTTGACATTGTGTGGTTCCACTGGTGAATGTAGAAGAGTAAAAGGTCCCTTGGCAGGGTGGCTTAGTTTAGAGAGGCAGGTGTTAGGTGATGTGCTTCTGAAGGCAGTTGTTTAGGATTAAAACATTGGGTGGAGGGGAGCAGATTCCCTTTCCTGCCTAAAAGTAGCCATTGTTCTGCACACCCTCATGTCTTAGGGTATGAACTCCTGCTGGCTGGGGTTTGGCCCACCCATCAAGGCCTCTGGTGAGACATCCTGGCCAGGCCAGTCTTTGAGTTGGGCCATCGGGGAGGGGTTGTGAGAGAAGGAGGCAGCCAAGGGCCGGCAGGGTAAGCACATTTCCCAGGAGACAGTTTGCATCTCAGCTGTTGGGACTTGTTTTAGGATCTGGGCCAGGGAGCTCAGCATACTTACCCACCCTGCCTGGAAAGAGGACAAGGAGAGACCCACTGCTGTTGCCCATGCACCCCTTTGCCCTGTTGACCTCACGTCTGCAGTCACACCCCCAGCTCCCAAGAAGAGGCTTAAGGAATCGTACCTGCTGCCCTTCTCAGCCCAGCCGGCTTCCCAGGTTCTGCCAACCCAGGCAGGCAGCAGCAGGGAGCAGCTGCCCCGACTCCATGTTCCCAGCCTCCTTCTCTTCTGTGGGTAGGGCTTTCTGAGGAGTCAGGCTCTCCAGGTTGGGACTTGTTCTCTAGCCCAAGTGCCAAAGGCCTTCATGTTCTCCTTGTTTGTTTTCATCCCTGGTTTCCCAGGTGCTGAGGGGGATGTTGAAGTGGTTAGAGAAGCCAGGGGATTGGTTGGATGTGGGGCACATTCTCCTGCGTTGCTTTTCCCTTTGCTGCTCTCAGGGTACTGCTGCCTGTGGCAGTCAAGCTGAAGGGGAGGTAGGCAGGGTAGACCCCAAGGAAAGCCTCCTCATTAGAGGCCCCTGGAATGGAAACTGGGAGCTCCGGGGAGGTCAAATTCCCAGAAAGTGTTAACGGTAGAGTCCCTGTCAGAGTGAAGGATGCGGTTGTTGCTAGGCAGAGGCTGCTGTCTCCTCTTGGGGTGTGGCTCTGAGGCTGGCCAGCAGAGGCCCCGTTAGAAGCAGGAGGAGAAAGGACCCCTTGCCTAATAAATCGAGAAAGGGTCCCTGAATCGCATCTCCCACCCCAAATACCTCTTCTGGCTTCGTTTCCCACAGCTCCTCCCCCCCCCCCAGTTCATCGCCATGGCCACCGCCTGCTGTGCCGGTCCTCACCCAAACCTGGCAGGCTCCTCCAGCCCAGGTCTGGCTGCACTCATGGACTGATTGGATTTTCTATACTTGGAGTTTGGGATTTCTGGTTGAACATGCAAATTTATGTAAATCAATCTAGGATCTGCTATCACATCAAAACAACTCAGAGTCATAGGCTGGAAGGAATCCTGGAGATAGTCAGGTCCAATGCCCTCGCCCTTGTGTCAAAAATGGGAGACTGAAGTCCAGAGGGGAAGTGATTCTCACATGATGCGTTCAGAGGCAGGGCTCCTGACTGAGGTAGTGTTTACGTGGGCCCATTCTGCCTACATTTCTTGTGCTTGGGCGTGGAGGTAGGCATGGGGGACCTTGGCCAAATTCAAAGCAGAGAGGGCGTTTCTTGAGCCTGAGATTGAGCAGAGCTTTCTCCTTGGGGACTCAGAGTTGCAACAGGACCCGAGGGGTGTAACCAGCCCTAACATACTGAAGAAAAACCGCGTAAGAACTTTAAAAGAACTTCATACTTTCTCCCAGCCCTGACCTGGAGGCACGGGATACAAGGTCACTGGTTGCCCCCTGTCTTGGCTCTGTGGTTTCTCTGGAGCTGAGATTGAGTCTGTTTCCAGCATCACTCACAGGCACGTAGTCAGCTGTGGAAGGTCTGTAAAGGCCATGTCTCCACTTCCATCTTCATCTGAGTCTCTGCTGGTTCCCCCCACGGTAGGAGACATCCTGGTCTTTTGTTACTCTTCCCACCTTTCCCTGCCCTCCTGGAAGGCGCGCACCAGCCAGGTCTCTTCTGCATCTTTCTGCAGTAGTGACAGCCCCGACCGGCCTTGCTGCAGGAGGGAGCTCACTAACCCACGATCAGTGCCAAAGACGCAGGTGCCAGAGATGGGCTTGGCCCCCCAGGAAGCGTTCTCCCTACTTCTTAAAACACTTCAGATCTGATCCACCCACCTGGCTGCAGGTTCCTCCCCCTGTCTTTGCTGCTATTTGGGGGGTTGGGCCTCACCTACCATGGGGGCCTGCAAGGTTTGAGGGCTGGTGAACATACTAAAGCACCTGGCAGCCTGCTCCACATTCCTCTGGGAGTGTGTGAGCCCAAGATCAGAGACTGTGTGTGACACTGAGCCAGCGCCTGCTAAAGCAGGGGAGGGACTTCGGGGACGTACTGAGGACCTGCTCACCTTCACTCTAAACCCAGGTCTGACGGACTCTGGAGGAAGTGCTGTCTTCAGCATCCGCCCGAGCAGCAGGTATGGAGCTGACACCTTCAGTTCCTCACTGCCTGGTGACCCTCAGCACCCCTCTCTTAGCTCCACGTGAGGGGAAATCCTTCTCCCTGGGCCTCAGTTTCCCAGCCGTGCTGATGGATTAACAACACATCATCACTGGGGTGTGGCTCCGGCTCCGTAATTACCATTTTCCCAGCTCTGGGAGTTAAGCAGATGAAAGAGGCCCCAGGAGCCAGGCTGTTATTAAGGTGAATTATCATTGCTGTTATTACTGATTTCTAAAAATCCAGCAGCTGCTGAGAAGAGCCCACTAAGGCGCAGCTCCCTGAAACTTACTCTGGTCCTTGAGCTCTGGGAGTTTCTTGATACGCTCCAACCTTAAAGAAACCTGTGTGTAGATGTTTTAAAAGGAGTAACCACCCCGTTCTGCAGCTCGTGCTGTTGCCTGCGAGACTTGAGTGGTGGGTGCTGCCTGGGGTGTGGGCCACGCTTCGCACTCAGGCAGGGCTGGAAAACGTCCCATCCAGAAGACCCTCTGGGTGGATGAATGATGAAGTTTTCCTGGACAGGACTGTGAGGGGCCCCAGAACTCCTGGGGTGTGGCCCTGGGTTCTCAGCAACTACATTCCCAGGGCCTGATTCACTTCACCCCCAGCTGGCTTGATGTGGGGGCTGTAATTGGCCCTTTTGTGTGGGGATCTGTTGAGACACCCCCAGTGCCTGCCCACAGCAGCCCCAGGCACTTTCAGGAGTTCACCCCACCTTACCCCCACCTGCCCAAACCCTCCCCTTGCCCAGCCTCCCTGCTCTACCTTGCCCTTGGCCAGACCTTACCTCCCTTCCCAGGTATCTAGAATGAACCCTGGTCTTCTTCAGACAGACGTGGCCTGAACACCTTCGGAATAGTCTGGTGCTGTCAGGCCACACCCCAGGATGGGAGACGCCAGCCCTAGCGCAGGAGAGAATCCTGGGAAAAAAGGAGTGAGTACTGACACCTCTTGGCCCCATTCATCTGAGCAGAACTTGTGACCCTCCTTTGTCCCAGCAACCACGCCCTGCTTCGTATGAGAGGAGAGTAGATGCCCAGGTGGAAGGGACCATAGAAATCACCAGTCGAGTGATTGTTCCTCCTAACATTTTTCAAAAGTTTTACATTACTTTTTTCACTGGATTTTTCACATAGCCCCAAAATCAAAATGATACAGAACAGCGTACATTGGGAGATGTCCCTCCCACCCCCCCCTTCTTCCCACCACAGGTAATCACTTATTATTATATTGTCTTCCCCCTTAGCTAGAAGATGGCCTGTAGAATACACTGTCTTCATCTGTCACCTGTTAGCTATATCTGGGTGTGCATACATTTCTCCTTCCCCTCAGTCAGGCTTCCAGGTTCTGACCTTTACACCTACCCAGGGTCCCCCAGTTGATCGCAAGCCTTGATCAGGGACCTTTCACCTTCATATACTGAACTTGACCCAGGCGCCAGGGTTCGGGCCCAAGCCAGCCTCACAGACTGCGTGTGAGGGGCTGTGCTCAGCTCTGGCCTTGCAGGGTGATCGCCTTTAATCAAACATTTCAGCAGTTCTAGCATCACAGCTGTGATGAAGGCTGCAAAGAAGGGACAGAGACTGCTGGCAAGTAACTAGAAGGCTCCCCGCCTTGGGTGTGTGGGACCATGTACACCTCGGGGGGAGGCACAGACATGGCACAGCATGACACAGGGGCCAGAGTCTGGGCCCAGGACTGTAGAGACGGTACCTAGAAAGCTGGGTTTCTCAACTCGTCTTCAGTGGCTTCTTCTCACACACACACACCCCCCACCCCCTGCCATGGTATGTCCTGGGCCCCCTGAATTTTATTATGTTCAAAATAAGAACCCCTTTTCCAGCACCAGGTTGTGCTGACAGTGCCTCCACCCCACCCCCATCCATCCCTTCTGTTTCCCCAGCTCTGGCCTCCATGCTCCTAAAGCTGAATCCTTCATTTTCTCTGTAGGCTGAGGGGAAGTTGGGGGTTGGGGGCATTTGCTTCTTACTTCCTCTGTAGACAGCACCTCACTTCCTATCCCGGAGCTAGAAGAAGGCTAAAGCTCTTGGCTTTGCTGTCTTTTCCTCTGCCTTCCTGGGCAGCCTATGGGCCCTGCTGAGCTCTAACCCCTACCTCACACAAGGAGCCCTATCTTCTCAACTGCAGTCCCTTTCCAAACATGAGCTCATCCATGTCTTCTATGCCCTGCAGGAAGAGGGGAGTCAGAGAGTTCATCCCATTTTACAGGTAGGAAAACGGAGTCCCAAAGCTGTTCTAGGCTTTACCTGGTGTCATGCAGTATAGTCGAGTCAGAACCCAAACCCAGACCTGAATTGTGGGTTTTTAAGGAACCTGATGAGCCCATTTGTGAGTACAAACAAGAGAGGCTTGTGGGGAAATGAGCTACTTTCTCCTAGGACAGAGCTGGCAGCTTGGAAAGTCTCCTCTGGGCTCTAGCCAAATGGTATCCACTGAGTCAACACTAAAGGTGCCTGTTTGGCCAGAACCTGCTCCCTTTGAAGAAAGAGGCCAAAATGTGAATCGGGGGCATGAACACGGGGCCGAGTGTGGAGGACTAGGAAGGCCTGTGCCAGCTCTTCTGGGCTACGGGAGCAGCCTGAGAGCCAGTGTCTGTGTAGCCTCCCAGGCCTCTGTCATGTCGGATCTGAGAGCGGATAGCTGGCATTCCAGAAGTCAGCTCTGCTGTCACCTCCACCATCACCTCCAGGAGCCTCTCTGCCCAGGGTCCTCCTGAGGGACCCAACATATGTCTCTGGTTACACCCAAGATGTTGAAATGATGCTGACTCTCCTATTCAGCCAAAGAGAGGAGAGGAGTAACTGGTGTGGGCCAGGGAACAAGGAAACACTCACCTTCAAATGTCCTTCCATCCAGCTGCACTGAGTCATTCTGTTTCCATTAACACACTGAGATTTTCTGTCTCTTTCTGTTTATGCCTCCCTCTGCCTGGAATGACCCTCTTCCTTTTTCCTTGTCCCTAAGCCCAAATTCTGAAAAAACTTTCCCTGCTCCAGCTGAGTATTTCTCTCCTGATTTTTAAAGTTCTCCAAAGGACTTCTGCTGTGGAGCTTCCTTCGTAGCACAGCTGTTTACCTACATGCCTTACAGCCTCTGCTAGACTAAAAGCTCCAAGAAGTTGGAGAAGAGCTGACACATCTCTGAACTGCACCCCAGCTTCCCAGCAGTGAGCCTCATCCTGAGTGATCTGTCCAGGAATATGCGGAATGAATAGATTGGTCCCATTTGCCAGAGATTCACTCCAGCCCGGGAGTGGGCTGAGAGCTTGGAAGAGGTCAGATCAGTGTTGGGATAAATCTGGAAATGGCCCTGGCCCCGGCCTGTCTCTCAGTGTACTTTATCATATGGGCCCACAGAGACATTTTTGAGTGGGGTAGTTGTGGGTCTTTAAGGGAACCCAGTGAGCTCATTGTACATTCTCGAACCTGCTCCTTCTTTCTGGTCTCTATCTGGCATGAAAGGCGATCACCAGGCCTAAGGCCCCGTGGTAGGAGCAGTGCCCTGGCAGGAAGTGTGAGGGGAGTACAGGAATATGGGTGGGGCCTTCCCTCTTGTGGGGGAACCCTCGAGACCAGGACACATCATAGTTTGAAATCCTGGTCCCACAGGAGGCAGACATCAGTGTGGACCGCATCAGTCGGGACAGCCTTTTCAGAAGCACTGCTCCGGGGCCGAGCCGGCACCAGGACCTTCTGGGTCCTGGGGAAGGCTTGGTCTGCCCTCGAGAAGGTCATGGAGGACATAGTCAGCTTTTCAATTCTAGGAAGATTGCACTGTTAGAACAAACTGGAAAAAGTGATTGTGGTGGGGAAAAATATAACTTAAGCCCAGAGCGTCTTGTGGTGCCAGAGAATGAGCAATATTTAAAAAAATGAGTACATTTTTTAAGATGGAGACATGCTGAAAGAACATAGTAGCTAATCTAAAATTAATCTAAATGATAGAAGCTGAAATTCAAGCAACTAAGTGATTATGTTATTGGATTATAGACTAAAGAATAAAATAAATACCCATGTGTCCATACTAGTATTATTATGTCATTAAGTAAGTAAATGGAAGTGAAGGGGCAGCCCTTCCTTAGAGAAAACTTGCAGTAAATAAGTGTACAAGGGATGAGGGGAAGTGATCATCGGAATACTGTAGCAAGAGCTGCAAGCACAATCCACTGAGGAATCCTAAAATTAATGGATGAAGATTTAGGCAGTAGTGGGATTTTTATTTATTTATATTTTTTAGATTTATTTATTTATGCATACAAGAACTAGGGTACAGGCCAGAGGTGGAGGGGGTAAGAGGATTCACCAGAGACAGAGTGGAGAGCAGAACAAGCAGATATGCTGAAATGCACTGCTGAGGGGAGCAGCGAGGGAGACAGGAGAGGTCTGCTGCGCCAAGTGGGTCCCCTCCCTGGCCAGGATCGAACTCAAGCTGCAGTAGCTGCAGATACTTCATAGTACTGCGACTTAACCCCTTGCCCACCTGTGAGCCCCTTGAGATCTTTTTTTTTCTCTTTCCTCTTTTTCTTTATTTATATATATTTGACATTAATTGTGGGCCCTATGGATTTCCCACCACCATTTCAGCAGTGCATCATCACCTCAGTCCCTTGTGCTCTTTCTGCCCTCAACCCATTCACTCCCACAAAGTGTTTCTGATTTGTCCTAGTCTTTTTTTTTGTTGTGTTTTTTTTTTTAGTAATAGGATATTTATATGGCCACAAGGTATTATTTCTTCCTGCCCCCCCCAATATTAACTAATTACAGAAGGAAAAATAGTAACTTCATGGTGGAGACACCCACTGACAGCCCCTTCTCACCAAGTGATGAAGGCTAGTTAATGTCAGTGGTAAGACATGGTCATATCTCGTACACCCCCTGAGATAATGCACCAAGAACACAGCACCTCTGGTATCCTTTCCCAAAATTCATGACTTTAGTCTAATCAGAGAAAACATCAAACAGACCCACACTAGGGAACATTCCCCAAAATACCAACCAGTTCCCTTCCCAAGTGTCGAGGCCATGAAGACAGCCCGAGGAAGGATCACAGGGTCTAGGGACCACAGAGACGTGGGGATGGAGTGCACTGTGGGCTCTCGCATTGAATCTTGGGACAGGGGAAACCGCTAAGATTCAAGTCAAGTCTGTGGTTTTGTTGAAATTGTTGTAAAGCAACTAAGTGTAGAACAGTAGATAAAGCATACTGCTCTGTTTGTCGGTTCTTTTAAATGTGTACACACACACACATCGTGGTATGAGATGGCTGGGTGAGAGCAGTGTATTGGACAAGGGAAGCATCGGGGGGAGTGTGCACAGGACTGTCAAGAAAATGAAAAGAAAACCCAGGAATGGGGGAAGTATTTGTAAGTTAGATATCTGATAAGGGACTTACATCCAGGATATATAAAAAACTCTTAAGCACTTGATGATAAAGACAACCCAGTTGAAAAATGGGCAGTGGCTCTGAATAGATGTTTCTCCAAGGAGGATATACAAATGTCTAATAAGCACATGAAAGATGCTCAACATCACTCATCAGGGAAATATAAATCATAAACATGATGAGAATATCACTTCCCAGTACGGTGGCCAAAATCAGGAAATCAGGCAATAACAAGTGGTAAGGATGTGGAGAAACTGCAGCCCGGCTGACTGGATTGTAGAACGCTGCGTCTGTTATGGAAGTTCGGCGACCCTGAGGCCGCTAACATGATCAGCAATTCCATGCCTAGGAAATACATCCAAGAGAAATAAAAACATGTTCACACTAAAACTTGCACCTGAGTACTCATAGCGGCATCATTCATAACGCCAAAAAGTGGAAGCACTCCAAGTGCCCATCTCCAGCTAGATGGATAAGTAAGTGGTAGCAAGCACGGGCGGTTATTCCACCACAGAACCATAGTGCCGACGCCTGCTTCGGTGTAGAGGCGGGACCCTGAAAACACGCAGTATGAAGAGGCCAGCCATTAAAGACCACCTATCACATTATTCCATTCATGGGAAGTGTTCAGAACAGGGAAGCCGATAAGACAGAAAATAGATGAGTGCTTGCCTGGGGTAGGGGTCACAGAGTGTTAGCTAAAGGATAATGAAATATTCTAGAATTGCCTCATCAGGTTGCTCGTTTCTGAATATACTACAAAGCACTGAATTGTACTCTTTAAAGGGTGAGTTGTATGGGGTGTGGATTGTGTCTCTAGGCTTTAAAGGAGGATGTGACCCCAGGTGCAAACGGGACTGAAAAGTATTGTTTGGATTTGGCATCAAGGCAGTTGCTGCTGAAGTTGACCCAGGCTGAGGAAATAGAAGTGAGAATGATTTTTGTTTATGTGTTTGTGTTGAGGCTTCTAGCTCTGAAAGGCAGAAAGAGCAACATCTGGGAAAATGTCAGGGGAGGTTGTTATACCATGAAAGATGTCTGCGTGTTAAAGGTAGATGGGCAAGGTCCCCTCCAGGGATAGATGATGACGACATAACGGGTCAGGATGCTGGGGCGAAGGCAGCCCCTCTGCTCTGACTGGACATGGACAGGTACAGCGCATGCAACTGGAAGGGAGGTGGTGGGAGATTTGAGGCCTTATCCTCCGGGGAAACGGGAGGCGATAGGCTGAGTGTTGAGGAGAGCAGAGCGGATGTGTGATGCCCTCACTGTGGAGCATGGGAGCCACTCCCGCAATCAGGCCCCCGTAGGAGTGCAGGCAGGACCTGGCTGAGGTGACTGTCCTTTGGCACGAAGAATGAGAAGTAGTGTGAGCAAGAGCCCAGGACAGGAGTGAGTCTCCAGTCCTGTCCTCTCCTGCCCCAGCCTCTAGACTCTGTGGAAGGAAGCATTGACTTAGAATGCTCAAGGCAAGGAGTCCCAGGAATCTTCTAGAACGACACTGTCCTGTACAGTAACCACTAGCTGTCTGTGGCTATATAAATTTAAAGTTCAGCCCCTCAGTGACACAGCATAGTCCAAGTGCTCAACAGCCACATGGCTATTGGCTGCCATATTGGACAGCACAAAATAAACGTTTCATCATAGCAGAAAGTTCTGCTGGATAACACTGTTCTAGAAAAGTGATTTTCAAACTGTTTGGCCTGAGGGCCCCTCTGTGCTCTTTTGAGGACCCTAAAGAGCTTTCATTTATATGAGTTCTATCTGTTGACATTTACTGTTATAGGAATTAGAACTGAAGGTTTAGTGCATTTAAAAATAATAAGCCTATTACATACTAATATAGTTTATAAAAAATAATTTCCAAAACAAGAAAAAATAGTGAAAAACATGACATAATTATCTATTTTTGCAAACCATATCTGATTTAGTAGAGGGAAACTGGATTCTCATATCTGCTGCTGTCTTCTGCCTATTGGGCTATCTCATATCACGTCTCTGGAAAATGCCACTACATACTCATGAGAGAATGAGAATTAAAAAGGCAAATAATGTCTTAGTAGTATTATAAAAAATTATTTTTACCCAGTGAAGTACTTTGAAAGGGGCTCAGGGCCCTGTCTTTGAGAATGATTGTTCTGTACAACAGTCTCGACTTTGCATGTCCCTGAGACACTGAGTGATTCACCCAAAGTCACACAGCAGCAAGTGATTGCAGTGCTGGGACTAGACTCTAAATCTTCTGCCTTCTGGTCTGAAGCTTTTTGCAGTACCTTCAGCTGGGCCCAGCTGGGCTTTCGGAGTGGGGCCTAGGCTTCTTGGCTGCAGAGCCCCTGGCATGTGGCCCTATAAATAAACCCATTGTGTCTGTGTTGGAGCCCCTTCCCTATCCCCACCCCCAGCAGCTGTTCCTTTTGTGCTGTGGACAGGGAACAGGAAGGATCCAATACGATTAGGGGGTTGGTGGCGGTGAGGGGGATAAAGAGTGTTGAAATCCATAAGCCTTTTGGGACCATAACATGACTGATCTTCCACCTGCCTCCCTGGAAAGGCAGAGGACAGAGCCTACTGTCCACTTGGAAGACCTCACCCTTGATATGGACGCTCTTGGAGCGATGGTGAAGAGGAAGTTGGAGGGGGATGCCGTAGGCCCCTTCCGCCTGGACACATGCCTCTCAGAAGCGCTATTGTGTCTTGGGGGGCCAGTTGTCAGGAGGAGGGGGGGAATTCTTATTGCCCTGCTTCCCTGAGGGAAGAAGAGACCAGTTGGAGTTCTCAGGGCAAAGAGATACTATGGGCCAGGAATTAAGGTGGCCATTTTTAAGCCAGGAAGCCCCTAGGACCTCAGTCCTTGTAGCCCTTCCCACCAGTCCCAGGGCTGATCTTGGCTGGAAAGGGGTGTTTGCTGTGGGGCAAAGAGTTGCTGTGTAGGAACTGACCCTTGAACCCTCCGGTGTGACGGGGATTCCAGAAAGCAGCTAGGGGTGGGGTGGGCAGTGGGGGTAGCAGAGGGGGGAAACGGCTGGTAGGTTTTAGGAATCATTCTGTTATTCCAGTGAGCTCCCCAGCTGCCCACCCCTCCCCCACCTCCTGGTCCCGGCTGCTCTCCCTAAAGGACTCTGGGGGGAACAGCTGGTGAGTGAGGGGCTCATCAGGGCCTGAGGTCTTGGCTAAGGGCCCAGATGAGGGAGCATAGGAGAACAAGGGGCTTGTTGCCACTTCTCGGGCCCCTTCCTCCCTGGCCTGAACTCTGAATTCAGCGAGGAGTCATGCCTGTGCCCTGAGTAAGGAGGGGGTGAAAGCTGTAGACCCCACTCCTTGATCTGACTGACTGAAAGGTGAGGGCTGTGAGGTCTGTCTGGGGCCTCCATGACTGATTGGGATGAAGAGACAGTGGTCACCCAGATCCCTCCACAGTTGGCCTGAGCCAGCCAAGTCCTCAAGTTACCCAGAGGCCCCTGAGCAGTTGTTCCCTTCCAGTCCCTGCCTGCTAACAAACGGCCCCCACACCCTCGGAAGGACCACGAGGCTCTGCTCTCCCTCTCCTTCCCACCCCTCTGCACCGAGGCCACCTCCCTCAGGATCTGGCCATTGTGGGGACAGGGCTGGCCACAGGTAGTTCTGGCTGGAGAAACCTCCGGTTCTGGTCAGAGCTCGCACCGCTGCAGCTGCACCCCACCCAGTCTGGCTGGCATCACGCGTTCCAGAGCTGACATCCAACACCTCGATGTGTGCGGGCCCACTGGGGCAATGTTTGAAACCGGGGCCATCCTGAAAACCCTGAGAGAGGGGGACCTCTGTTCCATTCCACACTGAAGCTGAGAAGGGCTGGTGGGTCTTGAGGGGCTGGGGGTGCTCAGCCCTGGGGAGAGGAGGCCCCTGACACCCCACAGGGACTGCCACTGGGGAACTGATCTGGGTCAGTTTTTTTCATGAGATTTAGGCCCCAAACCCATACTCTGAAGGGCCAAATTCCAATTAGGCTCAGAGTGGGAGCTGGATATGTTGCTATCCCTAAGCATCTTACTATCCCCTCGAGGAGGGTAAAGATACAGCAAAAGTTTTCTGGGGCCCTCCCTGGTGGCGCAGTGGGTTAAGCACCGCACTATGAAGCAAACCGCAGCCACTGCAGCACGAGTTCGATCCCTGCTGCCGGCCAGGGAGGGGACCCACATGGCGCAGGAGACCTCTCCTGCCCTGCCTGCTGCTCCCCTCAGCAGTGTATTTCAGTTGATCTACCTGTTCTGCTCCCCACTCTGTCTGGTGCATTCTCTCACCTCCCCACACACACCTCTGGCCTGTACCCCAGTGCTTGTATGCATAAATAAATAAATCTTAAAAAAAAAAAATTGAAAAAAAGTTTTCTTTTCACCTTAGAATCTTTACCTCAAACTCTGGTCTAAGTCGGTATACTCTCCTCTTTGTCACCAAATGGAAATGGAAATGGAAATCACTCCCCGTGACTGTTCAACGGCCAGGCTGACGGGCAGCTTCCTGTCCTCCGCTAGTGGCCGCGGGGCTGCAGGGAGGCCTTTCGTCCTGACTTGGCCAGTCCCTCTTGGCTCTGACAGAACCCTTCTCCCCCCGGGTGGGGCTGAGTCACAGCCTGCTTTCTGCTGATATTTCTGGAGCCTGGCCTAGGCCTGACCGCAGACACAGAGACTGACCTGCGTGACGTAGCTGTTCTTACCGCTTGGAAGGTGTCCCCAAGGTCACAGTGGGACTCGGGCTCTGGGGTCCACAGGAGCTCACACTGGGAAAGAGCAGTGGTTGGCTTTCTGGGGGTGTATTTGGTCCCTGCCCTCCTCAACACATAGAACCACACATGCAGAATCCATAGCCGGTCCTCAAAATCTAGGCTTCACGCCTAGCCTGAACACTTCGTTTTTTTATTTTTTTAGTAAAAGGGATTTGCCTAAACCATCTTCTCCTTAGTTTGAAGAACACAAAGACAGACTTGTCTCAGCTCCATTTCATCCTGTTCTGGCCCCTGAACACACTGCCCTTTTCATCCCACTCCCTTCCTTTACCCACCCCTGCACCCCTGCTCTGCCCCAGCCCCCCTGTTCCCCGGAAGTGTCTTTTGGGAAAGTAGGAGTGAGGAGAAGCTTATGATTCATGGGAGCCAGCCCCTCCTACCAACCTCTGGGCAGAGGGGGCTAGTGATGGATGGGCCTTTCGGGGTGGGGCGGGACCCATCGAGTGGTAGAGGTAACCCAAGGCCTTCCTTGGTTTTAACCCCGATTTGTGTGATGAGGATATTTCTTGATTTTTTTTTCCCCATGGCTATCCATTTCTAAACATAACAAATAGTGATAACCTTCTGAGCAAAGGCAGTTATAAGCAATACAGTTTTTTTTAAGATTTATTTATTTATGCATACAAGAGCTGGGGTACAGGCCAGAGGTCTGGCGGGGGCAGGGGGCGATGAGAGGAATCACCAGAGACAGACTGGGAGCAGGACAGACAGCTCTACTGAAATTCACTGCTCAGGGGAGCAGTAGGCAGGCAGGAGAGCCCTGCTGCGCCCTGTGGGTGCCCTCCCTGGCCAGGGATCGAATTCGAGCTGCAGTGGCTGCCAGTAAGTTGATAGTGCTGAGACTTAAACCCTTGTGCCCACCAGGGAGGCCCAGCAGCTCATTTTTATGATGTTAAAATAACAAAGGAGTTGAGATGGTTGTACAGTTCTAAGTAGCTCAGCATGGTTTTTCCTTTGCCTCGAGTTTTCAGAAACCCCCTTCTCACCAGTTATACACACAGCTGGTCATATAGGTGCCTTCTCCCCTCCTGCTGTTACCCTTTTTCTTTCTAGGATGCCAGGCAAAGAAGAGTGAGGGCTGGGCTGACCCTAGAGCCCCAGAGCTGGCAAGGGGCACCGAGGAGGAGGGGGATACCTAAGGGCGGGGTACAGGCTGCTCTTAAATATTCAGGTGCCCCTGCGGCTGAGACCCCAGGGTGAGGGGCCCGTGCCTCAGGTGCCTCTCACAGGCAGAGGTGAGCAGCAGCTACTCTGAGGCAGGACTGGATGGTGCCTGGTCAGGATGCAGCCTGCAAGAAGCTTCCTTTATTGAGGTCGTGCAGGACACTGCACCATGTTCTCGCAGCATTCCCCTCAATGAACCTGGGGCCAGGTGTTCCCATCCCCAGATTTCATGGAGTCAGAGTGCTCACCTGCAGCTGCAGCCGTGACGCGCCGGGGATCCTGGCCTCCAGAGCTCAGGGCAGAGCCTGAGCGTGCAGGTGGCTGCGTGGGCTGGGGAGTGGGCTTTGTGACGCAGACACCTGATTTAGGCGGTGTCCTTTGCTCCTGAGGTGGCTTCCGCACCCAGGCTCATAGGGGTGTTAGAATCAGCTGCGATGGTGCCTGCGACCTGCCACACACCTTGGCACCGAGGAGACAGCAGAATGTCGCATCTCGCATGCAGGTGTTGACGGTCCTTTGTGATTATGAGGAGTGAAGGAGGTGTGTTGTGGGAGGGTCAAGAAGCTTTGTGTTGCTGCTCTTCCCTTCTGATACCAGGGATCGCTGGCTGCGAGCTGAGGGCCTTTGCCCTGGCTCTTTCCTCTGCTCTGACCACTTTTCCTGTTCCAGCCTTTCACCCCGACTTCACTCACACCTCTGCTTCTGTGGAGCCTCTCGAGCCCTACCAGGAGCCAACACGTAGTCATCGGTTTATCTGTGTAGTTATCTGCGCCCCCGGGGAGAAGAAGGGCTCCCCGAAGGCAGAGCTCTCTCTGGCGTGTCATCCCTGTGGCCCAGCACCCAATAAACACGAGTGGAGTGCGTGGCTGACCTCGACTTCCTCTGTTTCTTCACAGGCAAGGTGACCATTCTGGCTGCCAGAGTGAGTGTGCCAGCCTGGGTGAGGGGCCGAGACAGGTGAGGGACCTTGAGCCTGTGTGCTCTGGGAGTTCTCAGGCTGGGAAAAGGCTGGGGGTGGGCGAGGCAGCCTGTGCCCGGTGGAGGATGCAGGAGACAGTGCTCAGAGGCCTGGTCGCTGAGCTGCTGAGGGCTGCTCGTTCCTGGGTCCAAAAGCTTGAAAGCCCCTTTTGTGGGGCTTCAATGGGCCAGGGAGGTGAGTGGCCTATGGCCAACTAGGAACTTCCACCTGTTTTCATTCAGAAGGGTTTTCCATTTAGTGGGAATGGCTACAATATTTGTGCAGAAGAAGGAAATGAGTTCTTTAACAGAGAAATTGAAACTCAAGTGGTTGACCAGTCAGATAAAACCAATGATGGTGGCAAGAGTTTGGTGAGGTGACTGGGGGTGTGGGGGTGAGGTCGGGGGCAGGTGTCACAAGACGTGATGCAGGTCAGGTCAAAAGCCTGGCTGTGTCCTGTTAGGCAGCGACACGCTAGTCAGGCTCATCATCAGTCCATCTCTTCTGTGCCAGGTGTAGCACCACGAGGTGTGCTCTTACCTCATGATCTGAAAAGCAAAGGAACTCTGGCGTCCTTTCCCGCCAGAGCTGACATTCTGGGGAGACAACACAGAATCATGCAGGAGCAGAGCTGACTCCGGCTCGGAGCAGGGGCCCTGGAGAGTGACTAGGGAGGCGCTGGCCAAGGGAAAGGGGGGACGGCAGCAATTATTGGCGAGGATGTGGAGAAAGAGGAGCCCTTTCACACGGATGGTTGGACTGTAAATTGTTGTAGCCGTTTTGGAAAGTGGCATAGACCTTTGTCAAAAAACTGAAAAAAGAACTACCGTGTGATCCAGCAGTCCCGATTCCACGTGTCTATCCAAAGAATGTGAACTCGACAGTTTGAAGAAGTGCACACACCCCAGTGTTTATTGTAGCCTTATTTACAATGGCCACGACATGGAAGCAACTCCCGCGTCTGCTGACAGATGATTGGCTAGAGATACGGGATACATACACAAATGAATGCTGTTCGACTGTGAGGAAAGATGCGGTTTTGCCATTTACAGCAAAATGGAACTCAAGGGGAATATGGGAAGTGAAATTAGAAAGATTAAGACATATTGGATGGTTTCACTCATATGTGCAATATAAGCAGACGAACAGACAAAACAAAAATAAACTAGTGGGCACTGAAAGCTGAACTGAGCTTAGCAGAAGTGAAGGGGGTGGGGGCAGGAGCTTGAGTGGAGTGGATATAATGGATGATGGTGGGTGATTTGTTTTTGCTTTAAAAAAAAAATTTTTAAGAGGGAGAGGGGGTGTCAAGAGACCCTGCAGAGGGGCCAACAGCGGTCACCGAGAGTGGGGTGTCTTGGGGCATGCAGGCTGCCTTAGCTGCCTCCAGGGGGATCCTGCCTGCCCTTCTGAGGCCAAGCTCAGTGCAGAATACGGGTTTCTCAGCTCCTGGCCAGCATCTGCGTGGCCTGTGAGAGGGCAAGTGCAGTTATGGGGATTTATAAAACAAAGCTCTCTGTTCTCACCGTGGAAAGAGTGTGTCTCTCCCAACACTGGGGAGGCCTAGCCCGGCCATGAGTTGTTCGTTACAATGTCTGCAGGGCTCTGGCCACACGGCTGTAACCTCGAGAATACTGACAAGTTTCCTTCTTGTTGTCCTCCTCCGTTCACCTCCCGGTGCCCTGGAGTAGCCCGCTGGGGCTTCTCTCCCTTGAGGGACTTGATGTCTTTGGATGCCATGGACCAGCTGGCTGGGAGTCCTGGGAGCTCGAGGCCAGGAGACGGTGGTGATGGCGGCATGGAGCCGGGCACCTGCCAAGAGCTCCTGCATCGACTGCGGGAGTTGGAGGTGGGTCCTGGGGCAGGGTGGAGGTGGCAGTGCCCGCCAGAGCCCTGGAGAGCATGGTACAGGCTTTCTGGTTTACTTTGCCAGTAACTCCTCTCTCCCCTCCCCCCCCCAAGGAATCTGCCCTGGGGGGGGGGTGTGACCCCAAAGCCTCCTTTCTGCCCTCTCCCTCTCTCCTGTAGGCAGAGAATTCAGCCCTTGCCCAGGCCAATGAAAACCAGCGGGAGACCTACGAGCGCTGTCTTGACGAGGTGTGTGGGCCTGCGGGGGGCTGATGCTGGGAAGTGGGGCACACAGTCTATCTGCTCTAGATGCTGGGGTGGCTGACGGCTCTGCCCTGGGCTTTCTCCAGGTTGCCAACCATGTGGTGCAGGCGCTGCTGAACCAGAAGGTAAGTGTCCCTGGGCGGCATCCGTACCTCTGAACCCGGCGCTCTGAGGAGAGGCCTGAGGTCCTGGGTACTCGGAAGATGTGCTTCCCAGGACCCTGAGGCTGCGCAGCCAGGGGCTAAAGAGGGAGTGGCGGAAGTAATCCTGTTGCCCACCGACCATGTCCCCCTTCCCATGTCAGGCAGGGCTGTACTCTTCCACCTGGTGGCGGGGTGGGCTAGGTAACGCCAGTTCTGTGGGCTAAGGAAGCTTTGATTTGCATGTGAACCATTCCCTTATCCTAGCCCCGGCTGGTTTCTCCAAGTCGTGATGGCCCCGAAAGCTGCGTTGATGTGAGCATAAGGCAGCATCTAAATATTTACTCAAGGACTGTGGGAAACTTCTTGGCATACGGTCCACTCCAACCCCTCACTCTGACCCCAGGTCTTTCTTTGCCTTATATGGGCCCTTCTTTGATGTGTAGCAAGGAGCTGGTTGGCTTCGGGAATGGGAAGGACACCAGAGGAAATGGGGTTTACCTGCTATCCGGAAGTGGTAAACTCTGAGAATGGCCTATCCCCAGAAGATTCAGTAGCTACAAACAGGCAGTCTCGCCTCCCTGGGGAAGGAGGTTCCTGGGGAAAGGCGTGCCTGGCAGGAGCACCCACTGCTCAGTGCCGGGAAGTGCTCTCACGCCCTCCCCATCACCCACCCGCCCTCCCCATCACCCACCCGCCCGCCCGGCTCTCCTCTGCCTCTGTCTGCTGCGCACAGGACCTGCGGGAAGAGTGCATCAAGCTGAAGAAAAGGGTGTTTGACCTAGAACGGCAGAACCAGATGCTGAGCGCCCTGTTCCAGCAGAAACTCCAGCTCACGACAGGCTCCCTGCCTCAGGTGGGCACCAGCCCTTCTCCCTCCCTAACATCTGTCTCAGCTTCCTGCCTCCACCCGTCATCCTCACGACCCTTTTTTCTCACAAACACCCACTGAAGCAGCTGGCAGGCCTTCCTCTGCACTCCAGTGCTCCGGCCATCCAGGAAGGCCCATTGCCTGATGGCTCTGAGCCTCAGGTGGAGTGAGGGCTCCCTGAGTCTCCTCAAGTTTGGCTGTGCCCTGCACCTGCTGGGTGTGCCCCACCCCGCTGGGTGGCATCCTTGCTGCTGACATAGAAGGTTCTCGCTTGCGACCCTGAGTGAGGAGGTGCAGGGGCTGAAAATGCGATTATTTAATTTTTTTTTTAAGATTTTTTTTTTTTAATACATACAAGAGCAGGGGTACAGGCCAGAGGCGCGGGAGGTGAGAGGATCCACCAGAGACAGAGTGGGGCGCAGAACAGGCAGATGGACTGAAATACACCAATGAGGGGAGCAGCTGGCGAGGCAGGGGAGGTCTGCTGCGCCATGTGGGGCCCCTCCCTGGCCGGGATCGAACTTCCGCTGGGGACGCTTCACAGTGCGGCGCTCAATCCGCTGGGGCCCCTTTGACCACCGAGCGCCTTCTCTTGGCTGGGGCAGGAGCAGGGCCTGGTGTGAGGTGCTTGGTGTCACAGAGTGGTCATGGAGGAGCACCCCCTGTGGGTCGCGCCCCTGGGGAGTCACGGCTCGCCCGCTGACGGGGCCGTGGCCACGCACACGTCCCTAGGGGCTCCAGTCCTGATGCTTGCCTCACGCGGCAGAAGGCTGTTAGGAGGGAGCCCTGCCCAGTCAAGATGTCACTGAGGCTCTGTCAGGAAGCCCCACGGATGGGGGGCACACGATGGGCGGGGAGGTCCGGACCATCAGCAGGCGCCTGAGTGGGTTCTGAAGCCAGTGAGGACACCCTACCCACCAACCTTGACAGAAAGAAAAGCACCTGTGCACGTGTCTGAACTTGTGTCTGTGTGATGCCAGCCAGGCGACTCTGAACAGCACGTCCCTCAGCTCCTTAGAGAGCCGGAACCTGGAGCCTCCCTGGTGGTGGAAGGGGTTAAGCACCACCGCAGCAAGAGTTCGATCCCCGGCCAGGGAGGGGACCCACGTGGTCCAGCAGACCTCTCCTGCCTCACCCGCTGCTCCCCTCAGCAGTGTCTTTCGGTCCATCTGCTTGTTCTGCTCCCCACTCTGTCTCTGGTGAATCCTCTCACCCCCCACACCTCTGGCCTGTACCCCAGTTCTTGTATGTATAAATAAATAAATCTAAAAAAAAAAAAAGCCGAACCCTAAGGAAGGAAGGCTCTCACCCGCTTGGTCTTTCTGGAGCCCGCACGCCTGGGCCACCGCAGAGCTGGGTGAATCGGCGCAGTGACTCAGCACCCCTGCGCTGGACTGTCCGTACAACACAGCTCACGCGGGAGCCCCAGAGGTCTAACCACGTAGCTGAGCTCACCCCGTCCGTGCCCTTCTCAGTGGTAGCAGAAGTGCAGGTCATCCTTCAACGATGTGTTTTTCACTTGAATTCTGGAACCTACTGGGGTTTGAGGCATTAGATTTATCTTCCCTAGCGGTGACATGACATAATGGAAAGAGTATGAACCTTGGCCTCAGATGAGTTGGGCTGGAGCCCTAACTTAGCTAATTCTTAGCGGTGTGACCTTAGGCAAACCTTTCAACCTTGTAAACCATAGTTTTTCCCCTTATAAATCAGGATTAAAAAAATACCTGCATTGCAGGTTGTCATGAGGATTAAATGAGATACTGTTAGCTCTTGCCACACTGGATGGTCAGTAAATAGCAGTTACTTGTTAATGTTCCTGCCGAGCTGTGCTTGCAAGGAGGAGAGCTCTATGGGGCATAAGCTTACTGAGAGCCTGCCCCGAGCACTGCCCCAACCAGCATAGATGGGACTGGGCTGAATCACGGGGCCTCTCCAAGGCTCTGGCCTGTGTGGAGCGGGCGCAGCCCCAGAAGGCTGGCGCTGTGGGAGGTGAAACAGGTCTACAGACATCCCGAGGACAGAGGGGAGAGGCCTTCAGAAATAGGCTGGGACAGGTTCCCTTAAGGAGATGCCTCTGGGTCTCAGCCTTGGTGGATGGGAGATTTGAAGTGTAGTGGGGGGAGGGGAGTTCCCTGGTAGCATAGGGGCTAAGCCTCAGCACTGTCACCCCTGTGACCTGAGTTCGATCCCCAGCCAGGGAGCTGACCCATGTGGCACAGCAGACTTCTGTCTTTCCTGCTACTCCCCTCAGCAGTGTATTTCAGTAGATCCGCCTGTTCTGCTCCCCACTCTGTCTCTGGTAATTCCTTTCACCCTCCATACCCTGACCTACATCCCAGTTCTTGTATGCATAAATAAATAAAAGTTTTTTTTTTAAAGGTACCAGATACATTTAAAAATAAAATGTAGTAAAATATAAAAAATAAAATGAAAAATAAAGTGTAGTAGGGGTTGGGGAGAAACACATAGGGCACCCAGGAAGTAGCAGGCTGTTCAGCTGGACTGGAACAAAGGATGTGACAGGAAGGGGCAGTAGATGAGACAGAACTGGAGAGGCAGTGGAGGAAGAACTGGCAGGTGGGCCCAGATGTCAGTAGAGGGGCCAGACTTGTGGTGGGCTGGCATGGGAGACTTTGAGCATAAACATTCTTCAGGCTGAAAAAAAATTATGCTTTAGGCTGTTATAGGAGATTGAAAATCCTCAGACCAGGGCAGGGAGGTGGAAATGGCTGAGGAGAGTCCAAGGAAGAGACATCAGAGATCTTGCCTGAAGGAGCATGTGGTCACAGATGGCTAGGGGCAAGGCAGAGACTGCAGACAGGTTTTAAAAGCTGTAGAGGGCCTCCCTGGTGGCGCAGTGGGTTAAGCAACGCACTATAAAGCAAACCGCAACCTCTGCAGCACGAGTTTGATCCCTGTCCCCGGCTAGGGAGGGGACCCACGTGGCGCAGCAGACCTCTCCTGCCTCGCCCGCTGCTCCCCTCAGCAGTGTATTTCTGTTGATCTGCCTGTGCTGTTCCCACTCTGTCTCTGGTGGATTCTCTCATCCCCCGCACCTCTGGCCTGTACCCCAGTGCTTGTATGCATAAATAAATAAATCTTAAAAATAAATAAATAAAAGTTGTAGAGAGTGGGAGACAAGGAGGAGTTAAAGCTGACTGGTACCTAGTGGAGACGCCTAGAAGGAAATGACATTTGCAGGTACCGAGTGAGATTTGGCCCCTGGTTAAATACTACTTTTAACATTGTGAAGCTCGCCCTCTCTGTGACGGGAGACCTAGCAGGAAAGCAGAGTGAGCCTGGAGCTGAGGCGGACACCGTGCTCGGGCCTGCCGCTGGCCTTGGGCCCCAGAGAACGGGGCGCTCCTTCCTCAAGCTCCCTGGCCAGGCCCACCCCTCTCCCCAAGCCCCCACCACCTGGGCTTGCGCCATCTTCATTCTCTGGGCCCTGCGTTCCTGAGGCTGCTCTGGCCCAGTCGGGGGATGTGAGTGACAAGAGCTGCACTCAGGCCAGGGGCATCCCAAAGACTCATACTCGGAGGAGTGTCTTCTGCCCCTGGAGGGGAAGGCCTCGCTTGTGAGGGAGTTGGGGCCAGAGAGCCCCTGTGCTAACTCTGTCTCTCCCTTGCAGATTCCACTCGCCCCACTCCAGCCTCCGTCCGAGCCGCCATCCTCCCCGTCCCTGAGCTCCGTCGAGGGATCAGCTACTCTGCTACCTCTCAGGCGCTGTACTGGGCAGAGAGAGGTAGGAAGGCTGGACACAGAGGTCTTAACTGTTGATGTCCCATCGCTGTTTCCTAAGGAATTCCAGCGGGGAGGGCAGCTTCCCCTTGCAGATTCTCGTCCGGGCCAGAAGTGGGAACCCTCAACTGTCAGCATCACCCCAAGAAAAACACATCCCTACCCCAGCGACTGGCCTTGGAACAGATGGTTGGGACTGCAGTGTCACGGTCAATGCTCCCTGAGCACCTGCTCTGAGCACCTGTGTCTCACTCACTCTGTGAAGTTGGACATAATTATTACCCCACTGAATAGACCATGCAGTAAAACCTAGAGCTCAGAGGAGTTGCCGAAGGTCATGTAACTAGTTAAGTGACATACCTGGCTCCAAGGCCAGGTAGTTACCTGTACCAGACGTACCGAGCTGGAGAAGGGACCAGGCAGAAGCAGGGAGGGCTTGCCGGGAATCGATCACAGCCCCCTTCTCCAGGGGAATCAGGTCAGCAGGTGGGCTCTGCGCTAAGAAGGCCTGGGCTTTGCCTCCAGCGACTGGTAGGATACCACCACCACGCCCTCTTGAGTCTAAAGAAAGGACAGGCCTCCCTCGCCTGGGGCAAGCGTGACCGGCAGCCTGATGCCCCCAACAGCCGTGGGGAGCGTAGAGAATCGGGGCTTGGGATAACCAGGAAAGGAGGTCAGGTACCCACCAAACCCCAGGCGTGCCAGGAAGAAGAGTCAGGGTAAGCAGGGCTCAGTGACCCTCTAGGAAGCGGGGTCCTCGTGACCCGGGAGTGTCCATTTCTTTTGGGGACACAGATAAACCAGATCAACTCCGTTCCCAGCCCACTGCAAATGGTTTCCTCTCTGTGCCGTTTTCCCCCCAAGGTGTGTTGGGAACAGCAGCTTCGGACAGGAGGCCCGGGACCCCCAGCCACCCCACCCCCTGCATTGGATGCCCTTTCCCCGTTTCTTCGAAAGAAAGCCCAGATCCTGGAGGTGCTAAGAGCCCTGGAAGAGACTGACCCCTTGCTTCTGTGTGCACCGGCCACCCCTTGGCAGCCTCCGGGCGAGGGCCCAGGCTCCCCAGAGCCCATCAACGGCGAGTTGTGTGGCCCACCCCAACCTGAACCTGCACCCTGGGCCCCCTACCTGCTACTGGGCCCCGGTAGCCTGGGAGGCCTGCTGCACTGGGAGCGCCTCCTGGGGAGCCTGGGGGAGGAGGACAGCACTGCACGGTCCTGGGCGCCTGGTAGAGGCTCCCCCCAGGCCCAGGGTGCTGGCTGCAACCCGCCCTGCGCCGCAGGCAGCAGTTCCTCCTCTTCTTCTGATGAGGCAGGTGACCTGAACGAGGCACCCAGTCCTGACACTCTGCTTGGGGCCCTGACCCGGAAACAGTTGAACCTGGGCCAGCTCCTTGAGGACACAGAGTCTTACCTACAGGTCTTCTTGGCTGGAGCTGCAGGCCCTCTCAACGGGGACCACCCAGGCCCTGGGCAGCCAACCTCCCCAGACCAAGGGACCCCACAGCTGTCCAAGTCCAAAGGCCTCCCCAAGTCTGCATGGGGTGGGAGTACCCCAGAGGCCTACAGGCCGGGCTTTGCTGCTACCTCAGAGGGCCAGGGGCCCCTGCCCTTCCTCAGCATGTTCATGGGTGCAGGGGATGCCCCCCTGGGCTCACGGCCTGGCCACCCCCATTCCTCATCTCAGGTGAAAAGCAAGCTCCAAATTGGCCCCCCTTCTCCTGGGGAAGCCCAGGGACCCCTTCTGCCCTCTTCAGCCAGAGGTCTCAAGTTCCTAAAGCTGCCTCCAGCCTCAGAAAAGATCCCCAGCCCTGGAGGGCCACAGCTCAGTCCCCAGCTGCCTCGGAACTCCCGAATCCCCTGCCGGAACAGTGGCTCAGACGGCAGCCCCTCCCCACTGCTGGCCCGCAGGGGCCTGGGCGCAGGAGAGCTGTCCCCAGAGGGTGCGCAGGGCCTCCCCAGCAGCCCTTTACCCTGCTCCACAACGCTGGACTCTGCACAGCTCAGACCTCCCCAGCCGGCCCTGACCACCACGCTGTCCCCAGGACCGGCGGTGTCGCCCTGCTACGAGAATATCCTGGACCTTTCCCGGAGCACCTTTAGGGGACCGTCCCCAGAGCCTCCTCCATCCCCGCTGCAGGTACCCACCTACCCGCAGCTGACTCTCGAGGTGCCACAGGCCCCTGAGGTCCTCAGAAGCCCTGGCGTGCCCTCCAGCCCTTGCCTCCCAGAGTCCTGTCCCTACGGGAGCGCCCAGGAGAAGAGTCTGGAGAAGGCGGGCTCCGAATCCCCGCACCCTGGCCGCAGGACTCCGGGCAGCTCGTCCAAGAAGCCCAGCCAGGGGGCGGGCAGGCGGCCTGGGGACGCTGGCTACGCTCCCCTGCGGGACAGGCTGACGGCCCTCGGGAAACTGAAGACTGGCCCTGATGGACCCCAGGGCTCCGAGAAGAACGGGGTGCCAGCCAGACCTGGCACCGAGAAGGCCCGGGGAGTGGGACGATCAGGGGAAGGCACTGGAGACACGGTGTCCCCCACCCCCAGACCTGAGCAGCCAGAAGCCAAAGGGGCTCTGCGGGGGGCAGTGGCCTCAGGTGCAAGCAGCCTGAAGCAACAGGAACCTGGGGCCCTGGGGGACCCTGGGGCCCGAGTTTACTCCTCCCACTCCATGGGGGCCCGGGTGGACCTGGAACCTGTATCACCAAGGAGCTGCCTCACCAAAGTGGAGCTGGCCAAGACCCGGTTGGCAGGGGCTCTGTGCCCCCAGGTACCCCGCGCCCCTGCGAAAGTGCCAACCTCAGCCCCCAGCCTGGGCAAGCCCAGTAAGAGCCCCCACGGCAGCCCTACAAAACTACCTTCCAAGTCCCCCACCAAGGTGGTGCCCCGACCTTTAGCCCCCCCTGCTGCCAAGGAGCCCCCCAAACCTGACAAGGGGAAGGGCCCACCTTGGGCAGACTGTGGCAGCACTCCAGCCCAGCCCACGCCCCCCGTGCCGGACCCTGCCAACCCAAGCCAGGGCCCCGAAGGGCGGGTCCCGCACTCGGCCATCGAGGAGAAGGTTATGAAAGGCATCGAGGAGAACGTGCTGCGTCTGCAGGGCCAGGAGCGGGCACCGGGCACCGAGGCCAAGCACCGCAACACTAGCAGCATCGCCAGCTGGTTTGGCCTTAAGAAGAGCAAGCTGCCAGCGCTGAACCGCCGCACAGAGGCCACTAAGAGTAAGGAGGGGGCCAGTGGGGGCTCCCCACTCCGGAAGGAAGGCAAGATGGAAGCCCGGAAGCTGGAGGCCGAGAGCCTCAACATCTCCAAGTTGATGGCGAAGGCAGAAGATCTGCGCCGGGCGCTGGAGGAGGAGAAGGCCTACCTGAGCAGCAGGGCCCGGCCACGGCCTGGAGGGCCAGCCCCGGGGCCCAGCGCAGGGCTGGGGCAGGTGCAAGGCCAACTGGCCGGCATGTACCAGGGCGCAGACACCTTCATGCAGCAGTTGCTCAACAGGTGAGGGCCCGGGACCAGTTCTTAGTGCTCAGCGGCCGGGGCCCTGTCCTTGCGTGGACACACCTGGAGCTGGAACTGCCTTTCCTGGGAGCTTGGGCTTCCCAGAAGTCAGAGGGGTGGGAGGACAAGTGAAAGCATCTGGGGGTCGGTGGCCTGGCCTGCAGGCAAGCTCAGAGACTCAGACCCAAAGCCTAGAGCTTGTGCCCACACCCCCTTCCTCTCTAGCTGCCTCGTGTCCCACTTGCTGAGACCCAGCTTATTTTTCTTTTGAGGAGAGTTAATAGTCCACATTTTCCTGGACTGTCTCCAGTGCTAGACGAGGCAGCCATCTAAGTGCCTGGACGCAGTAGTGGACGTTCGTTCCTAACAATGGGCTGAAGGCTTTTCCCTTGGGAGATTACTATCCTGTGGAACAAGGCGGGTCCCCTTCCCGTCTTGCCCTTTGGCTCATGCCAAACTCAACAATGGAGCTGTGGCTTAGAGAAGGGGCCTCCCCATTTCAGTTGCTCCATTTGGACCACATGAGACGCAAGATCTGCAGGGGTTAGGCCCTAGGTAGGGTGAGGCCTGGATTGCAAGTGCATTCAGGTGCGGCTGGGACAGTCATGGCGGACCTGGAAGCCATAGGGTGTGCCCTCCTGCACAGATGTCTGGGTCTGACCAATCTTGGGACTCATCCCCAGCTCTGGGGAAAGTCCTCCCACCTCCGCTGTTCTCTGGGGCTTTCCCTAGGAATTGCTATTCGCGGTGTCAGAAGGAATAATTGGGGTGACCACCAGGGTGATGGCCCCTTCCCTGGGGTGGGGGCCACTGGGTGCCTCCCTGGGCCCAGCACCATTGGAGTGAGCAAAAACGTCTCCCCTCTGTCTGCCCTGCTGCCCCTAGGGTGGATGGCAAGGAGCTACCACCCAAGAGCTGGCGTGACCCCAAAGCCGACTATGGCGATTTCCAGCCGGTGTCCTCTGACTGCAAGACCCCGTGGCCAGCCTGCGGGGCCCGAAACGGCCTGGTGGGTCCTCTTCAGGGCTGCGGGAGACCTCCTGGGAAGGTAGGTGCTTGGGCGGGAGCAAGGGTTGGGCAGGGGCCAGGCTCTGTGGCCCTGCTGGGGCTCGCCCCTGCGAGCTTCCCTTCCCGGGGGTTGGGAGCGGCGAGGCCTCCTGAGGGCTGGCCAGCGTGGGGACTTGGAGCCACCCTGCAGGGACCAGCGGCAGAGTCTGGGGAGGGTTTGGGCTGCAGGAGGGTTGGACTCTGAGGCCACCTGTGCCCCACACAGCCGAGCAGCGAGCCTGGGCGGCGGGAAGAGCTGCCCTCGGAGGAAAGCCTGGCCGAGCCGGTGTCCACCTCGCACTTCACAGGTCAGCAGGGTGGGGTCGAGGGTGACACCTGCCCTTCGCCGCCTGTCCCTCCCCCCTTCCTTCCTGTCACTGCAGCAGGTGCCAGGCCTAGTGCCATCTCCATGTCAAGCACAGGGTGGGCACTGGACCTGCACAGTATCAGATGCCCCCCCACCCTTCGGGAGGTACCTGCTCGTCCCCCCTCCTCCAGCCTAGGGCAGGGCCAGAGGGGATGACGGCCTGTTGGGCCAGAAGGGGCCTGACCAAGGGAGGGCCGGGGCTGAGCCGGCACAGCCGCTCATCTCTGACTGGCTTGCCCTCCCCAGCCTGTGGCTCCCTGACTCGGACCCTCGACAGCGGCATTGGGACCTTCCCACCCCCAGACCACGGCAGCAGCGGGACCCCCAGCAAGAATCTTCCCAAGACCAAGCCTCCACGACTGGAACCCCCACCCGGGGTGCACCCAGCTCGGCCCCCACCCCTTACCAAAGTCCCCCGCCGCGCCCACACGCTGGAGCGTGAGGTGCCAGGCCTGGAGGAGCTCCTGGTGAGCGGGCGGCACCCCAGCATGCCGGCCTTCCCCGCGCTGCTCAGCGCCGCTCCGGGCCACCGGGGCCACCAGGCCTGCCCGGATGGTGAGTGCCCCGCAGTGGGCGGGCTGCCCCGGGGACTCTGCCCACCGCCACCACCTGCTCATCCCCACTCGTCCCGGACAGATCCTTGTGGAGATCCAGGCCCTCCCCCTCCTGTCCAGCTGGCCAAGAACTGGACCTTCCCCAACGCGAGAGCAGCCAGTGGCTCCTCTGACCCCTTCCTGTGCCCACCCCGACAGTTGGAGGGACTGCCCAGGACCCCCATGGTGAGCATGGCCGAGGGGGATGGGAACAAGATGGGGGTGCAACGGGGGAGAGAATGATGTGGGAGAAGCAGCTTCTTCTATGAGGTGCAGCCCTTCCTGGGAGGAGGACCTGCAGGAGAGCCCCTGGGGTGGTCTGATACCCACTCACACCCTCTTGGGGAAGGGCCTCTCGCCTGCCCAGACCATGCTAGGACTGGGCCCAGTCGCCTCTGCCTGCCCCCCTGGAGGGCGCCCCTCTGTGGGCTCAGCTGGAGCCCCTGCAGCAGGTGGGCAGAGAGCCCGGAGGTGGAGGAGCCTCCTCCCCAGCAGCCCTTCTTCCCCAGGTCCTGCCCGTGGACCAGAAGCGGAGCCTGGAGCCCAGCCGCCCAGCCCCGACGCCCCAGGGCTCAGCCTTTGGGGGTAGCCGTACCCCCAGCACTTCGGACATGGGTGAGGAAGGGAGAGTGGCCAGTGTGGGCCCCCCCGGGCTGGAGACCTCAGAATCTCTCAGCGACTCACTCTACGACTCGCTCTCCTCCTGCGGGAGTCAGGGCTGAGGGCCGCGCCCCCCCAGCCCCTTGAGTTGGGGGCCACAGACTGAACTGGCTCCCCTCAGGCCCGCACCCTTCGGGGCCTGTGGGGCCCTCCCTGAAAGGACCAAGGAGGCAGGTGGATAATAGGGTGAAGGGGTCCCTGACACCCCGCTGCCCACTGCTGCTGTGGAGGAGATACCCGCTCTCAGCTCAGGGAGGAGCCTCGCCCTTGGTCCCTTCTCGCAGAGCAAGGCTCTTCTGGGCGACGGGAGCTCAGCACTGCTGTGGACACGCTCCCGGCTCCCACTTCAGGCTAAACCATCTCGTGGTGCTGGGCTTCCTGCCCACCGGCGTGCCATCTCCACCCAACTGGCTGCTGCCCACCCCGGAGCCCCGTGGGGCCAGTCCAGAGCCCCCAAGCTGGACAAGTTTGGGGCCAAGGGGTCAAGTTGCCTTCTCTGTTTCTCCTGGCCCTCCCTGCTGTCTGGATGGTGCTGCCCCCCCCATGCCCCGTGTCTTTGGGGTCTGTTTGTCTATCTCTTTTGTGTTTTTTTAATATTAAACCACCTAGCCCAACTCCCAGCCATGCCCCACCCCGCACTGTGGTTAATTTATCTGTCATTAAGAACATGGCTGCTCTGCTTCCAGCCTCTGCTTCTGCTGTATCCCCAATAAAACATGGAGGCCCCTTCCAGCCCCTGACTCAGCTTGTTCAACGGGAGGACTTGGGTGGGCAGGTGGCTAGAGGCCATGCAGGCATCAGAATGAGGGCCCAGCAGCCCCCTACCAGGGACCCAGCTGGAGTCACCCAAGAAGGTCACGGAGGTTTGGGAACATGGAGCCCGTTTAGGCCTGGGGAGAGTCCCGACCCAGCACTGGAGCCAGGCAGAAAGCTTGGCAGCCTGTTGGGGAGGGAGTTGGGGGGTGGGTGGCACAGGCATGCACCCAAACCCTGTAGGCACAGGGTGGGGGTGCGGGTGCGAGCCCTGAGCTTTGGGGCCCGGAGGGTAGGCAGAGGGTAGGCCGAGTTCACCTGTTGCTGTGAAGCAAAGCACAGACTGTCTCAGACTGTTGCCACCTCTAATCTCTCCTTAGACTTTCCCTGTTAAAAAGAAAAATTCATCTGAGTAAATTTCAAGGTTTAATCGCCTCTTTTAAACTTAAGCAGCATCCCAGGCAGAAAGGTAGGGGGACTAGGAGGTTTTCAGCAAAGGGAAAGGGTTGTCTCAGGTTGGGGCACCTGCACTTATAGGAAGGCAGGGGGATCCTATCAGGCTGGTGACCTCACCTGTGCTGACCAGGAAGCTCCAGGCTGGCTGGCTCCACATTCCACTCCTGAACAGGGTTGAGACTAATTAGGGGTAAGTCTAGGTTTGGTGGCACCCGGCTCAGCCAGATGGGCTCCTGCCGTCTTCTTAATAAAAAGCCCCATCACATTCAGCCTTACCAAGGCGGGATCAACATTTAAGGCAAAATGAAGGCACGAATGAATTAACGCCACTCCCGGTGACGGTTGGGAAACTGGGAAATGTTAGCGTTGCCCGCCCGTGTCCGCGGTGTCTGGTGACTTGGCTTAATCCCCTTGCTCTTCGCAGGATGGGCTTCAGGCTCCGTCACTACGTGAGTCAGTCACTCACCTGCTCCTTCTCTGACGTTCTAGTCTTAGGTCATCACTTACTGGGTGGTTAGCAGCTGTGAATGTGCATTTACGGTTTTTGAGAGAAGAGGTGTGAGACTATACCCCAAAAACATTCAGTGTGGTAAACCCCTACCTCAGTAAAAATAATCTAATTAAAAATTAAAGAAAAAAAAGCTTGAGGAAATATAACAATCCAGGGAGACTATTATAATAACTACAAGGCTAATTCCCAATGTTTTGGATGTACTTGGGAGCCAGTCAGAATCAAAGAAGAACCCTGCTGAAGTCACTTTTTAAAGGCAAATGGCTTGTTCAATGATCTTAAACTATTTCAACTTCCTCAGAAGCTTTATTGTTTATTTTTTTTAAAGATTTATTTATGCATACAAGAGCTGGGGTACAGACCAGAGTCGCAGAGAGGTAAGGATTCACCAGAGACAGAGTGGGGAGCAGAACAGGCAGACTGACTGAAATACACTCCTGAGGGGAGCAGCGGGGAAGACAGGAGAGATCTGCTGCACCGTGTGGATCAGCTCTCTGGCTGGGGATTGAACTCATGCTGCAATTGTTACAGGGCAGGGAGAGGAGCACCTTAGAACCCTAAGCCTGCCCTTTTTGAATGGGTTTTGCCATTTGTCACATTAAGAAAAATATATAAGGCCTTTAGTGGAAAGGAATTTTAATATAATTAGTGTGTAATACAGAAAGGACAAAGAACATAGTTACTAAGTATTTAAAGTTGCCCATCTCCTTGAGGGTAAAAGTTTAGCTAAATAGGATTGGCCTAAAGTAAGGCCCAAAAGCCTGCCACAAGTTTAAAGGACTTTTTAGTAGAGCTCATAGAAAAGAGTTAGAAAGAGTTAGACAAATTTGGGAGGAAAAGAGCAAAATTAAAATTAAGGTGAAAGCTGCCATTGTTAACCTCCCCACGGGTCTCTCACTTACATTTGTTTTAACTAGTTTAAGACTAAGAAGTAAGCGCAGTTTTTTTATATGTTGCTTTGCTCCACGTGCTTCCTCCAGGTCTCCTTGCTGCTCTCCATCCTGCTTCCTTCTTTCCTCCCTTTCTTCTCCTCTTTGCAGAATTTTTTTTTTTTTCTGCTCAGCTCCACCCACTTAGGGTAGAACTGTGATTCTGGAACTTCCCCCTTTCCTGGGGACGACCCTGTTACACAGTGACTGTGGATGCTCATAGTGCAGTACTTCACCCTTTGCACCACCAGGGAGGCCCCATATATGGGAGAAGTTTTTTAACCAGTTGATGGTGTGCTTAAGCATAAGACTTACAGGAGCTGGTCATCTACTAGCGTGAGACTGGGAATTAACAGAGATTTTATACCAGTTCATACTGGCCGGCTGGGGACTATCTCATGTAGTAAGTTTATGTTCCCAAAGTGGGTGCTGCAAATAGTTAGGAAGACCAAAGGTGGTCACTTAGGCCATGGGAGTCCAGTGCTTTTGCCAAGTTTCGATGTCTTAAGTTTGAGGAGCCCATTAGTTCTCTTGACCTTGCCTGATGGTTGAGGTTGAAAGGGACAGTTATAATTTCAAGAAGTTCCCAAGGTTATCATTAAGGGTCATGTAATTTGCTCTGTGAAGGAGCTACCCTGACCACTTGAGATTTTGGAAGGTGTATGCAAGTGGGAAACCCATTTTCTAACAGTTTCTTTGCCACTGGGAGGACATCGGCCTTGCAGCGGGAAAAGACGTCAATTCGTCCAGAAAACATATGTCCAGTAACAAGAACGCTGGTAACCGACACAAAGTGGCAGGCGAATAAAGTCCAGCTGTAGCTGTCCAGAAGGTCGACAGGAAGGAGGCTCTGGGGACAAACATAGTTTTCCAGGATCATGAACTTTCAGGTCAGACTTTGCTGGTAGACTGATTGCAATTTTATAGCTGTTTCTCCAGCAGTGTCAGTTCATAATGTGCATCATCCTAAATGTGAAAGAATGTAAAAACCAAATAGGGGGTCTTCTAGGGAGCCAGGAAGAACCAAGTGGCAATCTCTCATTTCCCACGGCCCTGGTCAGACACTGGGGCTCATGTTAATTTTCAACCACTGTTTACTCATAATTTCTCTGATTCAGGAACAGATGGTTTTCATAAGGACATCAAGATGGCAAAAATCTGACAATGAGAGGTCCTTTTTCAAGAAGCAGAATGAGGGTCTCTCTGGTGGCGCAGTGGGTTAAGCACCACACTATGAAGCAAATGGTAGCCACTGCGGCACGGGTTCGATCCCTGCCACTCCACCGGCCAGGGAGCTGACCCACATGGCGCAGAAGACCTCCTGCCTCGCCCACTGCTCCCTTCAGCAGTGCGCTTCAGTCGATCCTCCTGTTCTGCTCCCCACTGTCTCTGGTGAATCCTCTCACCCCCACACCTCTGGCCTGTACCCCAGTGCTTGTATGCATAAATAAATAAATCTTTAAAAAAAGAAGCAGAATGAGCTTCATCACATGTGCCACAAGCTGCCTTTGCACAAACGTCAGATAAGGGGTTTTCCTGATTCTCAGTGTGAACCTCAGTTTTGATGAGCGTAACCTCAGAGGTTAAGAGAACAGCATTGAGAACCATGTTTACTTACTGCCCCTTTATGACTGGCGTTCAGAAGACAAGAAAACCCTTCGGGCAGCAGCCTCCTGCTCCCGTGACTGACTGCAGGTGCTGCTCTTCACCATCCTCTCCCTTTGCAAAGCAGGGAGGCAGCTCTCCCCTCCCGAGGCTACCACCTGGGACTGCGCAGCCTCGTAACAAGCTGTTCCTTTCAGGGCAGCTCCTTCTGCCCGCTTGTGCCTGTGCAAGTGTCCTTTATTCTCCTCTCCCTTTTTATAATAAGCCTGCCCTTTTCGCTATTAAAAAAAGAAAGAACACCCTTCATTTCCATAGCATCCCAGAACCATGGACAACTCCAAAGGCCTGCCAGCTCTATAACTGGCATGCTTGGTATAGGGTAAATGAAGAAGCTCAGGCTTTTACGCCACTGGCCTGTGTGGCGATCACCTGCGGCCTTGATCTCGTTAACATAGGGGGTGAGTGGGTGTGGGGCATGCAGCCCTGACTCTAGACACCTGGGCACGGGTGTGCGCGCATGTGCAAGTGTGCACACCTGAGCCTAGAGGGCTGCGGCTATTGGCAGCGATACTCAGAGAAGGTATGGCTATGAGAGGAGGGGCGACAGCTGCTAGAGGAAGAGGCCACGAGAAAACGCCAGAGAGCCCAGAGGAAGGAGCGTACGGAGATTGCAGGGGCCCAAGTTGCCCTCGTCCTGCTGGCCTGTTTCCCTTTGTGGAGGCGATGCCAGGGGCTCCAAGGTTCTCTTTTAAGTCACCTGAACCCAACAGTGAAACTACCCAGCCTGGGATGGCTGCAAAACACTTGGGTAAGAGCCTGGTTCAATAACTTCTCGGGTAATATAGCCGTTTCTCCTTTCGCATAGGTCTCTGGGTAGTGGTAGTATAACCAGCTTGAAAATTGCCTTTCACTTTTGCAGTTTGACCCTTCAACAAACAAGATGAAATCAGGCTGAAAGGAGTATCTCACAGATCAGGATGATGTTTTTGGAATCGGTGGGTTTGGAGAGTGAGGTTCTTGGGTTCACTCTGGGAAAGGTTTCGCCAGAGCTCCCCGGGGTTCAGTGGCACACAAGTTTCCTAGGCAAGTTTCTTCATGAAGCAGCGACATTGGTTATACTTAAAAGAGCAGGTTTATTGGGAAAAGGGACAGAAAAGTAAGAGACACTTTTACAGACACAAGCGGGCAGGAAGAGCCGCCCAAGAGGGACCGGTTTGCTGGGAGAGGCCTGCATGGTCGCAGGCAGCAGCCTTGACGAAGCTGCCTCTGCTGGGGGAGGTCAGTGGGGAAAGGGCCCGGCAGGGTGCAGGTCACGGGCAGGCAGGAGGCCGCTGCCCTGCAGAGGAGAGTTGAAGAGAAGCGCCTGCATAGGCACAGGTGGGCAGAAGGACGGCTGCCCCGAGCCAGTGCAGACTCTGCCCTGATATAGTCTTCTCTTTGGGAGGGCTCCCTCCTTCAAGGAGTGGCTTGGTTGTTTAAACTCTGTAGAATTTGAAAGGGACCAGAGATGCTACAATGGGCTCAATCTCCATATCTTTAACTTCAGGTCTGTGCTCCAGACACCTGCTACAGCAGTCTGATACCTGCTTGGATCGTTTGCTTTGTGTTGTAGGCACTGGCGCCCAAGGCTCTTGGTTTCTATGGCTGGATAGATGGCCGTGCTAATCCCTTCTGCCCCATCTCCTTGTGTGAGCCGGGTTTCTGGTCTTCCCGTGGCTCCTTTCCAGTTACTCTATTTTTTTTTTTTAAGATTTATTATGCGTACAAGAACTGGGTGCAAGCCGGAGGTGTGAGGGGTGAGAGGACTCACCAGAGACAGAGTGGGGAACAACAGGCAGACTGACTGAAATACACTGCTGAGGGAAGCAGTGGGCAAGGCAGGAGAGGTCTGCTGCGCCATGTGGGTCACCCCCTGGCCGGAGGCAGGGATCGAACTCGTGCTACAGTGGCTATGGATGCCTTAGTGCGTTGCTTAACCCACTACGCCACCAAGGAGAGCCCTCCAGTTACTCTATTCTTACCCTCCATCAAGGACATGGTGTCCCAAAATAGGGCATTAGCTCGAAGTCACAGGACTCACCTCCACCGGGTAAAGAGAGGTAGTAATGTAGCAGAATTGAGGACCATGTAGCATTTAAGATGTAGATTAGGGTGTGAAAGCAGGAGACCTCTTAGGAAATTAGTCTGTGTGCAGAGAAATGTTGAATCAATTCAGATTTGAGGCAGTGTGGATTTTGCAAATAAATGTCATTCCCTTGGATCAAATCTGCAGAGGCTTCCGCTAACTTTGTAGCTGTGGCTGTAGCTTTGAGATGTTGGGACAGCTGTGTGCAGCTCAATCAAGCTGTGTGCTATAATAGGCAGTAGGTCTATGTTCATTACCGTGTTCTTGAGTTAGCATTCCCAGGGTTCCATTGTCCCTTTCATTCACAAATAAAGGGAAAGGTTTTGAATAGTCAGGTAGCCCTAAGGCAGGTAATTCTTGCAGTGCTTGCTTTAGTCTCCTAAAAGCCTGATCATGTTTATCTTCCCCAGGAAGGGACTCAGGGATTAGAATTTTAGTAAGCTCACAGAGTAGGGAAGCTAATAGAGAAAAATTAACAACAGCCAGACAATCTAGACATTCACAAGACTGTTGTTTAGTTGTGGGTCCAAGGAAATCCTTGCATTAGCTTTTTGGAGACAGGGGAATTTCTTCAGAGCTTAGCTCATAACCCAGGTAATGAACAGTATCTAGAGATAATCTTCATTCTTCCTAAGAGACTTCATGTCCCTTTTCAGCTGTTGTGGCAAATAAATGGAATCTTTGGGCCTCCCTGGGGGTGCAGTGGGTTGAGTGTCGCACTGTGAAGCATCCATGGCTTCGATCCCCAGCCAGGGAGGGGACCCACATGGCGCAGCAGACCTCTCCTGCCTCGCCTGCTGCTCTCCTCAGCAGTATATTTCAGTCTATCTGCCTGTTCTGCTCCCCACTCTGTCTCTGGTGGCTCCTCTCACCTCCTGTGACTCTGGCCTGTGCCTCAGCTCTTGTGTGCATAAATAAATGGAATCTTTTATGGATACCTCTTTTGGTAACTGAGCATTGCCAGAGGTCATCTGCATATTGTAGAAAGGGTTGATTTCCCAGGGAACTGGAGGATGTTTTAATTTTGCTGAAGTGCTTAAAAGAAATAAGGGACTTCAGTGAACCCTTGGGCATAAATGCTCAGGTGTATTGGCAGTTGTTCTAAGCTAAAGGCATGTAGATACTAGCTGTAGGGCTCCACAGGGATGCGGAAAAGGACCAGACAAATGTCTATGCCCATAAACCATTGCGAATCTGGTAAACTTGTGACAGGAGGCCGTTCACGGTTAGAACAACTGGGCAAAAAGGAACCTTAATAGCCCCCAAATCATGGCCAGATCAGCACCCCTAGTCACTGGGTTTCTGGGTGGCCAGATGGGAGCTTGCAGAGATTAGGACAGGGAATGATTAGGCCCTGGGCAATTAGGCCTACTCTGGGTGTGAGGCCTTCTCTGTAGCCACTGGTTTTAATGGGTATTGAATTAATTTAGGGGGAGGTTAGTTGTATCTCTGAATCTTTCCTGTAATTTTTATTACTCTTGTACTTTTGTATTCTTCCAATGTTGGTATTGAAGCAGCCCAGAGATTTTCAGGCACCTCAATTCAGTTGAGGACTTTTGTTGGAATTCTTTCTCTTCTGTCTAGAACAGACTGTAAGGAACTTAAAAGATCAGGTTCAGTTTGATCAGGAAATTCTAAGGTGAGGTCTCCATTAAAAGTGAAATGTATTAGCTCTTTTAATTTAGAAAGGAACTCTAGAACCTAAGAAATGGATTGGGCTGTATCAAATAGCAAAAAGATATGTTTTTCAGTAAAAGGCCCCAGAAAGTTTGAAATAAAAATTCTCTCTGAATTTTAGTAGATAACCCCCACTATGAAAACCTCTTTACGCTGAGAAATTTGTTGTCCTATCAGGGCGGGGTGGTAGAAAGCATTAACTCCCGTACCTATTAAAATTTGACAAGGTTTCCCATTAATTTTAGTTTCCCCTTGGGGTCCCATCGTTATAGGGCAGCCCCAGGGGGAAAAGGATGACCTGGGTGTGAGGCCTCACCTGGAGACTTAAAAACTCAGGACAAGAACCAAAAGCGGGCACTCAGAAAAAAAAAAAAATTTAAAGGTTTATTTACAAGAGGAATGGGAGAAGGGGAGATAGAGATTAATTGGTCAGTGTGTCCTACCAGAAACGCCCACCATCCGAGCTGAGACACCAGGTGCAAGTCTAAACCTGGAGAAGCAGGAACTCCCAAGCTCACCTGTGTTCAGCAGCACGTGCGTGTCCTACAGCGCCCCCCAGAGGGAAGTAGACAATGGTGCGCCGCGGTGTGATAGTGCAGAAGGCAGCGTTGGAGCCAAGGTAGGTGGTTTTAGTTTAAAAGGTAACTGTCTAATAATTTCTTCATAGCGGAAAGGCAGTTCAGACAGAGAATCAGTAACGTCTGAGGATTCAGGTTAAAAAAAACATGGGGGGAGCAGAAGTTCTATCAGCCCTGTCGTCTTTTGTTCTAGATAACACATGTGCTTTTAATTTTTCATGGCCTTTGTTAATGAAGCCTTTAATGAAGCTATTTTGGAATCTTGAAGCCTTTTGGAAGGTCCTGCATGCCAATTAAAATAGGCATCCTGTTCTGCTTGTTTGTTCAACTTGGGATTCCTTGCTGTCACGTATCCGCCTAAAACTAGACATTTTTTGTCTAATTGTAACATTCCCCATAATGGTCATTGTAATTCTAGGCTACTTTCAGCCAAAATTTCCCATTTTTCTAGATATCTGTAGCTTCTGCAACTAAGTGGCTATGCTATTTGATTCTTTGGGTATAAAGGTTTCCATTTTTGTTAGGTAGGCCCTTGGGTACCCCAGAATCAAAGTCAGGACTTAAGGAATGCAGCTCTTTGATTTCTGAGCGTCTCTTTAGCAACGAGCCCTTTTAATTTACCCTCTAAGCTCCCATTGGGCCCAGTTTAGCCCTAATAGGACGCCATCCAATGTCGTCTAAGTTCCATTTGAGGTTGGACAGTGTCCAACTCCAGCGACAGTTCCTTACCTGGAACATGGCACTGAGGGAAAGGATTGAGCCCACAGATCCCAAAGACTGGGGACTGTGAACTGATTTTAAACAAAAGGGGAACTGCAGCTGCCACCAGTAGTTCCCAACATGGACTGGGGACAGAACCAAGCTAGAGTTGAAGATAAAATAAGGAATTATGGAGCTCGACACACAAATGGAGCTCAGAACTACCAGGGACCCTCAGAAACAGCGAAAGAGAACTCAGAGGGCTCCCAGGCACCTACCTGTGGTTCTTGTTTCACAGCCACCAGAAATGTTCAGTCCTGCCACTGCCACGGAGCCTGTTCATCCATCCTAGTGAATCTGAGCATCTAATAGGCGCTATTGGACAACTCATGAATCAGGCAGCATCCCATCTAGCAAGTAGAAAGGTGCTCCTGAGGACTTGGAGCAAAGCATGGAAGGTTTTTATGGGGAGGAAGAGGGTGAGACAAGGTTTTCAGCAGAAGACAGGATTGTCCAGGTGAGGTTTGCCTGACCCAGCTTTCTGTCCACATCAGAGGGCAGAACAGGTGGCACTGAACTGATGGAGACCACCTTCGGGAGCGTGTATGGCCGAGTACCCATGGTTATGAAATGATGCACAAATAGGGTAATTTCCATCAATTTCTGAAGGACATCAGATTTTTAAAAACTGAACGATATCTAATGATTATTATTAAGTGGTTACCTCTGGGCAGAGGAGAGGGAAAGGGATCTTTAACCTATGACTCATACTTGTGAATTCTTTATATCTTTAACAGGGAGAAAATATGCAAATAAATGTTTCTAATAAGTAACTTTTTAAAATGCAGTAGTACTCAAAATCTCAGAACTAGTTATTAGTTGTTCAGGGTTCAGACATGGACCTCCACAGAGTCTAAAGCCCAGTTGTCCTTTCCTGTGGTATGTGGTGGCTTCACTGAGTGAGAGGGGACCTCTGACACCGGACGCACTCTCTAGATGCTCTTCTCCTGCCTTTTTGGCTTCAGATCACTCCCGATGGGCAGGCCTTGAGCACTGGACAGGAAGCAAAGGGTCTTAACCATCCAGCCAGGAAAGCTGCATCCCTTCTTTGCCACCTCAAACCCTGCATGCTCTATGGCATTCTGCCATCTGCAGCCTCTTCCAGGTCTCCTCTTAAGCCCTTATAAGCTTCTCTTTGCTACTTAGCTGTACGCTTCCTCGGGCAGGACAGGGAAACTGGAACCTCCTCTCTCTATGGGGATTCCATTGTCCCAATAGAAGATTAGGAGGTTGGGTCAAATCCATTTTTCCTTAATTGGTCTTTCTACCCCCTTCTCCTAGTTGGCCACTCTCCCTCCTATTTGCCTTAATTGTGACCACTGAAGAAATTGACAAGACTTGAAGAAGAACCAAGTCGGATGTCCTGGATTTCTCTGAATGTCATAATCCCGTTCTTCCATCTTCTTCAGGTTCCTAACCCTCTGTTCCTTTTGCTTTTATGTCTGATCTTATCAAGCTGCAAAGTCTCTGCCTCTTGCCAAGCAGCCTCAAAGAAGTCTACGTACTTCTCCTAAATTTTTACTTATTGGATTTTTAAGCCCTTTTCTCTGAACCTGATGGATTACCTCATTTCCTTGTTAGAACAAAATTGTTTGCCTGCTGGATATTTATGCTAATTCCTTTCTGGGAAGGAGACCGGCACAGTGGGTTTGATGTAGGACTCCACCTACAAGCTGAACCGAGGGGTCCAGCCATGTTTCTGTCACCAGCATCCAGTGAGTAGGCAGCCAAATGCAGTGGGCACCCTGGTCCCTGGCATTTGAGCTGACAGGGAGAAATGTCTAGTGTCTGTCACCAGGGCAGGATAGCAGGGGCCACAGCTGGTGCCCCGAGCCAGCCCTTCCCTACCGAGTTTTCCCAGGTGGGCAACTCAACTCCTTACCCCTAGCATGCTGGTAGGGGGTACTGGGCTCAGAGGACCCACCATAGCCCACCAAACTGTGCATGCCCCCACAGAGACCCAACATCCCGTCTGAAACAATCTCATGGAGGGAGACACACAGGTGAGCGAAACACACCGCCCAGGAAATCAGTTTCTCCTTTCATGTCAAGGAAGTGTTTAGCCCAAAGATCACTCAGTCACTTCATATCCCAGTTTGCAACATCTGTTTGCAGGATTAGGTGACCTCAATGTTTCCTCCATAAACAATGGGTGAATGTTTGTCTCACCATTGTGTGTGACCCTTTGCTAGATTTCCCAAACAAAGGACACCAAAACTGCCAGAACAAGCCACTCACCACCACCGCCACCCCGCCCCAGCATCAAATGGCATCAAAGCATCAGCAAAAGGCCATGAAAAGGTTTCGGGTGCCACCTCCCTGGCACCCTGCCCCTTGCAGGGAATGTCCCACTGTTAACTGAGGTTTTCTCAGGGTGGCTTTTTTTTTTTCTTATTGACTTTTTTCTAGATTTTCTATGAATAATGTGTTTTATTGTCTTTATTTAAAAAAAAATTAGGGCCTCCCTTGTGGTGCAAGGGGTTGAGCACTGTACTGTTTGGCTTCCACAGCCACTGCAGTGCAAGTTTGATCCCTAGCCAGGGAGGGGACCCACATGGTGCAGCAGACCTCTCCTGCCTTGCCCACTGCTCCCCTCAGCACTGTATTTCAGTTGATCTGCCTGTTCTGTTCCCTACCCTGGTGAATCCTCTCACCCACTGCCCGTGCCTATGGCCTGTACCCCAGCTCTTGTGTGCATAAGTAAATCTTTAAAAAAAAAAAAAGAACAGTTGTGCCCTGCAGCAAACTCTAAACATATACTCCATTCTGTTATCATGTGTAGTAATTCTGAGTATAAAAGTACATTTTTAAAAGACAAGTGGATTGGAATTGTGTACAGGTGAGCATTTCTATAGCCTTGCTATAGGGAGAAAATTACAATCTTAAGTCTTAAAGACAAAAATTTAAGTACATGTTCATTTTTTAAAAAAATATTTATGCATACAAGAACTGGGGTACAGAGCAGAGGTGCGGGGAGTGAGAGGATTCACCAGAGACAGAGTGGGGAGCAGAACAGGCAGACTGACTGAAATATACTGCTGAGGGGAGCAGCGGGCGAGGCAGGAGAGGTCTGCTGCGCCATGTGGGTCCCCTCCCTGGCCGGTGGGGGGGACCCAACTCATGCTGCAGCTGCTGCTGTTTGCTTTTTAGTGCTGCTCTTAACCCATAGCGCCACCAGGGAGGCCCCCTTTGTTTTTTTTTTTTTTTTAAGTAATGACACTGAAGAAGATATTAGACAAGGAAAAGGAAGGGTCTCTTTCATACTCTGACTCCTAGTCTCACTCCCCAGACATATCTGGTAATTCTTTCAAATGTTTTATTTTTTTTAAAAGATTTTATTTACGTATACAAGAGCTGGAAACAGGCCAGAGTCCAGGGAGGTGAGCGAATTCACCAGAGACAGAGTGGGGAGCAGAAGAGGCAGACTGACTGAAACACACAGCTGAAGGGAGCAGCGGGCGAGGCAGGAAAGGTCTGCTGCACCATGTGGGTCCCCTCCCTGGCTGGCAGCAGGGATAGAGCTCATGCTGCAGTGGCTGTGGTTTGCTTCACAGTGCGTTGCTTAACCCACTGCGCCACCAGGGAGGCCCTCTCATTACATTCTTTTAGCAACTAATGTAATACATGCCAGAGATGTCCAAAGTTCATGAATCTCCACTCTCGTACACATCTTCCATACATGGATGTGCCATAATTATTTGATCTGTGATATCAGACAGTGCTGCAGTTGGGGCAGACAGAATGAGGGGCACCCGAAGACCCTGAAATCTTCCTGCCGGAAAAAGAAAACATACCCTTCGTGTTTAAGACCTTCAATAGAAAAGAACTTTATTCATGGGCAATAGAGAGAAGATAATCGTTTGTGGCCCAAAAGCTTGTCACAAGTCTAAGGCTTCTGATGAGAACCCATAGGAAAGGGGCAGAAGGGGCCAGGCAAGTCTGGAAGGAAAGGAGCAAAATCAAAATGCAATTCAAGATAAAGGCTGCCATTGTCGGCCTCCCCGCAGGCCTCTCACCCACGTGTCTCAAGTGTCTCCTTCTGTGCCCCCCAAATCCCTAGTGCAAGTCCAAGGCTGAGAAGCAAGCATGGCTTCTTCGCATGTCTCTCCATATGCCTCCTCGAATCTTCTCTCCCAAGTCCTTTTAGCTTCCCCCTGCTGCTCAGCTTCCTTAGGTGGGGCAGGGAGCCTAGAACCTCCCATTTCTATGGGGGGTTACGCTGTTATAGTGAACATCACATATGTGTCTGACCCCTTGTTTATTTCTACAATTTAATTCTGTAAGAGAAATTCCTATGAATATAATGGTTGATAACGTATGTTTAATTTGAATTTTTAAAAGATATTAACATGTTGTACTTCACTGACAATATCATCTCTTCATGTCTTTCAAAAAGTTATATCCCTTCTGTGGCCTAAGTTTTCCCCAATCTATAGATGATTAGGAGGTCAGGTCAGGCCTATTTTTTTCCTTAACTGTGCTCTTCTACCTCTCCCCAGGTGAACCTGATGCTACTCAGTGAGTGCTCTCAAACTTTTTATCCTTAGCCTATTTGGTAGGAGTGAGTGATTATATAAAGTCTTATAGCCCAGCATAGGGACTCTAGCTTTTACTCAGAGTGAAATGGAGCTATTTGACAGCAACAGAAGTAGACTGTGTAAGGCAAGTGTGGGAGCAGATGAGTGACCAGGTCTCTTGGGGAACCCCAGTGAGAGAGGCAGTGACTTGTGCCCAGGTGGGGCTCTGCCGACAACAAGATTTGCTAATGTGATGTGAGGAAAAGAGAAGCGTCAGAGAGAGCTCCACGGTTTTGGGAGTAACTGGTAGGGTGAATTTGCTGATTTGAGAAGGACTCTGTGTAGACCAGACTTGGGATGATCAGCAGGAGTTACGTATTAAATTTGAGTTACGTGTTAAATTTGAGATGTCTGTTGGACGACACTCAGTGGAAAATGTGGAGTAAGCTATTGGTTACAGAAGTCCAGAGTTTGGAAGAGAAGCCTTGGTTGGAGATATAAATTAGTAAATCATCAGCATATGGATGTTATTTAAAGGCAGGGGACTGGATGAGATCAGCAAGGGAGTGAGGGAACGTGTGAGTCCTACGCCCTGGGACACTCCATTTCTTTTTTTCTTTTTTTTTTTTTAAGATTTATTATCATACAAGAGCTGGGGAACAGGCCAGAGTTGTGGGGAGGATTCACTAAAGACAGAGTGGGGAGCAGAACAGGCAGAGTGACTGAAACACACAGGTGAGGGGAGCAGCGGGCGAGGCAGGAGAGGTCTGCTGCGCCATGTGGGTCCCCTCACTGGCTTCACAGAGCGGTGCTCAACCTGCTGTGCCACCAGAGGGGCCCAAGACACTCCATTTCTTTTAGAGGAAACAAACAGTACAGGAGGCTGAAAGATGGTACCAGGAGAATGTGGGTCCCTGGAATGTAAGTGAAGACTATTTCAAGAAAGATGAATCAGTCACTCTGTTGACAGTGGGGACCAGAAATTGTCTTTCGGATTAGGTAACACAGAGTTCATGTTGGTGACCTGAGAAAAATCAGTGGTAGAAATAAATGAAAGCTGTTTAGAGTGGTTGACAGACAATGAGAAAGGAAAGGTTGGTGAATCCTCTCACACATACCCTCCCCACACCTCTGGCCTGTACCCCAGTGCTTGTATGCATAAATGAATGTTTTCGCTCTTGTTTTTTTAAATATTTATTTATATATACAAGCATTGGGGTACAGGCAGGAACTGTGGGGGGTGAGGATCCACCAGAGACAGAGCGGGGAGCAGAAAAGGCAGATCAGCTGAAACACACTGCTGAGGGGAGTAGTCAGTGCAGCAGAAGAGGTCTGCCACACCATGTGGGTTCCCTCCCTGGCCAGCTGCAGCGATCAAACTTGGGCTGCAGTGGCTGCAGTTTGCCTCATAGTGGGTTGCTTAACCCATTGCGCCACCAGGGAGGCCCTGCTTTTGTTTTTGTTTTTAAAAGGGTGCATGGGGGCCACTGCAGCACGAGTTCAATCCCTGCTGCCGGCCAGGGAGGGGACCCACATGGTGCGGCAGACCTCTCCTGCCTTGTGTGCTGCTCCCCTCAGCAGTGTGTTTCAGTCAATCTGCCTGTTCTGCTCCCCGCTCTGTCTGTGGTGAATCCTCTCACCCCCCACACCTCTGGCCTGTACCCCAGTGCTTGACTGCATAAATAAATCTTTTTTAAAAATAATAAAAAAGAATAAAAGGGTGTATGCCCTGGTTCTAGGAGGAGAGAAGAAGGATGGTGGGATTAGAGCAGGGATGGGCTTTGCTGACGGAGTTGAGGTGGCTGATGAGGTCACCCCCCATAGGCTTTAGCCTGAATAATGCTGATACCAAATAAGAGCAAACACAGGTACAGCATTTATAGTGTGCCAGCCCTGTTCTAGGTGCGTGTATACATATAAATATAAGTTCAGCTTAATTCCCACTGCCATCTTTCTAGGTAGTATCATTATTATGCCCATTTCGGTATAACAGTTAGGTGCAGGGAGCGTAATCACATCAGAGCTTATCTGTGGAAGAGCTGTGATTCAAAGCCAGGTAGTTGAGCTCTGCCATCCGCATTCAAAATCACAACAAAGAGGGAGGTGATGCTAGGATGCTAGGAGAGTGCTGAAGGGGGCAGGAGAAGTAGAAGGGCTTAAGGGTCAGGGCTGGGGTCTCAATGCAACCAAAGTGTAGGTGTAAAGGGGAGAGAGGACATGAGGCTGGAAGGATGTGGTTGTGGTCTGAGAGAGAGGAGTGGACCTTCATATCCAGTGTAGCTGGCTGAACGGAGGCAGAGGTGAAAAGCCACTGGAGGGGGATCTGGTGATGGAAGGTCATCCAAGGCCTACTAAAAGGTCACAGAGCAAGAGGCCACCAGGAGGTAGGTCTCTGGTGAATGCAGAGAATTGACTCTTGCGGGGAGAGAAAGCAGGCAGGGCTGAGTCTGGACAGTGGCAGCAGAAGCCATCAGGAAATGGGGTTTCTATTGGTTTACTAATGTGGGTACTGACAGGATAGCACTTGAGGTCTTCTCTAAGACAGGATATCCCAGGACTTATTTTAAAAATGAAAATTTCAATTTGCCACATAGGTTCTTTTTCAGTTATTTAAACTAAAAAAAAAAAAAAATCATTTCCTATAGAACAATTGGAAAACCTACTGCCACGAGGTGGTACAGACAGCAGCACCCATCTGGGAGGTTTGTGGGTCTGAACTGCCACCCTGTGGTGCCAAGAGGAAGTGCAGGGTGCTCACCACCATTTTGACCAAAACGCCACATCCCACCTCCCACCTCTCCACCTCCACTCTGTTCATTGCACAAAGTACAGAGAATATGAATACGTGGATTTGGATAGATATAAACCCTTCTCTGTTCAATCTCTTTCCAACCTTGCCAGTCCAGCCCCCCAGTCTGGCACGGAGATGGGTGTTTTTCCTGCATCCAGTCCCAAAGTAGGCACTATTTAGGCTTGGGAACAGGAGAGACTCTTGGGTCTGGTTCGCCTCTCTCTTCCAAACCCTTCTGAAGTTAAGATAATGCTGGGGACCTCTCTCCCCAGGCTAGGCCTCCCCTTTCACTCATTTTCTCATCCAGTCTTGCCCCAATGCTGTCGTTTGTATACTCGTGGGCACCTAATAGGTTTCGTGAAGAGCTGAGTTAGTCACCAGGGACCCAGAGGTAAGTGTAACTGGGTGGTCTTAGGAGGATGCGGATAGCGCCACAGTGAAAACCCCCAAAGGGGCTCTCTTCCAGTTTGGAGGGGTCAAGGCTTCCTAAAGGAGGTGATATCAGAGCCTGCAGGATGGGTTTAAGCAAGCCAGGCAAAGTTCCAGACAGAGAAATTTAAATGCCAAGATTGAATCTTTTTTTTACCCCCCCAAAGATTGATTGATTTATACATGCAAGAGCTAGGGTACAGGCCAAAAGTACAGGAGGCGAGAGGATTCACCAGAGACAGTGGGGAGCAGAACAGGCGGATCGACTGCTGAGGAGAGCAGTGGGTGAGGCAGGAGAGATCTGCTGCGCCATGTGGTCAGCTCCTTGGCTGGGGATCGAACTTGTGCTGCAGTGGCTGCAGAAAGCTTCATAGTGCTGTGACTTAACCCCTTGTACCACTGGGGAGGCCCCTCTTTGTGGACTTCTAAGATAGTTTTCATTACAGAAAACTTTAGACATACAAAAAAGTAGAGATCACAGTAGAGTGAATAATGTATGCTATGCCCATTGCCCAGCTACAGCAAACTAATGGCCACTGACTTCATCTGCTCCCTGCGGCCACTGTGTCATTTTGAAACAAATCTAAGGATATTAGTGCATCTATATATATTTCAATGCATCTTTAAAGATAACTTGAACGTTGTCTTTATTTTTTTTAAAGATTTATTTATTTATGCATACAAGCACTGGGGTACAGGCCAGAGGCGTGGTGGGGTGAGAGGATTCACCACAGAGAGCGGGGAGCAGAACAGTCAGATCAACAG
>JAGFMF010011958.1:1824933-1837181 GCA_019455555.1 Galemys pyrenaicus
GAGAGGTCTGCTGCACCATGTGGGTCCCCTCTCTGGCCGGCAGCAGGGATCGAACTCGTGCTGCAGTGGCTGCAGTTTGCTTCATAGTGCGTCGCTTAATCCACTGCGCCACCAGGGAGGCCCCTGAACGTTGTCTTTAAAGAACGTTTCATGGTATTAGCGTTTTGGAATAACACTTATTCTTTAAACCATCATCTAGTCGGCTTTAGTCTTTGATGCTCTGTAGCTTAGTGGTTTACAGTATTTATTGTCACTTGGTTCTGAGGGTCAGGACATCAGGAGTAGAATGAGTTATGATCAATGTGTTGCAACCACAGTAACCTGAAAGCTTGACTGTTACAGGTCTTTTCCAGGCAGCTCATTCATGCTGGCTGCCAAGTCAGAGCTGGCTGCCGGTAGGGAGAGGGGGCTCAGGTTCTCTCCGCAAGGGCCTCCACAGTGCAGTCTGAGTGGCCTCGAAGCCTGTGCTTGGGTACCCCAGAACAAGTGAACCCAACAGCCGAGGAGGCAGCAGCAGCACCCTTGGTGATCTAGCTTCCCAAGACACACACACAGAGCACACACACACACACACCCCCACCTTGCACGCCAGTCTGCTTCAGTGCCGGAGGGTGTGAGTTCCATGAGCCAGATCCTTGGGCTCATCCCGCAGAACAGTTGGCTGCCCCCAGTTCAAACTGTCTCTAGGTTCCTGTCCTTCTGGGTGTTGATTTTGTTCTTGTATCTCTTGTTGTTTAAACAAAAGGAATTACATTGTCCTTAAATTTACTAGATTTTGCTGCTCATATCCCCCTGGTCTCCTTTAACACCATCCTCTAATCCCTTTCTTATAAACAATTAGAGTTGCAGCTTATTTTTTTTTCCCAACAAGAAAAACCACATCAGTAGTGCTGTTTACTTCCTTCAGGAGGCACTGACATTGGGCTCTCTTAATTTGAGGTTGGTGGCTACTGGTTATCACAGCCTAACTTCATTATAAACTAATCTTGTCTGTTTCCTCTATCAGTTGGACTATTTCTATAGAAATTTCCACTTTTTAACTACCCTAGAGTACATTTAATACAGAAAAGGATAAATACTTCCTTTCCTTTAACATACTCAGATGTGACTGGTTTCTAGCATCCTGAAATGATAAATACTGTATTTTTAAAATGTCACCATGAACTTAGGGCTTTAAAAACATTTCAATCCGCTGCACTTCCAACTCTTATCAATGCTCAAATGACCCATCTTTGACCAGCAGGAGTCTCTCTAGGTTAGCCTGAGTCCTGAATTACAAGTTCTCTTTGGTAGCTTCTTTGCTGTTAACACTATGTTCCAGGTTCATCTTGGACACTTCCGGTGCACCGGACACCTCTGTGCACCACTCCTCCAAGGAGCTCTGGCTTCTTTTAGTGGGAAACAAGAAAGGACAATCTAGGCAGGAAAGGAGAATTACCTTCCCACTGGCCACTTTCCCCAGTCTATTCGCTAGTTACCTGAAAAGTGAAAATGCAACCTGACCACTCCTTGCTCAAAGCCCTTCAGTAGTTACCCACAGGACAAAGCCAGTTCCTTAGCCCCTAATACCAGCTGTTGACCTATTTAAACCTTTCTTATTTTTTATTAGTCTCAAGCTTTCCAACTCAGCAAAACCACCTTTTGTCACAGCCAGCACTCCCCATGCCAACCATGTTCCTGTACCTTTTTTAATACTAACCTCTCAACCTGAAATATCCTTTCCCATCGCCTTTCGTAACCACATCCTTTTTTTATCACTTCTTCCAACTTTCAAGACCCAGCCTTAGCTCCGATTATTCCCAAAACTTTCTCTTGAACCACCAAGCCAGTCTCATGGTCACCCACTGTGCTCACCCCTGCACGAGCATGTGATATCCACTGTAGCGCTCCTGTGCGCCTGGCTGCGAGCGAGCAGTTGCCTGGTCCTTTTTATCCCCAGCCTGGGTCCTGTCACCTGGCATCTAGTGGAGGCTGCCACCAGCCTGGGCAGGACAAGCTCTTGTTCCCATGTAGCAGTCCTTTGACTTCTGCTACCACCAGTCCTTCTCACACTAGCTCAGGCCTATAGGTCTACTAGGCATGGAACGAGCTGCTCTGAGCTCTTCTGTTTAATTGGTCATTGATGGCCTCACTGCGGGAAAGCCGAAAGGGCGCTCATTCTCCTACTGATTTACAAACTGGGGGTGGAGAGATTTTGCTGACATTTCCCTCAACTCAGCTGGAGCCACCAGGTTCAGCCAGAATGGTCAGGATGGTTATCAGTCCAGGTGAACCAACCTACAGAGGGCAACAGTGAGGAACAGGAGGGGCTGCCTGGGACCAGGCATCTGTGTTCTCTGGGACACACACTTCCTGTCGTGACCTTGGAACTTGCTCAAGGCTATTGGGAATATTAAACAAAAACCTGTATGTTGCTGCCTCCCAAGTCATCACAGCCCCATTCTGCTCCTGACTTTCTATCCCCAACCCAAAATAGAAGGCAATACAGGATAAAATTAGGCTTTACAGTCGGTTTTTCTCAGTCAGCAAGAAAAAAAAAGACATGAGAAAAGATATTTAAGGGACCGGCACACTTTCCAGTCAGGGAAAGAAGTGGCTATCCTTAACTGGGGTGGGAGCGTGTGGAGGTCATGTGGGAGTTAACCTAGGAGAGCCAGTCAGTTCAACAGCCAAATCCTAACAGTAAGGTCTGTCTACGTGAACTTAGCATGCAGAGGGCAAACACAGCAAAATGGAATAAACTGATTATAAAGCAAACTCCAGTTTATCTCACACATAAACTCTTGTTAGGACAGGAGTTTTATTTATACTTTTCACTGGTGGTTCCTACCACCTAGAGCTCGGCCACAGCAGGTGGACTCGCAGAACGAGTCCCCAGATTCCAAGGCTCAGCTGTACACCAGAACCAACTGCAAATGCTGCCACCACCAACTACTTACTGTAAAAGCTAAGGGGGAGGCCCAGAAAAGCCCTGGGCTGTGTAGTGAACAAAAAAAAATCCTCCATTTGTGTCAAGCTGAGGAGCTACAGAACAAGTGCCTAAATGTGAGGAGGGAGATCCTTGTTTTTTTTACTGTTCAAACATGAACAGAAATCTAATCTTGTCGACTCCCAGCTCCCCACCAGCAAGTCAGACAATACCCAAGACCCATGTTCAACTGTGATATTGAATTTAACACACACTACCAGGAAAGGTTAAGGAATTTTCTTTATTTTTTACAAATTAAGACTATGTAGATTTTATATATTTCTGAATCAAAAACACCTTTGTCTTCACAGTATGAGTTAGAGAATGCAGCCTGAGCTGAAAAACCAAGGAACTAGAAAAGAAAGTGATAATTACAGTGATTACTGTATTAAAAACCTGTTAGGCATTTTCTTTAAAAGTAGTTTTTTTTTTATATCTTGTCATTCTTGGCACTGTTTCTAAAGAAAAATTCCTTTATCCCAAGCAAAAAAGCACAAGAGGTGGAGTTTGGCTTCAAGAGATGTAATTCAGATTCTCAGGCCTAGCAGAGAATCAACCAATTTGTGGAGAGTTGCTATTGGAGGCTTACTGAGAAGGAAGTCGCTTTACTAAATTCTCAAGCCAGAGGCTGAAGGCAGCAGTATCATGTTAAAACAAACCATTTTGGGGAGCACATCACTCCAGGAATATACGCAGCCTAGGAACGGCATTTTGTGCACAGCCACGTGGTGCACTGTGTGCCAGTAGCCACAGGGCTTAACCGTGTACTAGCTACGCAGAGATGGCTGAACAGGAAGTCCTGCCACCATGAGCCCTCCCCTTTACAATGAAATCCTGTAACTGGACTCAAAATGCTGCCAAGGCTGCTTGTCCGTCTGTGCTGGATAGGGCAGCCCCATGGGGAGAAGCTGGAGATCCCAATAGTACTGCCCTCCTACACTTGCATCCACAAGACTGCAGATCAGACATTGCAGGTCTAGTCACCTGGGCCTCACCTGGAAGGTTGCAACTTTTTGTTAAACACGTGAAAAGACCAAAAACTAAAGCTTATGTGGAGAGTATCTACTGCCCCGAATCTCTGGCTTGATACTGTGTTAAGGTGGGAAATGACAAAAATGCACCGAAGAACTGTTAGCAATGCTGCTGCCCAAGCCATCACATGCCCATTCTGTTGATCTGATCAAAGAACCACTCAGTTATAATAGAGATTTAGCTATCCCTCCCCCCAACAAGTCCTTATCTGGGTTTGCCTGGCAGGATTAGTTAAAGCTACCCCTAAGGCTCAACCATTCCACTTACCTATCCCTTCCTTTTTGAAACCTTTAATAGTCACCTGGTGTGACACTCAGTAACTAAGGTGATAACCAAGTAAAAAAAAAAAAAAATCAGGGTAAGTTTGGGGATCTATGGTTGCCACACATAGTTATTAGCCTTTTCATAAATGCCCAACAAGAGAAGGTCTTCCCTTTGTGCTGAAATCCTCCCACCCAATGAATGGAAAGCAGGCAGATTTGCTGAGGGTCACATGGGAAAGGGGACACACACATACAAACTCACATTCCTTTCATAATGGCCAGGCAGAAAGGTGTGTCTGCCAGGCCTGCAGCAACTTGGGCAATTCAAGGAAGCAAAGTATCCACCAGAGAAGAGGCTCTTCATTGCCTTTGCAGGGGTTGACAGAAGCTCAGACCCACCAGCAAACTTCTTTTCAATGGCAAACACATTGCCCAGTTCCACAGAAACCGCACAAACTGAGTAACGCTGAGGAAGGGCCAGGCAAGGTGGCTCTACCGAACAGTTCCGATTCACTTGGTGAAGCCGTGTCCGAAAGCAGACTCCTGGAGCTTGCTGCCTCTGTGTCACACTCATCATGGAGGACTGGCTGCCTGGTGGAGGAAAAGGCTAGGGATGGGGCCGAGAGGAAAGGAACAGGGACAAACCCCAGGAAAGTGAAGCCAAACTCCAAACTATATTCTGCTAATCAGTTTTTTGATCAAAAAATTCAAAATAGAGAAAACCACAGAGTACAAAAGCTTTTCTGATGCTTTTCATTATCACAGAACACGCCACCTGTAATGTGTGCAAAGAGGAAATGAGGGGTGGAGGGAAGTCAAATTGGGAAAGGCTAGATGGTCTTTCATTTCTTCTCTTTCTTCTTATCCTAGAAATGGAGGAAGAGAAAATCAATTTCTGGAATATAATATTCAAGCTAAAACTCTTGAGGAGCTAATATCTGGCTGCCTTTAGCTAGTCACCAGACAGGGTCAGGAAATAGAAAATAGAACCAGAAATGCCCCCTTGACACAGCAGGAACCAAATCTTAACCATCTTCCACTGGTGACACTTGACAAGAACAACAGTGAAGTGCTTGCTGCTACTTCCACCCCAAGGGCACTGAGGAGAGCGGTCCGGCCCCTGGACTACTTGCATCCTAGATGCCAACCAATGACAATTACAGACTGGCCAATTACCCTAAAAAAAACAAGTCCAGACCACTAATTTCCCATTAAACCAGAGACGGTAGCGTCAACCCAGGGCATGAACTAACATTCAAAAATAATCTTGTCCAGCGGAACTCACTGATGCTAGGTAGAAGCCTAGTGTACTGAAAGACTGGGAATTGAGTAGCTTTGACAAAAATGGAGCAATGGCCTTGGTGCTCAGTTCACTCATCTAGTTTCTGCAGCCACCACCACTGTACTCACTGTGTCTTCCTGGTTTTGTTTGTTCCCTTCCTGTTGAACTATGTTTGATACTAACTATATACACAATTTGTCTTTGGGGAAAAAATTTTTTTGCATAAGTACACAATCTTTTTCTGGGTAAGATGTCTTTCTAACCTTTAAATTCTTCATACAGTGTATTTCTTGCTGCCGCTAGCTTCTTCCCTTTGATACGAATCTCAGACATTTTTCCCCTCTCTTTAAGGATTATTTGTATTTGTTCCTTTTGCCTCCACCAGCTAAAGATTTCTGGCTCCCCTCTTACCAAAGGTCTGCATTACAGATACCATGGACCTTACACAGTAAGAGGTTTTCAATCTGAAGTACACACAAACTGGGCCAAGACTCATACTCTCAACTTTAGGTGGGGGGCCGACTAACCTTCTCATTCATAGCCAGGATCATCATGAGTTTTCTGAAGAGGGTAACAAAATCTAGGAAGAGATCAACACAGTGCCTGAAAGAGAACCAGACAGCAAACCTTACTTCACAGTTTTCTTAATCCACAAGTTCATAAAGGCACAAAACATAAAGGCCCACCCCCCACCCAGAAGTGACTCCAGTGTCGGAGGTCCCCTCTCACTCAGTGAAGCCACCACATACCACAGGAAAGGACAACTGGGCTTTAGACTCTGTGGAGGTCCATGTCTGAACCCTGAACAACTAATAACTAGTTCTGAGATTTTGAGTACTATTGCATTTTAAAAAATTACTTATTAGAAACATTTATTTGCATATTTTCTTACTGTTAAAGGTTTAAAAAATTCAAAAGTATGAGTCATAGGTCAAAGATCCCTTTCCCTCTCCTCTGCAGACCTAACCACTTAATAAGAATCATTAGATACAATTCATTCGGTTTTAAAAAATCTGATGGCCTTCGGAAATTATGCTATTTGTGCATTGTTCCATAACCATGAGTACGTAACCATACATTCTCCCATCAGCTCAGGGCTACCTGTTCTACCCGTATCCCCCTGATGTGGACAGAAAGGTGGATCAGGCAAATGACTGTCCCAGAGTTTATGAAATTTGGAATGGAATAGTATGCCTCACCCTTTATATTCATAAAGACCAGTTTTCACACTCACCAGATATAATCCTTATCTCCATTTTCAGCCTTTTCAATAATGAGTTGGGTATCAAAAAGGACAAAGCCACACATTACCACCAATCCCAAATACAGGTTTGCCTGATAAGAGAATAAAATGAGGTTACCATGCAGTAGATGCTGTAGAGAAAGACAGCCATACTTCTTTCTGGCTCTAGGCCACTTAAAAGTATCAAATACTAGCTACAGAGACATTAACAATCATGGAAACTGAAGTCTATACTCAGGACCACATTACTTTCATAGGCACAACTCGGCATTAATATCTTTGGTCACTGGAAGAGTTTCAATCATTTTAACAAGGAGCCACTACTGGAATGGCCTTAGAAAAATGATCTGAATTAATTCTCCGTCTTTTGAGAAATGTGCAATGCCCATTCAGTATGACGTTCACCCATAGCAGAAGGCTCCATCCAGGAGGGATACTGGTGAGACTTCAAGAGCAGTGTCCAAAAAAGGTAAGTATTCTGAAAGACTCTTAGTCTGTTTTAGAATTAAGCAATAAGAAGTGTGAGGCAAATGGCCCTGGAAAGTTATATGCAAAGTCTCACCTGGAAAAGCCAAATGGATCCAAAGAAAAGATTCCCCAAGGAAGACAAGAGAATCAGACTCATGGCTGACATCAAGATACCTGTAAGACAACAAAATTTTATCTTGAGAGAAGCCAGAGTAAAGCAAAGCAATTCCATTAAGACCATTCCCTCATTGAAAATGATGGTTTTTGATCTCAACAGTCACAAGAAGTTGGGTGAGAATCCTTGCTAGAGCAGAGACCCTCTCCATTGTGTTTTCCAGCCCCACTTACCTCCCAGAAAGAGGTAGCTACGGCGCCTGGCATAGAGTGCACTCAGAGAGAAGCAGGTGAAGATCATTGCTGTGCCCATGAAAGCGGTGGGAAGGATGCTGTTAAGGAAAAGAACATTAGACTGAGGGCCAGAGGTCTGTACTCAAAGGGTATATTCAAACAGCTAAAAAGACAGTCACCTGGGGTTGACGGCAATGCAGAACTCCAGAGCGGGACCCAGGCCAACTCCTAAAAAACAAGAAGCACCAGGACACACCATTACTATCAATTCTTGAAGAGGACACTCACCTAAAAGTTGGTCATTAGTGGCACAAGTGTGCCCATGCTCCTAAGACAGATGAAATGTGTACGAGACAATATCTTTCTCCTTAATCCTTCTTATTATTTTTTTAAAGATTTATTTATTTATGCATACATGCACTGGGGTTGTGGCCAGAGGTATTGGGGGGTGGGGGGGGGGAGTGGTGACAGGATTCACCAGAGACAGAGTGGGAAGTAGAACAAACAGACTGACTAAAGTACAGTGCTGAGGGGAGCGGCGGGCAAGGCAGGAGAGGTCTGCTGCGCCATGTGGGTCACCTTCCCAGCCAGCAGCAGAGATTGATCTCGTGCTGCAGCGGCTGCGGTTTGCTTCATAGTGCGTTGCTTAACCCACTGCGCCACCAGGCAGGCCCCATCCTTATTTTTAAAAGAATGTAAACCTGGGCCTCCCTGGTGGCGCAGTGGGTTAAGCAACGCACTATGAAGCAAACCGCAGCCACTAGAGCACGAGTTCGATCCCTGCTGCCGGCCAGAGAGGGGACCCACATGGTGCAGCAGACCTCTCCTGCTGTGCCCGCTGCTCCCCTCAGCAGTGTACTTCCGTTGATCTACCTGTTCTGCTCCCCGCTTTCTGTGGTGAATCCTCTCACCCGCCCCCCCCACCTCTGGCCTGTACCCCAGTGCTTGTATGCATAAATAAATAAATCTTTAAAAAAAAAAAAAGAATGTAAACCTGAGCTATTTTATAGACAAAGGTGTAAAAAAGCTGTCTTCTTAGCTAAAAATCATATATGACACCTGGAAAAATCGAGCAAGCACAGCAAACATTTTCAAGATAAGTCATGAGGATGCAAAATTCCAAAGAGGAGTGACATGAGCCCATAATGTGGGCCAGATCAGGAACTCAAATACAAGAAAACAATAAAGAGAGCAAAGCAGTCTTGTGGTGAGCCACCTGGTAGTGGCTGCCTTTGGAGCAAAAAAGGCCAGACCGGTTCTGTAGGTGAGCACTTGCCAACAGGAGGACACAGCAGCAATCTATTCTAGCTCCAGTATTTCCTCTACTCTGGCTACTTTGCCTTCTCCTTCTGATAATTCTTAATGCCTTCAAACACTAGCTTTTGCTGATCTGAAAATCTTAATCTCTAAATCCCTTCCTTTCTAGACTTTCAACCCCATATATATTACTCACTTAGAACGAGTTGTACTCAATTGTTGCTCTGAAAGTATTTTATGTAGTTTGAGTCCTGTTTCCCTGTGCTTTTAATTCTTTTCTTGAGAATCAGCCAAGCAGAGCTTATATGTATATATGACAGAGCTCAAAGTATGGCTTGATTACTGTCTGCAAGGTTCAAAACCAATGGCTCCTATGAGAGTTGCCACGGGTCCCAGCCCCACACCAGTAGCATAGTTCCAAAGAAGTCTGAATCTTGAGCCTATCCGAGTCCCACATCTACCACCATTAAGAAGTCAAGCTAGGGCCTCCCTGGTGGCGCAGTGGGTTAACACTATGAAGCTGACCTCAGCCACTGCAGCACGAGTTCGATCCCTGCCGCCGGCCAGGGAGGGGACCCACATGGCATAGCAGACCTCTCCTGCCTCATCCGCTGCTGCCCTCAGCAGTATGTTTCAGTCAGTCTGCCTGTTCTGCTCCACTCTGTCTGGTGAATCCTCTCACTTCCCTGGACTCTGGCCTGTACCCCAGCTCTTGTATGCATAAACTAAATCTTTAAAAAATATTTAAAAAAAAAAAGTCAAGCTACCTACATTTCTGAACTTTATTCATTTATGAATATGCTTACTTTCTGATACAAAGGCAGAAGTCTATCACTAGTCACAAAGCGCTTACCCTCTAGATGGGGAAGCAAGGCTCACCTATATAAAGAAAGCAGTACAAAGCAAAATATACTCAAATACGAGATTGAACAACACAAGCGTGCCAGTTGAGGTAAATTAAAAAAAACAAAAACACCCCACAAATCCCAGGCCTTAGTCTAAAAAGACATAAAAATACAGTCCCGGGTTCTCTGGTTGCCTAGGGGGTTGAAGTCTCAGTGCTAACACCGCATCCACTGAAGCAGCCTGAGTTCGATTCATAGCCAAGGAGATGACCCACATGGCGCAGCAGACCTCTCCTGCCTCGCCCGCTGCTCCCCTCAGCAGTGTGTTTCAGTAGATCCACCTGTTATGCTCCCTACTATGTCTCTGGTGCATACTCTCACCCACCACACCTCTGGCCAACATCCCAGTTCTTCTATGCAAAAGTAAATAAAAATCTTACAATAAAGAAATAATTCTTTCAAAAAGAAGTCCCTGTCATACCCTCCAAATTAGAATAATCCCTTAACATACCTGTAAGGAAAGCAAATCCAGCAAGAAGCCCCAGTCTTTTTTTCTCCGTTTCATGGCTATGAGGTATTGCCATCAGCCAAATCATCAAGCCCAGGGAGCCCAATGCAGAGAGCAGGCCAGCCTGTTAGATCCAGAGTAAAAAAATTAAATACTTAAAACTAACAAATTTTGAAGGAGACTTCACTGCTCCTTCAGTTCAAATAATCATCTGAACTTCCTAATACTTCCTTCAGCAGTGTGGCGGTTGAGGAAAGAAACCAGAAGCCTTGAAGGACCATCGTGGGTGTTGTCAGTTTTGCTGGGCAGGGTATTCCATCAACCACAATTACCTAAGTCAAACTTGAGCTCTGCACAAGTGACAAGCGTTTTTAAAACACATTCCAATTTGTAGAACAAGTAGAAATGACCCCTTTGTGATCACTTAAAAATACACAAGACGACATATACATGTAGAGAAAATACCTGTGAAAAAAGACTGAATGTTGGTGTCCACCCAAAATTCATGTTTAAATCCTAACCTCCACCTGGAAGAATTTAAGGTCTCTGGAAGGTGATTAGGTTGTAAGGGTGGAGCATTCAAAAAAGGAATTGGTGCTCTCATAAAAAAGGCCCTTTCCTTGCCCCTTCTGCTACAGAGAGAAAATGGCCACTCTAAACCATGAAGCAGGCCCTCATCACACAACAAATCTGCCAGTATTCTGATTTTGGGCTTCCCAACTCCCAAAACTAAGAAACATTTGTTGTTTAAGCCACCCAGTCTATGAATTCTGCTGTAGTAGCCTGAATATTCTGAGACAAAGGATAAGTACCAAAATGGTAATAGAAAGTACATTTCTGGATGGGATTAAGGTGCTTTGTACTTCCCATATATTTTCACTAGTCTGTTTTCTAAATTCTCAACAATGAGCATATATTAGTTTTATAAGAAAAAATATTTTTATAAAAAAGTGGGACAAGCTACAGGCATTAGAATAAAAGAGAAACCATTAAGGACATGTACAGAAAACGAGGCTCCAGCTTTCCTTTAAAGATCTAGTCAATTTTTATTTTTCACAAAAAAGGCATGTGAACAATGAAATTAGTGAACAGTGAACAACTGTTCCTGGATGAATTAAAGGCTAGATTCTTGCAAGCCTCTGATCACAGTATTTTCAACCGCTGATCATTATATAACCTTATTTTATACATGTTTTCTGTACAAAGACATGTGTTTAATAATGTATTGCTGATTCATTAGCATTGAACTCATAGCCAACAGTACAATAATGCAAGCCTAAACAACGGTTATCTACACATGTATTTTCTCTGCAAGGTCCATCAGTCTTCTCAAGACACTAGATTGCACTTTAGCACTCTGCTTGGGGCCATTTAAACAGCAAAATTATCAACAAAAATGCAAAAAATTTGGTACTAAATAGACCATGAAAAGGATACTTGTTTATAGTACAAGAGCTTGAAATAAGGCTGTGTGTTGCATTGTTTGACTTCAGCTAGAACGTGCTGCAGTGTGGAAGTCAAATTATTTGTTGTTTTATGTCCACTAAAAACACCATGAATGTTGATTTTTAAGTTACAAATGAATTTTAGTGAGTAGGTAAATTCACAGATATGAAATATACAAATAATGTGGATGACTATTTTACACTACTTGAAAACACATATACACACACACACACAACTAGAAATCTAAAGTCTCTCTCCTGCCTAAAAGGTGGAATAGTTTCAGTTTAAACTCAAGGGACTAAGTGCTATTCTTTGAGTGTGTGGAGTAATTTTGTATATCTACATACAAAATTATATATAAGTATATGTATATAGTTATATATAACTATAAAAATAGTGGCAAATGCCAATACAGGTACACTCCTATACTTACACTAAAAAGGACATTATAAAAGGGACAAATTTTGACCAGTAAGAACTTCAGACTTTTGGGCCTCCCTGGTGGCGCAGTGGGTTAAGCAACGCACTATGAAGCAAACTGCAGCCACTGCAGCACGAGTTCAATCCCTGCTGCTGGCCGGGGAGGGG
>JAGFMF010011958.1:1846353-1879087 GCA_019455555.1 Galemys pyrenaicus
GAGGTCTGCCACACCATGTGGGTCCCCACCCTGGCCGGCAGCAGGGATCGAACTCGTGCTGCAGTGGCTGCGATTTGCTTCGTAGTGCGTTGCTTAACCTACTGCGCCACCAGGGGAGGCCCAGATCTTCACATAAATTCTTAAGGAATGATAAGTCCCACTTTAGAAATTTAAAGAAAATGTTCAACAGTGGGATGAGTACTGGACTTAGAGCTAGAAGCCCTGACATTTTCTCCCACATAGCTTTGGGGAAATCATTTTACCTGAAGTTATCTAAGTTTCCTCTTCTGTAAAATAAGGTTAATTAACACCTACGTTTCCAAGTTAATTAAATGCCAATAATAAAACCTGGGAAATCATTACAAAGTACTAAACGAACATCAGTACTGATTTGATAAACATCAGAAAAGTCTGGTGCCCTTTCTACTACTCTATAGCAGAAAAGCAAGTTTTCATTAACGCAGTTTCAGCCGTAGGTCACAAGAACGCTTTAAAAAAAAATTAACATGCTGATTTCTATCACACTTTTATTTTTCAGCATTTCTATAACAAACACGAACTATATCCAATACCAGAAAAAAAAAGTGGAAATGCTAACTATGTATATGGATGAAATTTACCTTTTCTACTCTTTAGGAGAGAAAGGCTTCAGTTCGATCAACAGTGGGGAAGAGTGAGAAGGGAAGAATGACGGTACCTAAAGCCGTGTTTCTTCCATGAATAATGGAAGAAAATTCCAAATCACAGACTGCATTTCTCCAAGGAGTTAAACCCGTCTCCACTGGTGGGAAGTAGCAAAGAATCTAAATGTCAACATATTCTCGAAGCCAAATTAAAAAAAAAAAAAAAACCAGACAAAGGATTAAAAGAAAATACCAAAGAGAATAGAATACAGAAGTGTATTTGCAGAAGCCTTACGAAATGTGGTTACACAACTTCAGTAATTGTTCTTGAACTGAATTCTTAAACTACACACTCAATCACAAGATAAACCAGAAATAAACATCAATAAGTAACTAGAAAAGCCCATTCTCCGTTGACCTTTAACTTAAAAACCTTTGTGTTTGAGCCAGTCAGCTCTTCTGCTGGGTTACACATTCACAAGAGAACAGTGTGTCAAGTTCAGAAGGTTTTTGTTATTGTTTGGTCAATGAAAGGTTGATGGGATTGACGATGCATACCGGGCTGGCACGGTGGGGCAATTCTATGCTTAAAAACGTACAAAAATAAAGTAGCAGACTCATTACCACAGCTCCAGCAAAGAGGCCTCCCCCCTCCACCAAAAAAAAAAAAAAAAAAAAAACCGCCCAACGACACATTCCCGGAGCGGACNGGCCCCCCCCCCCCACCAAAAAAAAAAAAAAAAAAAAAACCGCCCAACGACACATTCCCGGAGCGGACTTTGATAAAGACGCCCACAGACTCCAGACCAAGCGAGGCCAAGGCCACCTCACCTGTCCAAAGGTAACCAGTCAGACCCGAGCGGGGCTGGCCTGTGGGGCCGGGAAGCCAGGCCAAACCAATCTCTTTCACCTCTGCCTCTGCTGTTGGTGTTCAGTAACTAAGGAGCCTTGCATGTCACAGAGGAGTGTGACATCACCCGCCCCGCCGACAGGGCAACCTGCCTGGCTGGACCCTCTGGAGCCCAGGCCCCGCGCTGGCTGAGCAGCGTCCCTGGGTGTGGCGGGTGTGACCACTAGGCCGCGAGACTTCCGCTTTCATTCGCCTCAGCCAGGACGGAACAGACGTGCCCCGAATTCAAGAGGCCGAACTGGGCCTACGGCCCCTGGATACAACCGACGCGGAGGAGGAACGCGGAGTAGGGGAGACTCAGGGAGAAAGGACTCAAGGCGAAAAAAGAGGGCTCCGCGAGGTCTCCCGCGCAGTAAGCGTTCCTCGACGCCCCCCAAAAACGCCAGGCTCGCCCCACCCCTCCCCCCTCCGTACAGTTGCGCAGGCGCGGTACTAGTTCCCTAGCTTCCTCCCCCACCCGACCAGTTCTCCGGAGTCCAGTCACCCGGCAGGGCCCGGTTCCAGGGTGTAGTCCGACAACAGACTGTTCCCATTTTTTCTCAGACAATAACTTCTAACCCCCTTTTCACCCGGCCTGCGCAGTCACAGCTTTAGACGTACCTACCTAGGCGCCTCTGAGGAGCCCACACGGCTCTCCTAATACCGGATGTGCTTCTGCCTCTCCCCCCCCCGTCCGCACCAGAGTCAGCACGCAGAGTCCGCCCCGCGAGGGAAGCCACGCCCCCGAGTTCCGCTTTGGTCGCGTCTTCATTGGCTGTTGCACGCACTTCTGCTTTTCTATTGGCTATACATACATAAACAACAGGCTCACTTCAGCGTCATTCGATAGCACTCGCATCCATCGAGACTCTGGAGGCCAACCGACCGCGGAGCAAAAGGTTTCCGCCTTCTTCCCCCGGTAGTGGACGCAGTGAAAGGATAGTACCCCACCCAAATACCTGACAACTGGTGGACCTCTCACGACGCGTGATGGAAAGCTCGGCAACGTCTCAGATACTGGTTTTAAGCTTATCATAGGACGTCAAAGAGAAGAGATTCAGAAAACACAGTCACTCTCACAAGGGGCCAATTTATTGTGACTCTGGTGGAGCTTAAGCTTCAGAGCACCTTTGAAGGGAATTCCCCAGGACCGCCGAGTAGGCTATAGCAATCCCAGTCCTCATAGGACGCACAGACCCTACTGGGACCCTTTCAGCCCAAGCCCTGGTTCTGCCACAGTTCTCAATGGAGCTAAAGTGCTTGGGATTATCTAGTTCCTGGTTATCGATCCACATGAGTTGCTGCAGAGGCTTTTACCTTTGTACTAGTATGGTCCTTTCAGGTGCAACACAGGTGCAACTAGTATGGTCCTTTCAGGTGGGCTACTGCCCCATCCGCCTGCTTGAGTGAGATGGGTAGATCTTCTTGGTCACCTCTCTCGGAGTTAGGAGTAGAGTGAGGTGGTTGGGAGAGGATACCAGGGCGGTGACCTGAGCGAGCTGCCCTGGCAGCCTGGAAGAAACTAAGCCTAAGGAGCTCCCCAAAGACTTTTTCCCTGCCAGAGAGAACCATTTGTGTTCGCATTTACAGTAAGGAAAGGAATTGTGGCACTGACTTTAACAACTTTCCTACACTCTCAGTTTTCAAAACTATTTTTAAATATCTCTACAAAAATAGTACAAAATAGTCCTAAGAGTATGCAGCCAAAAAAATGTAGGGGGAAAAAAGCTGTTCGTGGTTGCCAAGCAGTTAATAATAGTAATGTTATTTTTCCAGATTGTGTGGTGTTTGCCCTTTTGTTAGCATTTTAAAGTTGGTAATGATTTATTTTCTCGTTATAAATAAGTACTAACTTTATTAGATAATTTTGTATTCTTTTTTCTTAAATACAGTCCCCCAATTGTTTCAGGCTGCACAAAATATAAATCCACCCCACCCCTCATTTTACATAGAAGGAAACAGGCCCCAGGGACAGAAAAGGTTCTGGCAAAATACAAGGAAAAAATTTAAATTAAGCATTGGGTCAGTGGAGATTAGATAAAAATGTGGAACTTAAGAAATCATTTTTAGAAGTATGCAATAGTTATCTTTCCTTTAATCTCTCTTCCTTTTAAAATTACAAATGTGGGCCTCCCTACTGGCTCAAGGGCTAAAGTCTCAGTACTATCAAGCTACCACCAGCAAGAGTTCCGTCCTGGCCAGGGAGCTAACCCACATGGTGCAGCAGACCTCTCCTGTCTTACCCACTGCTCCCCTCAGCAGTGTATTTCAGTTGATCTGCCTATTCTGCTCCCCACTCTATCTCTGGGGAATCCTCTCACATGCTCTCTTTCTCTCTCTCTCTCTCTCTCTCTCACACACACACACACACTCCAGCTCTCTGACCTATCCACAGTTCTTGTATGCATAAATTTTAAAAATCTTTTTAAAAATTACAAATGTTCAGAGTATGAGTATCAATACACAGGTATGCAATAAATGTAATTTTTTATATTCTGTAAGTGCAACCTAACATTTATTATGAACCTCATTCCATCAGAATAGGGAAAAAATGTATTATCAGTGTTTGGCATTTCTCTCCCCAAATTTCTGCCACAGTTCTCAATGGAGCTAAAGTGCTTGGGATTATCTAGTTCCTGGTTACCAATCCATATGAGTTGCCGCAGAGGCTTTTACCTTTGTACTAGTATGGTCCTTTCAGGTGCAACAGCACTACTTCCATGTCATGCTGAAGGCACAAGAAACCATTTGTCAAGCTAATATTGAGTTTTCCATCTAGAAATCTAAGTTGCTATGTGTTTGACCTGTATAATGTTGACCAACATAGGCTATTCATTCATTGATAGTAATGTAGGTTACTTTTTTAAAAGATTTATTTTATTTATGCATACAAGACCTTGGCTGTAGGCCAGAGGTGCAGGGGGTGAGAGGATTCACCAGAGACAGAGACCACAAAAAGCTTGATCTAAGACTGGTGGCCACTGAGCAGAAGGGAGCAAAGGGGAGCACGACTGGGAGAGTAGATATCCCAGTAAGCATAATGGGAGTCCACCACCCAAGCCATGATGGGGCAATACAGAACATTGTGAAATTCCCTGCTGGAACTTTGCTGACATGTGGGTACAGACCCAAATCCAGAGCAGTGGGAACTCTGAAGGTGCAGACAGAGCAAATTGCAAACTCCATGGTCAGTACAAGCACCAAAACCTCCCCATTCCCCTACCTTCCAGAAGAGATCAAGACACCAGGCTGAGCCATGCTGGACTCCAAACAAAACCCAAGAGTAGAGAGAGGACTTGTGAGAGAACTCAAGAATCTCTGGGGAAAGTAAAAAAAGAGGTTGCAGATATTGCAGCCCTATAGAAACAGCCGCAGAGGTAGGGGCAGGGTGGTGAGGGCACTGCTGGCAGCCACAGCAACAAGGTGACACATGCTCAACCCCAACACCTAGGCACTGTCCCTCGCCCCTCCCCCCCCCGCCTGCCAAGCAAAACTTAGTCCAGGAGTGTGAACCTGACAGTCCAGACCTTGCTCCCCACTTGTACAAGAGGCTCAAGCTTCACAGATCATGACCTGAGGCAGAAAGCAGCTGCAAGGAGGCTGGGTGGGAAGTCAAAACAACCTAGGTACAGAACACAGCTTGCTATGGAATGAAAGGAGGCAGAGGTTTGAGCAACTTCACTACTCAAACTGAGATGGAATATCTAAGACTTCAGGCTCCCTTCCTGCCAAGGTAAACTAGGAAGAAAAACAAAACAAAATCCCCAGTGCTCCACCCACCCACACCAAAAAATCAAAATAAGAAGCAAGGAACATCTGAACACAAGATGGAAAAGCAAAATGAGAAGAACATAAGATGGAAAAGCAAAAGTCCTAGATATATAAAGGACATAAAAATAGCAGACCTATCAGACAAAGACTTCAAAACAACATTAAAATTGATATATGAACAACTAAAAGGTCAATCAAAGGCAAACAAGTGCACAATCTTAGAAGACCCAAGAACAAAGTGTTCTTCACCAAAGAGGCTGAATATATAAAAAGATAACAGAAAGAGATTCTGAATGAAATGCAGACAAATTTAGAAAGAGCTTTAAATATAATTAAACCGGCAGGAAAAAATGTCAGAAGTAGAAGACTCAAATGAACAAATTATCCACTTAGGAAAAAAGAAGACAAAGGAAAAATGAGTTAGTGAAAAACCTGTAAGTGAAACAAGCAGACAGATTGTAGCTGGGAGGGATGATAAAGTCTACAAGAAATATCAGACTCAAAAAATGGAACTTAAGAATAACTGGGATCCCAGAAGATGCAGAGAGATGAAAGCAGAAATAACTGAAGAAAAATCAAAGAAATAACTGAGAAAAATCCCAAACTTAAAGAATGAATTAAGATGTCCAGATGTCAGAGAGAAAACCCAAATTTTTAAATGCAAAAATACCTAAATCTAAACACATCATTGGGCCCTCCCTGGTGGCGCAGTGGGTTAAGCGACCCACTATGAGGCAGACCGCGGCCACTGCGGCACGAGTTCAATCCCTGCTGCCGGCCAGGGAGAGGACCCACATGGCACAGGCAGACCTCTCCTGCCTGGCCCACTGCTCCCCTCAGCAGTGCGTTTCAGTACATCTGCCTGTTCTGCCCCCTGCTCTGTCTGGTGGATTCTCTCACCTCCCCGCACCTCTGGCCTGTACCCCAGTGCTTGTATGCATAAATAAATAAATCTTTAAAAAAAATAAACACATCATTGTCAAATAATAAAAACTCAAAGATAAAGAAAAAATTTTGCAGGAAACAAGGGGAAAATAACAACAAAGTCTCCCAAATTAGGCTTTTCCCAGACTTCAGCCCAGACACTCTCCAGCCAGAAGTCAGTGTAAGTTTTGACAATCCTAAAAGACAAGAACTATTGCCAGTTGCCAAGTCATGAAACGAATCTAAGGGCCCTCCAACAGATGAATAGAAAAAATGTGGAATATATACTTACTGGAATACTACACTCCTCCTCGTGTGTTTTCCTATAATGCAGAGGTTAAAAAGCAATGGATTATATTTGCAGCCAATCAGATGTAGTCAGGTGAAGTTTAGAAGGTAAAAGTGAGACAAATAACAATACTATTCTATTCATAGTTACTGGTAATCTTGGCTATTTCTCCTGGCAAGCAGGGGCACGAAGAGGTGATGTATATCTATACAGTGACCAGTGATGTCTCCAGCTTTGCAAATATTGAGAGGTGGTTGCATCAGAACATAGCAGCAACAATCACAGCTATAGCTACTTGTTCTTAAGCCTGAGGACTATCAGTGGAGATCTTGTCTGTCTTCCCGCTGCCCCTACCCCAACTATGGCAGCAGCAGCAGCTTCACTGGTAGGGCACTGCTACCTGACACTGGAGGTCACTCCTGGAGTTTCTGACCAGAGTTGGGATCCTGTAGATTTTCCACTGGATTTTATAAGCATTTATGTCCTTGTACCCTTAAACTACTTGGTGGGGGCGGGGGACGGGTTCCTACATTGAACCTGTAAGTGAAACAAGCAGACAGATTGTAGCTGGGAGGGATGATAAAGAATAAAAGGGCTCCCATTGTATGGGAGGTTTGTGACAATATATGAAATTATTCATTAGCTCAACAGGTGAAGTGAAGATGTGGATATCATTGCTAGCTATTAGGAACATCTACCTGCCCTGAAGGAGCTTATGCAATCTGATGATTTCATGGTATGATGATAGATAGGTTGGGACACTACATGCTCAATCCACTGGAAAGAGGTGATCTGTAAGCATGGTTTTAATAGAGCAGGAGTTGCAAAGAGGAAGGTGAAGAGCTTTCTGTAACAGGGTAAAATCTTTTAAAAAAATTTAAATATCTGTGTTCATATTTTCCCTACATACTTTCCCAGGAAAGAGAAGTGTGTTCCTCAAGTTCTTAGAAGAGGGACTACAGTTCATGTGGAGCTACCCTCATGGGGAGGGCACAGGTAGAGTCAGGAGACTTTTTTTTTTTTAAAGATTTGTTTATTTATGCATACAAGAGCTGGGGTTCAGGCCAGAGGTGCAGGGGAGTCACCAGAGACAGAGTGGGGAGCAGAACAGGCAGATCTATTGAAATACACTGCTGAGGGGAGCAATGGGCAAGACAGGAGAGGTCTGCTGCACCATGTGGGTCACCTCCCTGGCCAGGGATCGAATTTGTGCTGCAGTGGCTGTGGATAGCTTCCTAGTTCTGTGCCTTAACGTCTTGTGCCAGCAGGGTAGGCCCAGGAGAGTGTTTTGAGTAAGGAAGTGTTACAGGGCAGGATACCACAAGACCCCCAAATCTGCCTGCTCTAAAGGGGTTCTGCCATCTGCAGAACAAAACATAGTCTAGCACATGAGACCTTCAATGGAAAGGAATTTTAACATAATTAGTGTGCGACAGAGAGAAGGAAAAGAATACTGTCAATACAGTTTCTCCATGAAGCACCCAAAGTTACCAATCCCTCATGGGTAGATGACCAGCCAAACAGGGTTGGCCCAAAGCAGGATAACTGAGGTCCAGAAGCTTGCTACAAGTCTAAGGCACCCTCTGGTGGGGATTAGGAAGGGGCAAACAGGACTAGGCAAGTCTGGGATGAAAGGGGCAAAATCAAAATACAAATCAAGTTAAAGGCTGCCATTGTCAACCTCCTCATGGGTCTCTCGCCCATGTCTCTGTCTCTTTCAAGTATCTCCTTTCATGTCTCCCAAATTCCTAGTAAAAGTCCATGGCCAAGAAGCAAGCACAGCTTCTTCACACGTCTCTCTGCTCCATGTGCCTCCTCCAGGTCTTCTCAATCTCCTTCCTTCCTTCTCGCTGTCTTTAGCTTCTCCTCCCTGCTCAACCCTTCCTTAGGATGGGGAAGGGAATCTGAAACTTCTCCTTCCCCTGGGGATTACCCTGTTACAGAAGGAAGTAGAAGCTGTTGACCTAAAAAGAATTCTAGGTTTTCCTGGAAACTAAGGACAAGGCATCCTCAAGTTGACCTCAAGTTTTCAGTCTTATTTACTACCTCACTGTGGTGGCAGGAAGGCACGGGGCAGGTTTTCTATGATCTGGGCAGACAGGTAAAGGAGGAGTCCTGGAGCCCTTGGTAACTTCTTCAGGGTTTTATTGCTCTTTGCAAAACTAGCAGTGCAGCAACTAGGTACATGGCAGGCAGGGGGACCTGGGGGCTAGGAGGCCCGAGTGAATCTTCACTCTCTGGGCTCTCTGGCCCATTGCTGCTGCTGCTTCTGGCACCCCCATGACATAGGCCCAGTCTCTCAGCCCGGGTGCTCCCACTTGCGCATGCCCATACACCACTCCAGGTGCTCACCATCAAGTAGGACCACAGGGGTCTGTCATTGATGCTAATGGCAGGAGGGCAGAGAAACCTGATAACCTCCATCTACCCTACACTCACTTATCACAAGAGAATCAGAACGGCATGTTGATTTCTCATCCAAACTTGGGTAAGTCATAGAATACTACTTACTAGCTCTCTGGCCTTGGAGATATTATTTAACTTCTTATAGTCTGTTTCATATAGATATTATTTACTTCTTAAAGATGGCATCTATGTAGTGAGGATAATGCTATTTTCTTCCTACAGTGTTGTAAAGGTCAAATCACATAATAGAAGTGAAAAAGTATAAAGCACTGTAAAAATAGTAGCTACTATTATCTAATAAAGTCTTGTTGATACTCTCAGCTTTATCTCTGTTATAGACTAAATGGTGTCTGTCCCAAATTCATTACTCGAAGCCCTAGCACCTGTCATGACTATTTCATAAAGGTGGCATTATGGTAAGAGATTGTAAGGGTACGGTCCTAATCCAAAAGGACGAGTGTCCTCTTTTATATTTAAAGAGCAGGTGTAGTGGCAGGAAGGTAGCACAGGAGGCAGGGTTCCAGATGGTTCTGGGCAGACGGGTCAAGGAAGGAGAGTCTTGGAGCCCTCGGTGGCTTTTATGCTTTATTTAGTAGAGGTGGCCAGGTACATGGCAGGCATGGGTGCCGGGGGGCCGGGAGCCTGGCAGCCCTCCCAGCCCCAGCGCATCTCACCCTCTCGGCTGCTTCTTCTCTCTCTCTGCTGCTGCTGCTGCTCCTTCGTCGGTCGGTCCTGTCTGTTGGTCCTCGCAGCTCTCATGACGCTGCCCATTTATGCCCGTGTCCAACACAGGTGCACCCACTTGCGCATGCCCACCCTGGAATGCTCGCAGCACCTCAGGTGTCCATCATCACAGTGGTGGGAGGGTGGAAAGACCTGATCAACCTTTACCCTACAGCAGGTTTATTAGAGAAAGGGACAGAAGAGTAAAGGACACTTGCATGGACACAAGTGTCAGGAAGAGCTGCCCAAAAGGGACAGATTTGCTGAGAGAAACTTGCATGATCACAGGCGGCAGCCTTGAGGAAGCTGCCTCTGTTGAGGGAGGTCAGAGGGGAAAGGGCCCAGCAGGGTGCAGGTCACGGGGTAGGCAGGAGGCTGCTGCCCTGCAGAGGCGAGAGTTGGTGGAGAGAAGCACCTGCACAGTCACAGGTGGGCTGCCAGGACGAGTGTCCTCATAAGAGTAGATGGATACACTAGAGCCCTCTCTTGCCACAGGTGCATAGAGGAAAAGCCACGTGAGGACCCAGCAAGAAGGTGGCCATCTACAGGGCAGAAAGAGGTCTTACCACAACCAACCCTGATGGCACCTTGACCTTGGACTCAATCTCCAGATTAATTTCTGTGTCCTTCTCGTCATTCATGCATCTCTCTCTCTATTCTCAAATGCTGCTAAAGGGATCTTTCCAAAGAAAATACTTTAAAACGCTCTTGAACATGAATTATGCACACAATAAAGAGCACACGCCTTAGTTGAACATGTGATTCCTCTTGAGCTCTACTCTGTGTTTTCTGTCCTTCCACTCACACTGTGCTTCAGCCTCATTAATATTCTTACCACTGCTCCGTCCTCACCTGTGCTCCTCCCTGGAATTCCCGTTCCCTTTCCTGACCACCCCTCCTTCTATCACAAGTGCTGCTCTCACTTTTCCCTCTGGCACATCTGTTCATCTATCTTGCAGCCCTGGCTCAAGTGTCATCTACTCCCTGAAGCCTTTCTGTACAGCGTCATTCTCATTCTCGGTTCTCAGCAGCACTCTGTACACGCCCCTACAACTCCCACCACACTGTTTTGTAAACATGTTCCTGAGAGCTTTCCTACTAGATTATAAAGACCTGAAAGATACCTGTTTCTCAAAACATCTTCCTAGGTGAATCAAAGGAGGCACTGGGTACATACCTCTTAAATAAGTGATCCCATAGTCCAGACAAAATCTATATTAAAATTAAACAATAAAAGGCTGCAAAGAAACCCAAAAGTATGTGTTCTGGCATCTTTCATGGCACCTAGCACAGCTATCGAGTGAGAGACAGACTCTCAGTAAAGGTTGCTGAATTAAGTTCCAAATAAAAAGTAGAGAAAATAAGGGTCACAATGATTAAAATCTGAGAGAATTCATGGTGGGATTTTTTTTATTTTTTAAAAAAGATTTATTTATTTATGCATACAAGCACTGGGGTACAGGCCAGAGGTGTGGGGGTGGGTGAGAGGATTCACCACAGAGAGCGGGGAGTAGAACAGGCAGATCAATGGAAGAACACTGCTGAGGGGAGCAGTGGGCACAGCAGGAGAGGTCTGCTGCACCATGTGGGTCCCCTCCCTGGCCGGCAGCAGGGATCGAATTCGTGGCTGCAGCCTGCTTCATAGTGTGTTGCTTAACCCACTGCACCACCAGGGAGGCCCCATGGTGGGATTTAAAAGCTGGTACTCACCAAGAAGCTCCAGTGATCCTATCTGGTACCTTTAATCTTGATCCATATTCCTCTTCCTCTGTCTGCCTCTGTGACCCAGACTTTAAGCTCTTTTGAAGTCAGAGAGGTCTCATTCATTTTTGTATTTACATTTTCTCTATTAACTGGTATCTAGATAGATGCTTTGCACATGATAGGAATCCAATAAGTGTTTTTCATTTTGTTAAAAACTAAAGATCTTGTTATGCCTGGGATGGGGAAGAAAACAAAAATCCAGATCGGGGGCCTCCCTGGTGGCGCAGTGGGTTAAGCAATGCACTATGAAGCAAACTGCAGCACGAGTTCGATCCCTGCTGTCAGCCAGGGAGGGGACCCACATGGTACAGTAGACCTCTCCTACCTTGCCCGATGCTCCCCTCAGCAGTGTGTTTCAGTCCATCTGCCTGTTCTGTTCCCCACTCTATCTCTGGATCCTCTCACCCCCCACACCTCTGGCCTATACCCCAGCTTTTAATTTAAAAATAAAAATTAAAAAAAAAATCCAGATCAGGGTACAGCAGGAGTGTGTTCATTTCCTATTGCCTTTCTAACAATTCACCCCATAAACCCAGTGGCTTGAAACAACACAAATACACCTTTTCCTGTGGGCTTCTCTTGCAGCCTTCACTAGTCATCTTGTAGCCATTCCCCACTGCAGTCTTTCTCTGCAGCCTCCCGGGTCAGGTGTGCACTTACACAGGCCCACACCAGGTGTTCACCATTAAGCACGCATGCCCCAGGCCCATGCTCCCAAGTGTCTCTTGCAAGGCCGGAGGTGATAGGCACAAAGGCCAATGGCCTAAAAGTCTGACCATGTCACTAACCCTAGATTCCCTAAAAGCAGTAGTAACTTGAATAAGGATGGAAACTAGATGGCCATCCCATTATTAATGCTAATCCATCAGCAAATCTAGTCCAGGAGGGCATTCTTCACCTGCCCCTCCATTTTCACATCCAATCAGATTTAAACTCTGAACTCTGGAAAGGGCCTCTCCTTCTAAATGCCTTTTCACAAGCTGTCAGTTCAGGTTGTCTTCATTCCCAACGCCCAGTTCAAATACGATACTCCTTATCATAACTTTTAACAGATACGCTCTTTCCGGAGCACCCTTAGTTCGTTTCTACTTCTCTTGTAGTTAACTTTGCATTTGCCCTATATTTTACTTACTTGTCTACATTGTATCTTGCGGAAAAGCGCCAGATACATCTCTGGGGGTCCAAGCTGGCGCCTCGCATTCCGCAGCTACTCGCGGTGATTCGATGCGCACCGGGACCGCCAGGGCGCGCTCAGCGCCAGCCGCCAGGTCTCGGGGGGCGGGGGGCGGGAGGCGCTGTGATTTGCAGTTTCTACCATCAATCAGGCCCAGGAGGGGCGGGGCCGACCGGCCGGGAGGCCCGTAGGCGGGAGGCGGGGCCTGCATGAATCGGCGCGCGGCGCGCGGGCTGCAGTCGGCGCTCGCGGGGGAAGCCAAGAGTCCCGGCCCAGAGTGGGTGGGAGGAAGCGAAGTCGGGCGGAGGGGCGAGGGGGGGAAGAGAGAGACGCAGGGGGCGGAGAGGGGCAGCGCCGGCTCGGCGCGCCGAGAGCGGCGAGGCGACGGGTGTGAGCCAAAGCTGTGGCTGCGGTGCCAGTCCCTTTGGTGCCACTGCCCGTTGCGCGACATCCATCGTCGCTGCGCGCCGCGATCTGCTGGACCGGGAGGAGCCTCCAGCGTCCCCGTCGGAACTTGGGAAAGCGGCGCTGAGGAAGGAGCCGGGTCCGAGCGGCCAAGCCCAAGGCCCCCGGGCTTGGAGGTGGGGGGGCTGAGGCCCCCGAGGGGGCCCTGGCGTTATGGGCAACCTGGAGAGCGCAGAGGGGGGCCCGGGCGAGCCACCGTCTGTTTCGTTGCTGCCGCCGCCGGGCAAGATGCCGATGCCTGAGCCTTGTGAGCTGGAGGAGAGATTCGCGCTGGTGCTGGTGAGAGCTGAGCCCAGTCCCATCCCCCTCCGACCGCCACCCTCCTCCCCGCTCTAGTTCCAGTGCCCCGGGTGGGACTTTGCGCGGGTTCCCGGGACCTGCCCACCCCTCATTCGGGGCCCCTAGCAGACCCTGGCCTTCAGTGCTTTCCCAGGAACTTTGGAGACATCGCTGGCCGGCCTAGGTTGCCTGGTAGGGGCTCTCTGGCCTGAATCCTCAACCGCTGTACACTTAAGAGGAGGGGGGGTCCCAAACTTGGATTCAGACTTCTTCCTTCTCCCTGTCCCCCTCTTTCCCCTGTCTGCTGCCCTTTTCACGTCTCCCTACTTCCCCGTAGTCTTCCCGAGTCCCAAAATGCTCATTTCTGAGCCTCTGGGGGAAATTCAGAAGCTTGGGGCCGATCCACTCCTCAGTCTAAGTCAGGGTTCTGGGGAGACCGTCTCTCTTGTTAACATGGAGGCTTCCCAGACCAGATGTCTGGGGGAGAAAAGAGGGTAACGGGGAGGGGGCTGGCAGTGTTTAAAGGGGGATGGAATGAAGAATGATGCCATTCTACTTATTTTCAGAATGCCTGCAGGCACCCTGCAAAGTTATAGTGGATTTGCCTAAAAGGGCTGAACATGTGGATAAGTCATTTTACTGGTGTATTTTTCCAATTGAAACAATACACAGACCATTCTGGCTCCCCCACCTCCTTTTTATGTTAAGCCGCAGTGGCTGGTTTGTGCTCTTTGCCTGTGCTGCTTTTTATTCTTTCATTGGGTCCCAAATGATCTGACTAGATGAGTTTTCAGAACTGATTTTGGGATTCTCCTTTGGTTTGGAAATTGAACATTAATGTCAGTGACTCTGGATAGCAAGCACCTCTGGATAGATAACTCTGGGATGGAGCCAGGTATTAAATGAAGTTTTGGAGAAAGTCAACTAGATGATGAAACATTTGCTAACAGGTGAACTTTTGACTTAGGGAAATCGTTCCCAGTTCCTCAAATAATTCTCTAAGAGGCAGTGTTAATTCCGCTGTTTTTGTTGGTATGACTTGAAGGGCAGACTTTGCCTTTCCCCGTGAGGAGGGATAAGTTGTGGACTTAGCAGCCTTATCGGATTTCACCTGCCTTGGGATAGGAAGATTAGATCTGTTGGCATCAGGGGAACTGTCTAGAGATCCTGGCCTCTCCAGTGTTGGAGAGCCTGACATTGGCTCACTCGTACCAGAGCCAGCTCAGAGAGGGTCTGTGGCTTTCCAAGAGGAAGCAGTGTTGTTACTGGCACCTCACTGCCCACCAGCTCCGCAGAAGGACCAAAGGGATCCGCGCCACACATCCTGTGGCCCTCTGCATTTCCCCCAGCCTCCTCAGGGGGATAGGAGTTGAGTCAGTGATTACTAATGTCCTGTGGCCATTTCAGAGGCTGAGGAGAGACTGGGACTTGGTGCCTTTGAGAACAAGAGCACAACTGTTGGGAAAAAGAGTGGGAGGAAATCTGCACTCCTGTGGGGGTGTGAAAACCCCCAGTGACTTGGTACATAGTAGCTACAGAAGTCATCAAGAAAGGGATGGTCTGAGACTGACTGGTGAGGGTCTGCTTTAGCTAGGGGCTTTTATGAGAGTTTAGACCTACAGTTCACCATGTCCTCATTGCAGCTTGGTTGACAAGTTTGTTTAGTTGGCAAATTGATGGCTTAATATACACAAAATGCACGTGGTGTCCTGATTACTAGCCAGAGCAGCCAGAGAGCCCAGGTCAAACTGGGACCAGACCACCCACTTGCAAGCCTTCCTTTCTCTATAAATTTTGATTTCTTTCTTGTGGCTCTTATTTTGGTCTTGTTTCTTTGTGCCTGGGCTGCTGCTAATGGGGATGGACTAGGGCAGGCCAGGGCTAGTTGACAGTCTCAGGAGAGCAGGGGATTTTTGCCTCATTTCCCACACAGGGAGATAATGCTTTTGGTGGGATTTGAGTTTTTCTTTGGGGCCTCTTAAAGATCCCTCATTTCTCCTCCTGAACCATGCACTTTCTACTGTCCCTTGGGAATAGTATTGGCTATTGGCTATTTGACCCTGGAACAGGCTCTGGTGTATTTATTTCCTGATTAGTAGAGAGATGCATGGACTAGTAGAAAAAAAAAAAACCTCTCAGTATAGTTAACTTCTTTTCTTGATTATGTGAAAGAGACAGGCTGCTCCTTTCACTCTTTCTTTCCAGATTGTTGGGTTCACTGTGATTTGCTTGGCTTATGAAAAAGCTATTGGGAAGATTTGTTGAGGTGACATGCTGGTGCTCTGACTCAGCATGGGGACTTTCGAGTCAAGATGGGCTCACATACTGTTCCCCCATAGCCTTGAGTTAGAAAGTATCTGCCATCAAGCATGTTACTTCATTTCTTTGAGTCCCAGTTCCCTCTTGCCAAGGAGGATAATAATTATATTTCCCCTGTGAGGGAGTTGTGTATAGATTTAATGAAACTAGAAACCAAATACTTAGCAGAGTCTGGCATCTACTATATGCTCAGTAAGTGGCGACTTTTAAGTTTATAACTCAACAGTGACTCAGATCTGATATCACTGTATTCCCTCCAAAAAAGGGGGGGTTTAAGTTTAGAAATCTGATGAAACCACTTACCCCATTCTGTAGAGCTAGTCTTAGGATATGCCTACCACTACCAGATGGAGGGTTTCCCCAGTCCCAAAGTATCTATGGAAATCCCCCCTGAAAGCACCCTGGTAGGGAAGTTGTGTCATTGCTGAGTCAAGACCACAGACTCACAGCTTTCTGGTGCAAACACATAACCTGGGCCCCAGCCTATCAGCTGAGGTTGGAGAGCTCCAGGTCTGAGACCACGAGATGATTTGTTCGAGACATAGATTCCCAAAGTCCTGACCTAGCCTGGTGCTCTAATCCAGGAAGCCCCTGCTGGTGCTTTGGGATACTGGTCCCTTCATCCCTAGGTGCAGCTGAAGCCCCTGATGGGTCCCCTTTCACTGGGATGAACAAACAGTATTTTCTAGGGTTGCCTGATATGACTGAAGCGGCTGTGTGAAACTGTTTCCCCGGGGTTTTCTCTTTCCCACCCTGTATGAGCAGCAGGTCCTATTCTGTTGAGTGTTGAGAAGTGTAGGGATAGGGCAGTTATTGGAGTTCTTTATTAAAGCCAGCATGAGAGCTGATCTCTGCTCTGATAAAACCACACTCTGTTTTGGTCCCAACTAGATTACTACCAAACCGCAGTTGCTCAGAAGCCAGAGTTCTGGCCAGCATTGGTCTTGGAGAGTGGAGACAGAGGGCTTTAAGAGCTTTGTAAGAAAAGCTATCTATCTGCCGTTGCTGCTGACTTACTACAGGAGTAGTAGGTCTGAAAGGAGTTGAAAGGAGTCTAAGGGTTCTGACACCAGAAAAGCCCTGATGCCCCTCAGGAGCAGGGTCTCACGGCTGAAGGGGGTCATGTGACAGAGGGAGCCTGTCGTGGCTCCTCCTCTCACATTTCCCTGGTGATGACTGATGACTTGGGGGTTTGCTGTAAGCATAGCATTGATGTGGGAGCTAAGCTGGCCTGGATGCTAGTTGTCTAAAGGCTTTGAGGGGCCTCCTTTGACACAGAAAGGGGCTGGGAAAAACTTGGACTAAATATCAAGTTCCAAATCTCCACGGTGGAAATGTTTTTCCCAGCCCTGGGGATTGTGGTGAATTAGTTCAGGCTGTAGTAAGACTTGGGGGAGGGAAAGGACCCTTGACAGCAGCTGGTCAAAGGAAGCCCCTTGTTCAGAGACCCAACCAAGAAGACCCTCAGCCATGTAGAGGAGCATCATTTCCCATTTGACCCTGCCTTGGAGAGGGGAAGAGGAAAGGTGTGTCTCCACGTGTGGGGGAAGGGGGGAGGAGATGGATGGGGATGGGACTGATGGAATAGCTCCTTGTCATCTGGGAATGTTTTTCATTGCTCAAAAGGACATTCAGCTTTTTCCTCTTAAAGTAGTATGCTCTCAAAAAACGTATGGGCAATTTAGAAAGAAGAAAAGGTTAAAGATACAAACTGAGAAAGAAAAACATATTTTCTCTAGTTCCTTTACTAAATGTAACCGAAGTGTTTTAAAATCTTTCATATTTTTTTCTCTGGATGGGATTTTGTACAACGTGTTGTGACACTAGAATGTATATAAATGAGTGATACATATGTATATATGTATGATATATATGCAATTTTTAAATCCAATTTAGTTTTCTCCTTGCTTTTAGTACTTCATTAATTTTCCCAGCCAGTCATTGTAAACATTTTTAAATGCTTGTATACTGACCCATCAAAGGAATGTACCACTGTTTACTTAACTACCCCCTATTGTTGGACACTTATGTTATTTGCTCTCATAAGCAGTGCAGTGGTGAGCATAATAGTATGCAATGCCTTTTCAATATTTAGAATTTTCTTTAGGATAGAAACTCAGAGGTGAACTTGCTAAGTTGTAGGATATATTGTTTTTAAGGTTCTAAATCCTTATTTCCAATTGGTTTCTTGAAAAGGAGTAAAGCATGTGATTATCTCCAAAAGGAAGGAGGAGAACTGAGAGTAGACTTTGTCTCCTAATTATGAAAATAATAAGTATTTCTTAAGCAAATTTAGAAGTTGAAAATATAAATAGTACAAAGCATATAGAAGTATAGGTGAGGCAATTAAAATTACCTGTAATCTTACCATTCATGATTAACATTTTTAATGCACTTATATATAATTTAACAGCATCAAACTGCATATTGTTTTGCAAATTGATTTTTATTTTACTATTTTAAGCATTTTCTCATGTGCATATTCTTTAGTATCATGATTTATGACTGCATAGTACTCCATTACTGCCTTATAGTTTTTTTCTTGTGATCTTTATTGCTCCTTAAATTATACTGTGGTGAATATCCCATGCATAAATAGCTCTGCATTTCTGATTTTTCCTTAGTATAATTGATAGAAGTCAAAATATTGAGTCAGACTTTTAAATGCCTTCTATAAAAAGTTGTACCAGCTGGCTTTTTTACTGACAGTATGAGTGTCTCCTTTTCCTTATAAGCTAACCAGTACTGGATGCTTTTACTCTTTAGAACCCTTTGCCAGTTTCACTAATGAGAAATGGTACTTTGAACTTCTTTCAACAGTTCATAAGTTTTTTGGCCATCTTTTGTTTGTGCCTCCATACTGTTGGAGAGTTATCGTAATTACACATGTCTGTATAATAAAAATGTATACATTTCCATACTTTTTATTATAAAATATTTTTCACCTATGTAAGAGCATAGGCATATCTATTATGTAAGCTCAAACTAATAGTAAAATGGAGGTCACCATTAGTAAATAGTAAAATAGCCCACCATGGAGGTCCTAGTGTTGCTTCCTACTCCTTAATTTCTTATCCCCGCGTTTTAACTGGTATGCAAAAGCCCTTCAGCTCCGGTCTTGCTGGGTCTGTTTCTGCAGCTGGGGTAGTCCAGGCGGCAGTCATGTTGGGGCTTCACAGCTCTGTGGTGAAACAACTGCTGCAGCTGATGAGAACAGGAACTGCTTTGGTGGAAACAGCTAATCTTCAGTGAAGTGAAAAAAGAAGCCAACATAGAGAGGAAATGAGGCCACCGAGCTTCCTTGCCCCCGAGGTTGCCTGGGAAGGCTATTCTGAGCCAGGGCTCTGGTTCTGTTGTCAGGACTGTAGTATCCAGCCCAGAGCTGACTGTAGCCTAGGGGCAGCATGTGGGCCGTCTGATGTCAGGGTGTTATCGCGGCAGCTCAACTGATCACCTTCATTTTGGGGGAGCATTTCTCCCAAGTCTGAGCTGAGCTGAAGCAGTGCCAGGAAAAGGCCAGGTTCTTCCAGTTCGGAAATGCACTTCAGAGAAGTGGAAGGACCTTTTTCCTTGAAGATAAGAGAGGGTGCTGTCTCCATATAGCACCACCCATCTCCTTGCTGGGTACTTTACAATTTTAAGATTGTCATCAATGAAGCAGAGAGGTGGGCTCCAGAACAGGGATGAACCGGGCATTTGGAAGTCCTGAGTTCCCAGTTCCAGTCTCTCTTATATTTCCCCACAACAAAGCCCCATCTTTGTATCTTGTTTACTTTCTATATGGGAGAATGAATCTCCCAGAGAAAGATGTGGAGATGTTTAAGTTGCCTCTATGTCTGTGAGAGACTCCAGTTGTCTTTGTCTCTCACCCCGCTCTCTACTTCTCTCTTCATCTTCCAGAATCCTTGTCTTTCTAGATCTTCTTACACTTTTCATCTTTCATCCCCTCACCATAAAGTTGTGGGTTGGGAATTTGTAGGTTGGGTAGAGGAGCACCTGGATAGGGATTTTCTTCGGTTTTTCATTTTCTCCCTCTCCCCAACTTTACTCATATACATACTCTTGTCAGTTTATAAACACTTTGAGATCCTTGAAAGATATTCTTTTTTTTTTTAAGATTTATTTATTTATGCATACAATCACTGGGGTACAGGCCAGAGATATGGGGGGGGTGAGAGGATTCACCACAGAAAGCGGGGAGCAGAACAGGCAGATCAACGGAAGTACACTGCTGAGGGGAGCAGCGGGGAAGGCAGGAGAGGTCTGCTGTACCATGTGGGTCCCCCGCCTGGCTGGCAGCAGGGATTGAACTCGTGCTGCAGTGGCTGCGGTTTGCTTCATAGTGCATTGCTTAACCCACTGCGCCACTGGGGAGGCCCGAAAGATATTCTAAGTAATGTTCAGAATAACAAGTGAGTTGGCAGAAGTATTGACATGACAGATCTTGCCAGTAGAGGAAGAGTCTGGGCTGTGTGTGCCCGCCCTCACTCAGTTCTCTCTCTCTTGTCCATCCTGTCCCCATCTCTTAACCACCTTCCCATCCTCACCCAGGATTATTGCCAGGGCAGGAGTTGGGGCTGGAGGTCTTGCATCTTGGTCCCTGTAAACATCAATAGGGGAGATACATATTCTCTTCCTCCCCTACTTGCTCCTCTCTTCTCAGAGTGAGACTAGAGAGTGCCATTGCCCTCCTCCAGTTGCCCAGTCCCTCTCTGGTAAGAGCTGGCGGGGGGGGGGGGGCAGGGGGGCCTGNGGGCGGGGGGGGGGGGGGGGGGCAGGGAGGCCTGTTTTTTGGGTTTTTCAGGAGATGGTTGTCCTCTTTTAAGAACTTCTATAGCTTAGTGCAGAGTTAGTTGCTATTCAGATTTTCCCAGCTGCCTTGCAGACCATCCAGCATTTCCCGTGAAACCTTAAAAAATTCCTTTTTGGTGGGTATAATTGGTTTGAGGCTTTTGCTCACTCAGGATGATCTGAAAGAAAGGGCATTGCTTTTGGAATACGAAGACCTGGGTGTTCCAATCCGGCTTTACAGTCTTTTATTACCAGCTGAATGACCTTGGGCAAAGCCTGTAACTTTTCTGAGCCAGTTTCATCCTTTATGAAATGGATGATGATAATACCTACCTTACAGGGTTTTGAGGATGTTTATTGTAGACAACAGTGAAAATGCTTTGTAATCTGTAAAGGTTTTACGAATAATTGTTTGTGGCATACACATTACCCACTGCACCACCTCTGTTTCCTTAAGTTGAAGTGGTTTTCTTTTTTTAAAGATTTATTCATTTATGCATACAAGCACTGGGGTACAGGCCAGAGTTACGGGAGGTGAGAGGATTCGCCAGACAGTGGGGAGCAGAACAGGCAGACTGAAACACACTGCTGAAGGGAGCAGCGGGCAAGGCAGGAGAGGTTGTGCCATGTGGGTCCCCTCCCGGGACAGCGGCAGGGATCGAACTCACGCTGCAGTGGTTGCGGTTTGCTTCATAGTGCGTTGCTTAACCCACTGCTCCACCAGGGAGGCCCTGAAGTGGTTTTCAATAGCAGGAGGTGTGATCTCAGAGGAAGTTTTTGGAAACAAGGGAAGATAATCTGGTTATTATATTCACTGAAGTGGAGGAGGGAGGAAGGGCTGCTGCTGGTACTTAGTGTAAGGGCAGGGGATGTCAACCATCCTGTAGCGTTTGGATCATTCCTGCAGAATAAAGAATAATCCTGCCACAATGCTGTTAGCGTCCCTGCTGAGACAAAGGTGCTGATCTGTGCCTCCATTGTCCTATTAATTTCTTCTGTATTTTTTTCCACTTTGAAATTATTAGTTTGATTATTTATTACCTGCTACTCAGACTGTTGATTCCATGAGGTTGGAAACTTAATGCTTATCACTGTCGAGCCAAAGACCTAGCACAGGGTAGCCCCTCAATGAATGGTTGTGGCTGACGTGAATCTCCAAGGTCTGTGTGTATGTAGATATAATCATCTAAAAAGATAAGGATGCATAATGTTTTATAAAGCATATGTAGTACCTTATAATTGATAAGGTTATACATTATAAAGCATTTATGTTTTTATTGTATATTACAAACCACATGTTTGTATGTAGATCTATTTTAAAAAGACCTGGAAGAATCAATACCAAGCCATTCACTGAGGTGACCTATAGAATGGGGTGGCTAGGGTTAGGGACTGGAGAGAGCTTCCTGTTTTAGTCTGTAAGCTTTTGAGTTGATTAAATTTTTTTTGCAATATGTATTCAAGTATTCTTACTTTAAGGGAAAAGGAGGAGTAAAAATAGGGAAGAAAGAATCAACTTTTAGTGCAAAGAAGAAAGCCCCTCTCTCTTACTCTCTGAGCCAAAGGAAGAGAGGAGGCTGGGGGAAGCTCGCTAGCGGGGTCGGCACTAGCCACAATGTTGACTGATTTTCATCGCAGGAAGAACCCTAAGAGATGCCCTTCTTCCATGAGACTGTTTTACATTCTGGTTTTTTAAAAGATTTGTTTATTTTTGCATATAAGAGCTGGGGTGCAGGCCAGAGGTGTGGGGTGAGAGGATTCACCAGAGACAGGCAGATTGACTGAAATCCACTGCTAAGGGGAGCAGCGGGCGAGGCAGGAGAGATATGCTGCGCCATGTCCGTCACCTCCCTGGCCGGGGATCGAACTTGTGCTGCAGTGACTGCAGATAGCTTCACAGTGCTGCGACTTAACCCCTTGTGCCACCAGGGAGGGCCTGTTTTAAATTCTTAAATGTAGACACTATCTTGGCCCCCCCAGACAGAACCAGATTGTATATTTTTAGCCTCTTTCATTTTTTTTTTTAGATTTATTTATTCATACAAGCACTGGGGTACAGGTTAGAGGTGTGGGGTGGTGGTGAGAGGATTCACCACAGAGAGCGGGAAGCAGAACAGGCAGATCAACAGAAGTACACTGCTGAGGGGAGCAGCGGGGAAGGCAGGAGAGGTCTGCCGCGCCATGTGGGTCCCCTCCCTGGCCGGCAGCAGGGATTGAACTTGTGCTGCAGTGGCTGCAGTTTGCTGCGCTGCTTAACCCACTGCGCCACCAGGGATGCCCTACCCTCTTTCATTTTGAGGTCCATGAAAGCTGCACGTCCAGGTTTAGCAGAGCTACAGCAGGTAAAGCTGGCAAAGGGAATGAAGATGAAGTTTGAGCTTCACTGCAGCTAAGCTTTTCAAAGTAGATCAGTTCAGCAGCCCTGCGCCTCAAGGAAGCAGTGTTCTCTAGATTCTGGTCTCCTAGAAATAAGGATAGCTAATCATTTTAATAGCTAACATTTATTGAGTGTGATGGCTATGGTAGGCACCGTGCAAGCTCTACACACATTATCTCATTTAGTCCTCACAACTGTATGACTTGGTCGTTATTATCTGCACTTTATAGAAGATGAAACAGAGGTCCAAGAATAAATAGCTCATCTAGGATCATACAGTTAGGTGATGAAGCTAGGACTCAAATCCAAGCAGTCTGACCCCAAAACCCACATCCTTAATTATAGTTTCCTTTCCAGAGTAACACCTTCTCTCCCACGCCTTGCTCTTAGTGCTGCTTTGGAGGGGATTGTGTAGATTACAACAGAGTAAGTCTTCCTTTGCTTCCCTTGTTTCAGAATAAATCTTCCTTTGCTAAGAAGTGTGGTGGGGCAATCTGGGCTTTGAACACAGCAGACTTGGGTTTGAATCCCAGTTGCCCCAGTAGGACATTGGGCTATTCAGCTTATTTTGTTTGTTTTTTGACTACTGTGTGCAGGTGATACCACTGGGTATACAATGGTGTGGAAAAAACAAATCATCTCCGCCTTTGTGGAATTCAGAGGGAAAGAGAGATATTAAGCAAATAAACATTTAATGATAGATGTTATATCCTCAGGAGGCAAAGAACAGATTGTTAAGCGCTGGCATAACCAAGGTTCCCCTCTAAATGAAGGCCAGGAACAGCTTTGGAAACTATGAGAGACTCTACTTCTTTCCTTTCTTGATTTATTAAGAAAATATGTCTTAAGTGCTTGCTGTATACATGTACTTTCCCAAGTGTTTTGGAGACTACCAGAGAAATACAAGATAACTAAGTTGGAGAGACAAAATATATACTTATTTAGAACTGTACTCTGAAAAACTACAGAACTAGAGCGAGCACACATCCTTGGGTTGTCTGTGAGGCTGTCCATGCACCTCAATTATGTCACGCATAACATGGGGATGCTAGTTATCTTGCCCCGGCATATGTTTTTGTGAAACCAAATCAGATCCTGAGATAAGAGCACGCCACACAGCTACAGGCACGGAAGGACTAGAGTTGTGGAAGGATCAGTGTGGCACAGGAAGGCTAACTAGGCAGTGTCCTAAGGAGAACATGGACATGAGGTCTAAAGGCCATAGATGTGGGTGGGCCAGGAGAAAGGACGCTTTTGTAGGCTGCAAGGGTCTGGGAGGGGATTTAAGTGGAGGCTTGAGCCAGCTCTGTTGGGGCAGCCAGGAGCCCTGCCTGCTGGGATAAAGAAGTCAAGTTATCCAGAGGTGAGCTTGGGTCAGAATGGATGATCAGCGCACAGAGAGTTTTGTCTGAAGAGCCCCTGCTTTTAGAACAAGCTGTGGAGGCTTTTCTGTCCAGGCTTTCAGTGAGGAATGGAGGTGAGATGTTAGGTGGTTCCTGGCCATTTGTGGGTTTGCTCATTAAGTTGAATGATTGAACTATACTACAAACTTACAGGTTGAGAATCCTTATAGGTTGAATAGAATAATTTAAGTAAAACTGGGTAGAAAATGATCCCACATGTTACCCCAAACTGCAGAAGTCCAAAAAGGGAGATTTCCCCATCTCTACTCACCTAGTTTTGGGCCAGTTCTTTCCTTTGCCATATTAATCTTACCTTCCATTGGGGTAAGTGTTGTCAGGTACTAAGTTATTTGCATTAACACTGCCATCAGAGCTATTGAATGAATAGCTCTCCCTGTGTGCTAAGTGTCCAGTATTTGTGAGCACATATCCACCTGCTAGTGTTTTCTCATTCTCATTGGACACCGTGTGGGGGATGGAAGGCGGGAGAATGGTACCTTTTTCCAACTAGTCATCCAGGTCACTGCTCCTCTCACCTTCTCTTCATATGGTTCTGTCACTGCTGTAGTGGTCCTCGCCTCTTGCCCTATCTGTTGTAATAGACTCTTTAGTGATTTCTCTACTCCAGTATTATAGAGCCACGAGACACCGTAATCCTGATCAGCCACATGTAAAGAACTGGGAGAAGGGTTTTCTGGGAAGAGAAAACAACCTATGCAAACCTTGGGATGGGAAATAACTGTGCATTATAGGAATACCAGATTGGTTCATACCAGTATTGATAAGATACTGGAGAGTTCCAGGGAGGTGAGAGGGAGGTGGACAGGGCCCAGGTCATAGGGGACCTTGTTAAGGAGTTTGCATGTTAATTGTACTGTGGAGGACTTACCTGATGTGCAGTATTCAGCATGCACCATGGCTGCTGTGTGGAGAACCCTGGGATCTGGCCGCCCTTGAGGCTGCCTGCTGGCCTCAGTGAAGCTGGCTCCTCTCTGGAGTACCCCGCAGAGTGAGCATGCCCTCTGCCCTTTCAGGTTTGACTGGTGCTCATCCTCCCTCTTATCCTCACCCTTAGGCCAGAGAGAGCAGTGCCTCTGCTATGCTGGCCCCAGTGTTTGGCGTGCCTCTTAGTGCCTGAGCCTATAATTTGGTGGGTTGACTGGTTACAAAAATAAAAAATGCGACCTATAACTAGAGCTGAGTGGATTCAGTAAAGAGGGAGCTTTTAATTTGCAGAGGTCCTGAGCTGTATTTAACTGGAGGAGAAATGTGTCTCCTCCCAAGGCACAACTCCAGCTTCTCCCTTTGGTACCTGCTTTGGTGGGGGTGGAGTGCTAGTTAGGGTTTGCGGGCCTAGGGTGTGAGATGTGGGTGACTTTAGGGTATATTTGAAGGTATGTTAGGGTCCAACGACAGGTTTGATGGGGCATCACGGGAAGTAGGGCATTGTTCAGTTTTGCTTCTCATATAGCCCACTGGGATGGAAGCAAGTTTTAAAACGTGATTACACTCATGCAACACAAATTTATTGAATGCTTAATTTGTATTTTATATATGAGGGATACCCTAGTGGATAAAAAAAGGCAAAGAGGTCTGTCTCATTGAGTTCATATTTGTGTTGGGAAGAACAATAAGGAAATACGCAAGTGCGGCATGTAGGTGACAGTAGTGCCTTGAAAAAGAAGGTAAGGACATAGAGAGTGATTGGAGGCGACAGTTTCGACAGTGAAGCCAGGCATTTGTGGGAACTGACGTACAAAGAGAAAGCAACGTAGTGAAGGGCAGCTTTCTGTGGACTCTGCATTGCCAGCTCCCCACGATGTCTTTGAGGAAGGGGTTCTCTGAGGTGGAGGGCAGAGCCCCTGCTCCCCTGGGGCCCCAGCCAGATCCTGTGGTTGGTCTTCCCAGCTCTTCTTGTCAGAACTGTCTGCAGGACGGAGAGTGCTGATTAACTGTAAATAGCCTTTCCAGGGCTCCCCTGGCCTGATTCTCTCAAGATTTCCTGGAGTCACTCTCTCTGTTCTTGGCTAGAGGAGGAATATGAAGTCAGGCTTGGGAAACTTCAGGAGGAGGAGATTCCTTCTGCCTGTGACTTTTTTTTTAACCTGCTCAGTCAGGCCTTTTGCTAGAGCTTTGGGGCTCATGGATTTGGACTTGAATCCTGGCTGTCCCATTTATCACCTCTGTGACACTGGGCCTTTCCTTAAACTGCTTGAGACTGTCTCTTTAAATGTAAATCAAGATAATAATACTTAGTTCCTAGGGATTAAAGTAACTTATGTAAAGGACTTTGGGCAGTGTCTGGCATAGTGGATGCTCAATAAATTTTATTCTGAACACCACTCACCTCTTAAAGCCAGGACCTGGTATTAAGGAGCCTAATGAGAATATTTAAGAAGTATGAATTATCATTGATGACTGGAGAGGATTTCTGTGTACCTCAAAGCTGTAAATTCTCGGAACTGCACACCACACGTCAGTCACCTCGCCTTCCTACTCAGTGTTGTCGACTCTGTCGTGACTTCAGGCCTTAGGATCTCCAGGAACTGCTACGGTCCTCTGGCATGTTTCATCATTGTTACGGCCATGGAAGGCTTGGACTTTAAGAACCTCTGGACTGGGCTACTTACTAAGGCCCCATCAGTCAGTGTAGGCCACCTGGTCAGACACGTGCTCCTGGCACCGCACTGAACCGGGGTAGTGGACTGGGGCTCGCCTGCCATCTCCGTTCACTTCACAGGTTGGCGACCACACGTTCTCCTCCTGTCAGCGCCGGCCTTGGCGTGAGGCCAGACAACGCTCGAGATTGTGGGGATGAGCGAGGTCTTAACTGGGGACAAGCATGTTTATCGGACTCTCTGGTCCAGGGTATGCGTATTCTCCTTCCTTTGGACAGACTTCTTTGTGGTTGTGGCTATATTGTTTTTACTCACCGCCTAGCAGAATCAGCACCACACAAGCACTCATTATCTCAGGCCCGTGGCAGTGGGGGCACTCCGTGAATCCTGCTCCTTTGTGAAGTGCTCACGTCTGCAGATTTTTTCTGATGCAGCTGGCATGAGTTCCATACTGGTGGTCCAATAGCAGCTATTAATTGCTCCCTTTGGGCCTGGCTAATTACTGCTGGCATCGTGAATGACTAAGGGATTAAGAATCTCTGGTGCATTTATGGGACAACAAGTCCTAGTGAGCTCGCTAAGAGTTCATCTGTCATTTCCCCAGAATATCCTTGTTAAAAGTTGTGAGCATAACCTCGGGAATTGAGGGGTAGTCAGCTAGAGAGTGTCTAGAGGCATTTGGCTTCTCAGTTGATTCCCTCCAAGAACTGTAAAGAAGTTATCTAGTATTTGTTGCCTCCAGATGCCCAGGGAAATGTGAAGATGATGCAATAACATTAGGAAAACACCACCAGCTGCTTCTGATTGTCGGGGAGGCAGGAGGGCGGGGAGCTGACTCTGGCCTTATTCTGTGGAGATTCACGTTAGTGCTCAGGAGGGCAAAGGCAGCAAAGTGAGAGTGGTCATGGTGCCATCTTCCCGGCCTGGAGACAGGCAGAGGGATGTGACACCAGCACTCAGAATTCGGAGCACAGCCTGTTCATTCACTGAGCAAGCACATAGCATTGTGTGAAGTGCCAGAGAACTAAAGATGACTAAGGCACTGTCTGCCCCCAGGAGTTCAGTCTGGAGGGGAGAAAAACACATTAAGCATGTAATTGTGATCTATAGTTTGGGCAGTGCGATGGCACAGATATGCGGGAGCACCTGGGGAGCACTGAGAAGTGGGGCTTGGGGAATACTGCCTGTAGGAGGAAGTCTTTGCTGGCTGAAAGGATAATTGGGAGTTGGAGAGAAGTGTGGGAGAGAAGGCATTCCAGGTAGAGGAGGCAGCGCGGGTAGGCATCAGGGCGAGACCGAACTTGATGTCTTCAGAGACTCCTCCTGTAGCTGCTCGGGGCTGTGGGTGTGAGGGGTCAGCCAGAGTGGTCAGGGCTGCGTGGTGGGGGAGTTCAAGTGGTAGGGAGAGGTTTAGACACTGTGGGGAGGGCGGTTCTTTATGCCCTTGCAAGGAGAGTGGCATGATCAGATTGTGAACAGTGGACAGGGCAGTGGGACTGTGACGAGAAGGGACCGGAACTGGAGATGGGCAGCCGGGTGGAAGATCTTGGCATTGGTGACAACGGAGCCTGAACCAGTGTCTGCTTGCATGGCAGAGACGAGTCCGTAAATAGTTCGATTTGACATCAGGAAGGTGGAGACGAGGGTGAAGGAGAAGTTCAGGATGACACCCACATTTCTAGCTTGCTAGAGTAACTAGGTAGAGGGGCAGTCTGTTAAGAGAACACAAGAGAGTGAATTGTTGCTGGCTGCAACATGGGTGGAACTGGAGGGGATCATAATAAGAGAATTCAGTCAGCAGGAGAAAGACAAATGCCAGATGATTTCACTCATATGTGAAGTGTAGAGAAGCAAAACAAAGGAGTAGACAAAACTAAACCAAAACAAAGCCTAGAAATCTGACTGTAGGTTGGAGGCTACCCGAGGCACAGGGGCAGGAGTGGGAGCAGAAGGGGAAGGGGCGGCAGTGGTCTGTGGCGGGGGACTGCGGTGCCCTCCTGGTGGGCTGTGTGGTGACATGCGCCTGGAGATGCATGGCCCTCCCAGTCACACACTGTTGCAAACCAGTGCTTCCGTAAGTAAGAAAGAGACAGAACCCAGGAGACAGAAGGTAAAAGAGGCCGAGTGGGATGTCTGACGGCGGCTGAGTATTTGAAGCTTAGAGACGTCGGGTAGAAATACATATTTCACTGTCATCAGTCAAATGATGACACTCTCAGATGAACTTCAGGGCTGCAACACTCTCGTGACTTTTTCTGTATCCCACAGAGAGCACAGTCCTTCAGTGACTAGGAGACCACTCAGATTTAAGCAGGGTGGCGAGGAGAAACACAGAGCTGTTGAGAAGAGGAGCTTGAAAATAGAGATTGGTGGCAAAATCAGGTTTGCAGAGTGGTTGAACATGAGGAAATTGGGAAGCAGTTGGGGAAGTTAGGGATTTGTGATGAGGACTCTAAACGTGATGCAGCAAAATCTTCCAAGCTCGGAGTGTCCCGCTCACCCAGTCAGCACTGCGGTCAGTGACTCAGACTTGCTTCCTGCTTTCCTGTGACTCACCTGGTGGCCGCTGGTGCCTCCAGCTTACCTGTTGAAGGGGCGTGTATGCAGCTGCTCTACCTTAATGGAGCACGTGCTTAACTCACACCTCTCAAATATATCTGATAGATACGTATTCTCAAGTACTATGAAATTGTGTGTAGCTGTGGAGAAGCTGTGACTCGTGGAGAAGCTCATCCCAACGAGCACATATGGCGTCCCTCTGTCCCCATACCACGCAGGGGTCTTTCATTCATTCACCCCTGCACTTAACTCTCACAAGACGTAGATTTATACCCACAGTTTTACTGGTGAAGAAACTGAGATTCAGAGGTTAATAACTCTCCCACTGTTCATGAAAAGCACTAGCATTGCAGAGCCCCGGCTGTTACCCATGGCACTCTGAAAGTCTCAGATGCCCCAGGTCCGAGAGAATTGTCACCACGTGGCGTCCCGGAGGCAGGTCCGGTGTGTCTCTACTGTGCAGGATCTCTCTCTTGCTCTGAGACAGAGCCTTGGACTTCATGCCTCTAGCACCCATACTTTAGTCAATTTTAAAACTAGCCCATTTTACCCCAGTTGTGCTGGAAAATGCTGTTTAATCTGCTGAAGCTGATCAGACAGATCCAGGTGGGCCTTCCAAGTTACAAATGGAGGTTTGTTTTCTCTGTGATGAAATGACAGGACATGGTAGAAAAAGCCCATGTCCTGGCAAAAGTTACGTTGGAGGCCACATGTTTAGATTTGAATCTGAGTCCTGTCACTTTCTGTGTGACTTTGAGTCAGTTGATCATAGGGTTTTTGGTTCCCTCAGCAGTTAAGCAGACATAATTTTATTTACCTCCATTGGTTCCTGAGAACAGTAAGTGGGATCATGTCAGAAAAATGCCTGGCACAATAAGAAAAGCTTGTTTTCTTCCCATTCCTGACCCTAAGCAAATATGGCATTTAGGATTCCAGACATTGCAGAAAAACAGAGAAGATTCAGGGTTTCCCTGGGTGGTGGTGGTTGAACTCTCAGAAGACCAATTCCACAGAGAGTTTTATATTTTTTTAAGCTGGACAATCAAATGAGATGTAAAAAAGCTGGGAGTTGAGGTGGGGTAGCCGTCACCTGTGTGTCAAGCTCTGGTCTTGAAGGCGTGAGGGGGTCAGGGTGGGGAGGACAGTTCACTGGCCAAGAGCAGACTGGGGTCATTATGATCCCCCCAAAGTGGATGGTAATGCTGCAGACACCCCCACTTGTGTGTGAGCAATTTACAGAGCTGGGAGAGACAGGACTGACAGTGCCTCTCCCGCGCCGATGTGACTTGTGATACATGTGTGCCCGCGCTGGCCTCAGCTTATCCTCCCACAAAGCAGGAGTCATGCCCCGCCCAATGTAGTCTTGAAGTAGGAAGGGATTCATTAAGTTTTATGGTTTGATAATAAGCTCCTGGATTTATAATGAGACTCCTGGGAGACCAAAGTTGGGTCCCCAGCTACGCACTGGGTGAGATGGAATGCTGCCCCCAACGGCCTCTGCCGTCCCCATGGGCAGCCCACAGTATCTGCGAGCATCTTCTGTGCGGACATCCTTGTCTAGGAACAAGTATGTCAAGGAAAGTCCATGCCCTCCCAGAGCTTACAGTGTCATTCAGAAAGTCACTCCAAATATGAAAGGCAAATTACAAAAAGAGAGAGAGAGGTGATTTTTCCTCGAAATCTTGTGATTGAGGGGTCTAGCACAGTGCCTGGGCCAGAGTCAGCATTGATCAGCCCCAGTGTCCCTTTGTGAAAATACGAGGTAGCACAAGGCAAAGCTGGTCTTCCAGTCATCACAGTGGGCGATACATAGAAGACACTAGTGCTGTTGAAGGAGTGAGTGAACGTGACTATCGGTGGGAGGAGGGGCAGTGAACGCCACAGCTCGGAGGAAGGAGTGTGCAGCCTTGGGTTGTTTGGGGAGTTTCCATGAGGAACTTTGAGCGTATTGGTCCTAAGGATGCATTCAATTTGAAAAGGCCCAGAGAAGGACTAATGTAATTCATGGTCTCTGGAGACATTGTGCTGTGGGGTTACAAGCTAAGACTTTGGTGTCCAACCTGGGTTCAAATCCCAGTCCTGCCACATACTGGTTCTGTGACCCTGGATGAGTTCTGTGGTCTTTCCAAGTCCTTTTTTCCTGACATGTAGATTGGGAATAATAATAGCCCCAACTTCATAGGGATGTTGTGAGAATTAAATGAGATAACTCAGAGTTCTTATCGCAGTCTTGTCAACAAACGTCAGCTTTTGTCATCATGTCATTACTTCCTACTCATACCCACTCACTTACCTTCACTCCAAAGACCCTCTGTTATCTGGCGATCTCCTGTCTGCTGTGATTTCCTCACATACACTGCATTCTGTTCCTGCAGATCACTGATGGACTTCTGGTCATTTGTGTTTTGTGCGTTCAGGTCTTTGCAGATGCTGTCTGCTTAGCTGAAATATGACCATCTTCCCCTCCAATGCCTTTTCCTGACTCCCTCCTACGTTGATGTTTAAGGCTAAATCCGGCAGCGTTTCTCCCAGGAAGCCTTTCTTCACTCCCCTGCGGATGAGACGTTACCTCCCTAGGTCCCACAGTTTTCACAGCAGTGCTGTCTGCCCTCGCCCTTGGTTTGCTTGTCTGCCTGGTCCCTGGGTAGAAACTGTCTGTATGTAGGGATCCTGCCCTGTTTCTTCTTATATCTTGAGTTCTTAGCTTAGTGCTTGGTATTTAGTTGTTCTACTGGTAAATGTCAAATGCAAAGCTCAAATCAAAAAAAGGTATCTAACATTATTATAGGTAACATTTTACTATGTAGATTCTGATTTAAATGCTTGACATGCATTCACTTACTTAATCATTATAGAAACCCTGGGAGTTAGGTGCTGTTTCTGTCTAGGAAACTGTGTCTCCTAGAAATTAAATAACTTTGCTAATGCCACACAGCTAGGACACGTGGAGCCAGCTTTACTCCAGGGCTGAGTGCTCCAGTCTGTGCTTTACCACTGCATGGGGAGACTTTTAATAGGACGTTTATTGATGGTCCAAGACGAGTTGAAGAGACAATCACCATAAATCAGAACACATATTAAATGCATTGGTAAGTGCGTGGAGACTCTCAGGGAACGATGTAGATCTTGCCATACTCAGCCACGAAAGATCTGCTGGAGAAGGTGGAATTTTATCTGTTGTGACTTAGAGGAGGGCCGTGCCTCAGCCGGGAAGGAGCTGATCTCTTTGGGGTATAAGAGTAGAAAGTGGGGGGCCTCCCTGGTGGCGCAGTGGGTTAAGCAACGCACTATGAAGCAAACCGCAGCCACTGCAGCATGAGTTCGATCCCTGCTGCCGGCCAGGGAGGGGACCCACATGGC
>JAGFMF010011958.1:1879142-1927922 GCA_019455555.1 Galemys pyrenaicus
ATCTGCCTGCTCTGCTCCCGGCTCTCTGTGGTGAATCCTCTCACCCTCCCCCACATCTCTGGCCTGTACCCTGGTGCTTGTATGCATAAATAAATAAATCTTTAAAAAAAAAAAAAGAGTAGAAAGTGGGGCCTCCCTGGTGGTGCAGTGGGTTAAGCAATGCACTGTGAAGCAGACCGTGGCCACTGCAGCACGAGTTCGATCCCTGCCGCCAACCACGGAGGGGACCCACATGGCGCGGCAGACCTCCCTGCCTCACCCGCTGCTGCCCTCAGCAGTGTGTTTCTGTCAATCTGCCTGTTCTGCTCCCCACTCTTGTCTGGTGAATCTTCTCACCTCCCGTGATTCTGGCCTATACCCCCAGCTCTTGGATGCATAAATAAATTAAAAAAAAAAAAAAAGAATACAAAGTGTAGGAGGCTGAGGAGTACACTTGGAGGGAAGCTCCTGTGCCCAGGCTTTTCGAGCCCTGCGATAGTGGTCAGCACGGGCGGTGACCTGTGCCCGGAGCCTGTGACCTCGCCAGCTCTCAGGAGATGAGTCTGGTTAAAGAGATGGTAGGGGAGGTACTTAGATTTGTGGCATGAAGGACAGAGTTGAAACTGAGAATGAGAAGTGAGAGTTTGCTGAGAGAGGAGCAGCCTATAAAGACAGTGACTTGGACTGTAGCACATACGGCAGGTTATAGGCTAGAGAGCCCAGAGATAGCAAGGGTAGAGGTGAGTGGTTGGAGAAGTGTGTCCCCTTGTTCTCCTCCCCCAGTAACCAAGGACTGAGCAAAGGATTTGGTGGTGGGAGAGGGAATTGGAGGATCAGTCGGTTACTTGTTAAGCACCTGCCCGCGATTCAGGGGAGGATAAATAAGCACAGCCCCTACCCTCAAGAAGTGTGTGTTCTAACTGTGAGTGGAGGAAGCACGCATGAAAAGTCACTATGTGGGACACATTCAGTCTGTGCTGAAGTCGTGGTATCGTGACCAGGTGTTTTCTTCTTTGTTGCTTTACCCGTCTGGTCTTCATTTCCAAGTTCACCTCATGGTCTAGAATAGATGCTAAAATTCCACCATGGTCTCTGCTTTCCAGCCAGTTGGAAGCAGAAAGGAGAAAAGAAGAGTCCTCCCTTTAATGACCCCTTTGAGAAGTTGTACGCAGCGCTTCCTCTTGCATCCCACATGGTCACATCCCACGTGCTCACAATGCAAAGGAAGAGGAGAATATGTTAGTTCTGGGTTCCAAGTGCTCAACTGAATACTGGAGGTTCATTCCTAAGGAAAATGAGAGGTTGGGTCTCTGTCAGGTCATTCTTTGCAGATGATTATGTTTGGAGCTCAGAAGATGGCTGATTACTGTAGGTTGGGTAGTCACAGAGCTGTTGGATTCTGAGTCACATATAGGTGGGAATTCGGAAGATTGGGGGAGTATCAGTGCCAAGCCAATCCTATGGCAGAATGGCCTTTCCGGGAGAGGATGAGGCTGGTTCTCTGTTAGGGTACCTGGGGAATAATCTTACCGCTGAAGTTCTTTCTTATTTTAAGATGCTAAGAATAGGCCAAGGGGGTTGGGTTTTCTTGTGTACATGATAAGGACTCAGACAAGTTTTCTGAAGTGAGAAGAAATGTGATCTACCTTACAGAAGTTAAGCAGTTTCATTCATGTGCAGATTGGAGGGATGGGAGGCTTGGAATTAGGAGTGCCAGCTGGATTATCCCAAAGGGTCCTGTACTTGGCCGTGGAGTAATATAATAGGCTGTGGTCTGAGAAGAGGAAGATGCCCTTTGTGGGATGTAAGCCCAGAAATCTGTGTCTCCTGAAGAGGTAGTGCTGCATATTAGCACTTCGCAGGCAGGAGGGTGACATAAGAAGAGAAGGGAGGACCATAGTTGGCTGGCTACAGGAAGAGCGTGAGGCTCTGCCCCAAGACTCCCTTGGCTTTGGAAAGCCCGCTGCCCCCAGCAGAATAGTTTCCGTTCTATGTAAGTGGGGAGTGCTGGGTCTCGCTAACCGTGAGGAGGGACTCAGGAGCCAACAGACAGATCAAGTTGCTGTGCTGGTGGCTTTCTAGCTAGGTCCTGGGGCCTTAGTTCGGAAGGGCTAAGGGGTTCTATCTGAGTAGCCAGAGGGGGTGGTCCTCAGCCAGGATCTGGGGGCCCGGTTACCTACAGAAGTTACCTGTTATCAGGTGTGAGGCCAACAGTGTGGCAGAGAGCAGAGCTGAGGCTTTTGCTGCCACTGGGGACAGGGCCAATTCTTTGGCCCTCTCAGGATCTAGTGAGGAGTCCTCCGGGTGAATAAGAAACCTCAGGGGTATAGTTAGATTTGGGTAGAGTCACCTCTTGTTTGATTGATGCTGACCTTCTAGGACCCCTCCTTCATCAGACTTCCCCACAGAAGCACGTTCTCCAGACTGCACTTGGAGGCTGTGAGCCAACTTCCCCTGGCAGCTCGTCCCCACAGCGATAGCCTCAATGAAAGAAAAACAGAAAGCCAGACATACGCCACGCTAGTCACCTCTGTCAGGGGCACCCGCTCTCTGAGTTGCAGAACTCAGTCTGAGACATCTGGAGAATCCATCTCTTTTTCCTCTGGGCTGCTCAGGGATTTGGCCCGTCACTGCTCAACAAGTCATTTCTGGTCACAGAGTCATCAGTGACCACAGAAGCACGTTCTCCAGACGGCACTTGGAGGCTGTGAGCCGACTTCCCCTGGCAGCTCGTCCCCACAGCGATAGCCTCAATGAAAGAAAAACAAAGCCAGACATACGCCACGCTAGTCATCTCTGTCAGGGGGCACCCCGCTCTCTGATGTATTTTGTCATGAGGTATCCCAGCAATATTCTCATTAAGTCTAGCAGGGTAGCTGGAAGCCTACAGGAAGCTGTGTGTGTATGTTGCACTCATGAGCTCCTCTGATAGGCCCACAAATGGAAGACGGCGAGGAGCAGATTGGGGGCTGGCTGCACTGTTGGGGCTGCGGGGTTTGACAGCACTGGAGCTGGAGGCCCAGGGCCTGGGCGGGCGGTGGCTGCTGCCACCTACCCCTTCCTATCCTTGCACCCCCCACTCCTTCATGGGGGAGGCTACCTCTCCCTTCTGCCAAGTGTCGACAACTGTTGCTGTGATTTCCTTTCCACTGCAGGATACAGTTCCACTCCCAGAGCCTTTCACAGTTGACTCAAGCTCATTCCAGGCTGTCTGTCTCGAGTTATCTTCTCCAAACCTGAGCTTGAAAAGAAGATGAAAGGGAGGGAGGAGAGGAGAGCAGTCTCGAGCTTCATCTCCCAGCTTGGCAGCAAAGCCAAGCCCGGCCTGGGTCCATGGGGGCTGCAGTGAGATCGGCCACCAATGGGGGCGTTTCTTCCCTTGAGCTAACTCCCACCAATCACAGACCTGGGGAAAAGTGTGGGTGTTTGGAGGGACTGCTGTGCTTCCTATGTCTGGACCTTCTTAATTTTAGCGCCTGGATCTTTAATCAAACGCTCTGATTCTTTGGTTTCCTCTTGACAGGATTGTAGTTTTGGAGGGGAATTAGGAGGAGCTGCGCTGAAACAACCAGATAAACAAACTGACACAGAGGCGGCGGCAGCTCAGGCAGTGGGCTGCCTGCCTGCCTGCCTGCCGGCCGGCTGTCTGAGCAGGCTGGGTGGAGGAGGACTCCCGCCCTGCACACTGGCCAGCTGGCTCGTGTTAAAGTGCTGGCTGAAAATAACTCTCATTGTCTGGGAGCTGCTACTGCAGCAGGCTGGCTGTGGCTGCCAAGGGGCTATGGCAGCAGGAGCGGGTACCGCCCACCTCCTTGGGCTCTTGCCCTTTGGTAACAATGCCCAGCCGGGTATGGCTGTGCCCATTGCCCACCAGCACAGACACGTGGAAGACAGACTGGGCCTCTCCTAACGCTCTGCCCCTTGGTGCTGGGGTCGGCCTTTGTGCCAGGTATTACCTGCTTTGAGGTTGCCTTGGGCAGGGCTCTTGGTTTGTGAAGGGGACCCTGGCTGTGAAGAGAACAGGGCTACAGTTTCTCCCGCACTATCTCCTGGGCTCCCAAACCTCTGCCTCTTCACCACTTGCTATCTCTGCCACCCGTACAGTGGGCTGATTCAGAGAGGGGACTTGGTGGCAGCTGTGGCCAGAGACTCAGCAGTGTGTGGTTCCCTGGACGGTGCCTCACTGCATCTCTGGGGAGTTCTAGATTCACCTTTCCAGGGCTCTTCTCTCCCGTGGGCTGAACTTGGGGACTGGGGTTACCACACTTGGGGACTTGGTGGGGAGGTGGTTCTGAGAGGGAAAACAATAAAATTATGACTCTGTGTTAGCTCATAATAAACAGCCCCTACCTGCCCTTCTCCGGAATCCCCTTTGCAGAAAGGCTTCAGATATCTCTCTGCTTGTCTCAGAGGAGCTGTGCTGCTTTTCTCTATTCCTAAAATTTATCGTGATTGACTGGGAGAAACAGAAATGGTCAGGAAATTTTGGTGGTTCCTATTTCTGTTTGTTGGGTTTTCCCCCAGGCCTGGCCCAAGGAGAACAACAGAGTTGGGGCAAGTCCCAGAGCAGGGCTCGTAGCTTTGAAGGAAACTCCAGCATTTCCCTTCCCTTCCCCTGCAGTGGGAAGGAAATGAGGAGGGGCTAGTGGCTGGGGGTGCAGAGCAGGAAAGGGAGCCTCTTCAACCAGAGCCCCCCCACTCGCTCGCTGAGGCTGATGATCAGGTGTGAGGGAAAGAAGCCTTGTCAGAGGGGCTGGGCCCTTGTGCCTGCAGAACCCTGGGCTTTGGCCACTGAGCAAGGCTCTCTACCTGACCTCAACTAGCAGTGCTGAAGGATGGCAGAGGCGGCCCCAGAAGCAAAAGGGCAGGTCCTTGGGATGTCCCAGGTCACACAGAACTTCAGGAGGAAGGGGAACTAGGAAGAACACCACCATGTTCCACACACATGGACACAAAATTTTTAATCCACATAAACCCCGTGAGGCAGCGAGATTATCTCTATTTAATGAGGAGCCCCAGTCTAGTAACTCTGAACTCTGACTCCACATCCAGTACCCTCCGCCCTCGGATAGCGGTGCCTCCTTTCCGTCCAGCAAGCGGCTCAGCCAGGAGTTAGCAAGAGCCTCCCGGAGCCCGCATCTCAGTGGAACCACCGGAGGAAAGTGTCAAGGAAACAGACCTCTGACAGAGCCCAGCACCGTGTCAGGCCTGCTCCCTGACTGTCCCTGGGACTCAGGAAGTTGTCTTTCCTCAGGCCAGAGTGCTTCCTCAGGACATGGGACTCCTCCACGGGCGGGTGGGCGGGCGGAGGCAGAAGGCCTCCCTTGTCTGGTGGGGAGATGCTTGCCCTGACCAGGCCCTGCCCCCTTCCCAGGTGGCTTCTACCCTGAAGCCAGGGATGGATTTCTTATAAGAGTGCTAGCCCCTCACCTAGTTCCCTCCCCACCCCACTTTAGTCCCAGGAAGTAGAGGAGGCTGGCATTGCTGTGGTCTGGAGAGTGCCACCCAAAACTCCAGGCTGAAGGACGTGAGCCTGTGGTCAGAGCTGATTCATGCTTCTGTCACCAGTTTCCATGCTGCAGGGATCTAGCCCTCTTGTGAGCATCCAGGGTTTGGTGGGGTCCCCAACGTGTGTCTTCCATGTTCCCAAGCTAGGGTTCCCAAGAGGGGTGATTTTGCTCCGTCTCTGAAGGAAATGGGGCCACCAAACATTCTCTCACCATTTCACATGGTGGCCACAGCAGCTGATGGTGGGAGGCTGAGGGAGGAAGTTGGTGTAGGCGCAGAGATCTGCTACGGAGAGACAGGCTCTCTCCTGCCCTGCCCAACCTCTTTCTTCTAGGGCAGACCACAGAAAACTATTTTCATGCCATGGGCCTGGGAGAGACGGGCAGAGGACAGGATGCACTGAGGGTGTGCACAGAGCCAGAAATGGGCTTCGAGGCTGTTTCTGCTCTGCTCTCGCTGGGTTCAACTGGCAGTGTCCTGGCCCCAGTTAGGTGGGAGACCCGGCTCCAGGCTCACCTTTAGCCTTTGGGTTCCTGTTTTGTTGTAGACTCCCTCCCTCTGCTGTCCTGCCATCCACAGAAATACTGAGATTGGCCCTTAGCAAAGTGGGGCTGGAGAGAACATTCTGGGTTTGTAGTTGCTCGCCCAGCCATCTGCACTGCATCGGTAGCTGGGAAGATTCTGCTAGTCCCTGTTTCCTGTGGAAGTGCAGGCAGATCTGAGGCAACAGAAACTCTGGCCAGAGGTGTGATGTGACGATCTCTGTCCCTTTTTCTCCTCTCACCTGCTTTGCTCTGCGCTGCTAATTCATTTTTTTTTAAAGATTTATTTATTTATGCATACAAGCACTGGGGTACAGGCCAGAGTCACGGGAGGTGAGAGAATTCACCAGAGACAGAGCAGGGAGCAGAACAAGCAAACTAACTGAAACACACTGCTGAGGGGAGCAGCAGGCACAGCAGGAGAGGTCTGCTGCACCATGTGGGTCCCCTCCATGGCCAGCGGCAGGGATCAAACTCGTGCTGCAGTGGCTGCAGTTTGCTTCATAGTGTGTTGCTTAACCCACTGCGCCACCAGGGAGGCCCTGCGCTGCTAATTTAAATTCTTACATTTCCGGGCCTCCCTGGTGGTACAGCGGGTTGAGTGCTGTACTGTGAAGCATTCACGGCACAGCAGTGAGAGTTCAATGCCCAGCCAGTGAGGGGACCCACAGGGCCCAGCAGACCTCTCCTGCCTTGCCCGCTGCTGCCCTCAGCAGTGTATTTCAGTCCATCTGCCTGTTCTGCTCCCCACTCTGTCTCTGGTGACTCCTCTCACCTCCCATGACTCTGGCCCATACCCCAGATCTTGTATGCATACACAAATAAAAAATAAAATAAAATTCTTACATTTCCATACACTGAGCGGAGACCTCAACCCTACTTCCTTTCTTTTTTAAAAAATATTTTTAAAAATTTATTTATGCATTTATTTATGAGGTACAGGCCAGAGGTGTGGGGGGTAAGAGGATTCACCAGAGACAGAGTGGGAAGCAGAACAGGCAGATCTACTGAAATACACTGCTGAGGGGAGCCATGGGTGAGACAGGAGAGGTCTGCTGCGCCATGTGGGTTGTCTCTCTGGCTGGGGATCAAACTCCCATTGCAGTGGCTGGTGATAGCTTCGTAATGTTGAGACAACCCCTTGCACCACCAGGGAGGCCCTCACTTATACTTTTATTCATTTAACAAACCATAGTAAACAGAATAAACTGACTCCTGCTCTGTCTTTCAGTGTAGGCTAGAGTGTTTTAACAGAATTTGGGACACTTTACTGTATCTTAATAGATGGGAGGTATGTTATAAATAAATAATTTGCTACTCATAATTAAAACACTGAAATTATTATTTCCTAAGAAAAAATGAGGAGTTATCTTTCTGCTGATATCCTTCTCATTCTTATGGGGAAGAGCGAGAGATGTAGCATCTCCACAGGCTGCAGAGAACTCAGAATTCACTTGGGGTGTGCTCGATACAGGAACATTGTCCACCTCTCAGACCTTGGGGGAAGGCAGGTCAGAAGTTGCTGCTTTATGAAGTAAGTCAGAAGGAAAAAGATAAACATTAGGTGGTTCACTTATATGCATAATGTAGAGAAACCAAACAAAGGATCAGGGAAAACACAAAACTAGAAGACCATAGATACGAGGCCTTAGGGCAGGGGAGTGGAAGGGCCAGCTGGGGGAGGGGAGGGCACAGGGGACTATGTGATGATCCATAGGTGATGGTAGGAGAATGACACCTGAGGGAGAAATCAAATAATGAACAACGATATAAGAAAAGAAATGACTAAAGTTGAAAAAAAGGTTGCTGCGTTAGCCTGGTGGCTTTCAAACTTTGGGGACCTGTCGCATGTTAAACACATTTTAATGTATGACCTTTGTGCATCCATATGGATAAACAGAAAATACAAGAGAAACAAAAGCTTCATGAAATATTACTTGTATTTCCTACTTCCAGAGAATTTTGGTATCTTCTGTTTTAATCTGTTCAATTTCATTTAAACTGACGGCTTAGGGCTGGAAATAGCGGACAACCAAACTGAACCCGAAAGCAGGGAGGCAGCTGACGGTCGTTGTGTCTCTGCAGCCTGCCTTGTCATGGCGGGCCGGGGTGAAACCTGGGGGTCCGGGGGTGGGGCGGGCGCATGCAGCCTAGCCTTCTCCTTTGGGTGGAGCGCTTAGGCCCTGCTTACCCAGGTTCTCTCTCCAGAGTTCCATGAACCTGCCTCCTGACAAGGCCCGACTCCTACGGCAGTACGACAACGAGAAGAAGTGGGACCTGATCTGTGACCAGGTATGGGGTGTGGGCAGGGCTGGGAGGCAGAGGCTGTGTTTGGGCTGGACAAGGCAGCAGGGTCAAAGACTGTGTTGACTGAGTCCCTTGAGGAGCCCTGTCCTAGACTTGGCCTCAGTCCACGCTCATTTTCCGTCCAGGAGGACTCTCCTAGCAGAGGTAGTTGTCCTAATAGCTGCCCCTCTAGCTCCTGCAAAGCGCTGTGGTGATCTCTTCCCAATGGACAGTGGGCTGCAGGAGGTTTGTGCGGTTCTGGGCACAGGGTAGGCAGTGGAGGAGTTTGATAGTTTTCCAGGAAAAGCTGATTCTGCCTCTTCTAGGGTGAGGGATCTGCTGGCAGGGTAACTCTAAGAACTATTTATTTCTCACTCTGCCTTAGACCTGGTAAATAGCAGAGTTTTTTTTCAGCATCTTCAGGTTTTGAGGTGTGGGAAACCCAGCCCCCTAGACACCCACTCCCAAATTTCAGAACACGCGGATGGATGCTTCCTCTGCATGAGAGTTGGAAGAGAACACAGAGATGGGTACTTGGCTCAGCGTCGAGGCAGAACATGCATGCTCGACACTTTGCCTTGCACGCACCTTAAGCTTGTAAGGCACGAGTCTGCCTCAGACAGGCAGGTCTGCAGGGCTCGGTGTGGCTTTCGCTTCCTTCCTGGGAGGCGTGGGCAGCTGTCAGGCCTTTGCCCCCAGTCATTCTCGCCTGTCCCAAGTTAACGTTGTGCTCTGGAGACCCTGGTCCCTCCTCCTCAGCAGGAGCCGGGAGCAGGGGGGCACCTGCTTGGGGGTTGAGAACAGGCACCCTTTGGCACTGAGTTTCCTTAACTGGTAACCTCCTCCTTTCCTTGGTCACATAGTCTCAACTCCCGAACCTTTCTTTGTTTCTTTCATTTTTTTAAAGTCCTATTTGCTAATATTCTGTCATTCTTCTGGACCCTTGCTGGCCTCTTCCTTCCCCAGGTCTTTGGAGATCATAATCGGGAAGACCCTCACATATCAGAATGCTTGCATTTTCTCTGAATTTCCTCTAGAGTCAGGTGGGGATTGGGTCAAAATGAGGAGGGCTTGGCCCTGTTTCCCATGTGGAAGAGTCCATTTTAAAAAAAAAGATTTATATTTATTTATGCATACAAGAACTGGGGTACAGGCCAGAGGTGCAGGAGTTGAGAGGAGTCACCAGAGACAGAGCAGGGAGCAGAACAGGCAGACTGACTGCTGAGGGGAGCAGCGGGCGCAGCAGGAGAGGTCTGCTGCGCCATGTGGGTCCCCTCCCTGGCCGGCAGCCGGGTTTGAACTCGTGCTGCAGTGACTGGTGATAGCTTGACAGTGCTGACACCTTAACCACTGAGCCATCAGGGAAGCCTGGACGAGAGTCAATTTTGGGGGCCTGGGCAAGGAGCAGAAAGTGTGTTTGCAGCCCTGAGCTATGTTAACAATTTCAAAGTAGCCCAGAACTACTTCGGGGTTCAGGACTGAGAAAGTTGCATTCTAATCTACAAAGCTAAGCTCCAGTCCCCTGAACTCCCTAAGCCCGTCCATCAGTTGGTCAGGCCGTGAACACGTCCCAGTTGGATCTCTATCTTGGGTGCTATTTACAGCTCTATGATCTACCCTCTTCTTAGCAAGCAGTGGACTTGAACATAATTTCTTGATATAGGAAGATCTTTTAGGCCTGGGAGCACTAAGTAGAAGAAGGGAAGATGGCAATGGATGGGAAATACCTAAGAATTAGTCGAGGAAGAGAACCTAGGGTTTGGGTGATGTTAAGATAACTAACAGGAGACTGGGCCCCTTTGCATCGAACACTGAGTGATCTAACTCACGCTCCTCAGCAACAGGGATACCTGCGTACACACGTGTGTTTCCCTTACAGGAAAGATTCCAGGTGAAGAATCCTCCCCACACTTACATCCAGAAACTCCAGAGCTTCTTGGACCCCAGTGTAACCCGCAAGGTAAAGTGTTAGATGGAAAGTCCTGCAGAGCAAAGCTTTGATTTGGGGTGAGCTCCCCGCTCTGGAGCACTGGGGGTTGACTTTTGTGTTCTGAGTGGGCCCAGAGTAAACCACCAGTCATCTAGAGAGGCCAATAACTGCCCTCTTGTGGCCCCTCCCTTTCCTTTTCTGTGCCTCTGGTACAGTTGGATTGGGGGTCTCCATCAGTGACAGAAAATTCCCTGTTTACAGAAGTTCAGGAGGAGGGTGCAGGAGTCAACCAAAGTATTGAGGGAGCTGGAGATCTCACTTCGGACCAACCATATCGGGTGAGTGAGCCTGGGCTCTCAGAGCCTCTTCGCCCGGCCCCGCCATCGCTGGCCACACGGCTGGTGTCCTCTGAGGATGGCTTGCCTACTTATCTCCCTGCTCGGGGCAGAGTTGTCCCTGTAATGGCTTCACACTGCCCCCGTCCCCCCACCCCAGCTCTGCCAGCTGCTGAGTGGATGCTGTTGGTACACGCAGGGCCTCTCCTGGGGTCCTCAGCCCATGGCTTTGTGTGGAGGACATTCCCGCAGCAGCTGAAGTCTGACTATGGCCTGGGGCTGGGCCAAGGGAGGCCCGGAAAAGGCTGGGGATGGGGGAGCATATTGTGTTGGGTCGCTGAGACTTAGTTCCTGACCAAATGGTGCCCGGAAGATTATTTGCTTGAACTAAGATTAATCTTAGTTCATGAGCAGAAATGATACCATCAAACACCAGGAGAGAAGATCTAAGGCAGTGGGGGCTAGGGGTTGAATGTCTTCTGTATTCGCAGGTGATACTGCAACCCCCACCTCCCCCATTGACAGGGCCCCTAGGAACTGCTCTCTTGAATGGGAAACCAGGATTTAGTGAAGAGGCAGAGGGTAATGTGTGAGGTTCAGTGAAAGGTGACTATGGCCTCCATTTTATAAAACCATAACCAGCAAAGGCATCTGTGGTGAAAGTGATGGGGGTGGGGGGGAGAGAGAGAGAGACTGACTGCCTGCCTCTGTGTGTGTGCGTGTGCACGCACGCGCGTGTGCACGCGCAGGGCTGAGGACACAGGATGGAGTACGCAGAGAGGGCTGCCATCCTGGCTGGAGAGCTGCCACGAGGATCGCGCACTTACATGAATGAGAAGTTGGGCCCGGAGTGGGGGTGCAGCTGCAGGGTAGGGGCCAGCTGAGGGGCTACCATATCTGACAGCAGGGACGGATAGCGCCTCAGGGCCTCATCTGCCTTTGCCCCGTCCACGGTAGCCACTCACCGGTCTACCCCCAGGCTGAGCCTGCTCTGGGCCTGACAGAGGCTGCCTCTCTGCAGCCAGCTGCTACAGCAGCGGTCACAAGGGAAATGGCGCAGGAGAGAACAGGAAGGGACAGTTCCTGGCCTCGTTAGCTGCGCCAGCGTTGGCTTCCACACCTCATCTGTGAGCAGACTTTGAAAGCCGGCTGAGTAGGAAACGTAACTGAGCCTGCACTTTATTTGGTGGCGCCTCACAGGAGGTAAAGCGGCAGGGCTTCCTCAGGCACCCTATGTGTCAGGGCAAGAGTGACACCCGTGGCAGCTCTGAGCATGGCCACCGAGCTCCTACACAGGGATTCCCTCCTCACGACCTTCCTTGCCGAGTCCTGCTCTGTGAGGCTAGGGGTCTGCTGTTCTCAGGAGAGCTGCTGAGCAGAGTGTGACATTGTCTTCTGCCTTCCACCTGGTGCCGGCCCCTCTGGCCACTGGCCAGGAGCCGGGCCAGAGTAGCGTGGTTCCCAGGCTCAGGCACTGGCATGCACGTTAGAGGGCTAGACCCGGTTCTCGGTTCCCAGGGAACAGCTTGTGTCTGGCACTTTAGGAGCCCTGTCATCTGAACTGTGACTTCTCCCGGTAGAGTTATGTGGGAGGGCCGGGATCCTTCCCGGATTTCTGGGCAGGAAGAGTTTGTCAGGCTGTCAGGCTGGGCTGTGGGTGCTCCAGGGTGGTAGCTGGTGGGGGCCAGATGGAGAGAGGAGGGTCTTGCTTCAGACACCGCCTGATCAGCCTACAGAAACCGCGCTGGGGCAGCTCCATGAGAACTCTGACCCTGGAGCGGGCAGGCTGGGAATGAGATTCCAAAGCCTCTTCAGCTCCTCCTCTTTCTGGTTTGTATTGGTTTCTCGGCCTTGCATAAGTGCCCTTTAACCTCTCCTCAAAGTGTCAAGATCCCGAAAATAGCAGTTAGACTCAGACAGGAAATGAGAAGGGGGTGGGGAGCTGGAGAGCAGACAGACAGGAAACGGGAGGCCTGTTGGCCCCCAGAGAGGAAGCTAACTTCAGGCAGCTCCGGTGTCAGTCAGCTTCAGCCGGAGCTGCTGCCAGATCTCAGCTGGGCCTGGTGCTCCAAGCCAGCCTGTCTGCAACCCGGGCGTGGCTGGCAAACATGGCGCTGGTTTTCCAGCTGTGGGGGAGCAGCAACCTTGTGGAGCTGTTTGGCGCAGCTGGCCTGCAGAGACCCCCACAGATGCTCCAAGAGAACAGAAGAGGCAGGCTTTTCTCCTCAGAGTTTTCTGTCTCTGCTGTGGAATGAGCCCATCCTATTACCATTCTGAGATTGACCCTTTGCCTTCCCAGGATGGGTAGCTCAACCCAAAGGCCTGGGTGGACTTGCCTTCCCGCCTCCCTGGCCGGAGGGGTCCTGTCTCTGGCTCTCAGTAGTCATTGCCATTTTGGATTTACTTGAGTTCCCGATTGTTCCGCCACCCCTTTCCTGCTGGGCTGAGTGGTGACTAAACACAACCTCTCGTATCCCTGTGTGTGCCCCGTCTCCCTAAACACCTTTCCCTGGACTTGGTGGACAGCCCTGTAGCCTCATCTGCCTGTTCTAGCGCTCTTTGACCTTTCCTGCCTGTACTTCGGCTGGGTTACGTTGGGGCCTGCTGCCCTGTCAGGCACATCTGCCCAGGGCTTGCAGTAGATGCTCTTGATAGCCGCCTCCCCCTCCCCGCCCACTCTGTCCAGTAGGCTGGGCGAGGACTGTGTCCCCAGCTTCGTGATAGATACCAGGGATAAGAAATGACTCGGCTGGGGTCTGAGGAGAGGGCTGCTGAAAACTTGTGTGGCTGATGTGGTACCTTCCACCACTCTGGGTACCCTACCCAGGGGCGGTTCAGGCTGGTGATAAGACATACCCAGGGCTGCTATGAGTTGTTTTTTTTTTTTTTTTTTAAGATTTATTTGTGCATACAAGAGCTGGGGCACAGGCCAGAGTCGTGGGAGGTGAGAGGATTCACCAGAGACAGAGTGAGGGACAGAACAGGCAGACTGACTGAAACACACTGCTGAGGGCAGCAGCGGGCGAGGCAGGAGAGGTCTGCTGCGCCATGTGGGTCCCCTCCCTGCCTGGGGACCGAACTCGTGGTACTGTGCCGTGGATGCTTCACAGTGCGGCGCTCAACCCGCTGTGCCACCAGGGAGGCCCTCATTCTGTAGGTTTTATCTTCAGAATGTTCTCGGCCTACTGCTGAGGTCATGAGATCTAGGAAGGGCGGTGTGGACTGTAGGTCCCTGCCCTCCTCACCTTTAACCCACTTCTGTGGCCTGCTCCACTTTTATCTGCAGGTGGGTACGGGAGTTTCTGAACGATGCAAACAAAGGCCTGGACGTGCTGGTGGACTACCTGTCGTTTGCTCAGTGCTCTGTCATGTGAGTCGCCACCCTGGGGCTGGGCGGGGCTGGGGCGCGCTTATTCTGAGGCGGTGAGGAAGGGCGAGATCGCAGCGGCGAGCGGGGCAGTGAGAGGCGGGGTGCAGGCAGCCGTGTGGGCATGGTGGGCAGCCCAGGGGATGCTGAGGGTCAGTGAAGACTGCCTGGAGGCTGAGGAGAAAGTATGTGTAGGCGAGCAGGAAGAGGGTAATGTGGAACAGGGGCTCAGAGTCAAAACCCAGAAGATTCAGACTCCAGCCTGAGCTGTCCAAGGGGATGTCCTGGTTTCTGGGGCAGAGGCCTGGGTGAAGGGCTGAGTCTTTGCCTCTCTAGTTGTGAGAGGGTTGCCCCAGGTCACCCCGGGAGCAGTGAACATGAACTGTGATCTGGACTGAAAACGCAGCATTCAGGAATCTTCCAAGCAGGCTGGGAGCTTGGAGCAACCAGAAGTGGGGCAGTTGAGGGGCTGAGGGCTTCCAAGAATGACAGTGCCGACTCCGTCCTGTGGACTGCTCCCCGTGGCCCGGCGAGTTTGTGTCCTCTCACGTGAGCGGGAGCCACGTCCCGGCTTGTGAGGATTAGGAGGCGATGTGTGAGGCGCTTCCTAGAGTCGGCACACGCTGAGTCTGCTGTTGACTGCCGCTGCTCAAGGCAGTGCAGGGTGCACAGCCCTGACCTGTGGAGAGGGGTCGTGGTGCACACGCGTGCCCGACACCCAAGATTTAAGTCAGCCCGAGCGAGGCAGTCTTCCTGGATGGCCCATGACCTTCCGCAGCTTGAGCCCTGGACAGTCTGTCATCCTGGGGACCCCTCAGTCCTGGGCTTACCCTAGCCTGGACTCACTCCTCATGCTACTGTGCTTGCCCCGGCCGTTCCCCTCGCTACCAAGGTCCGCAGTCTCATTGTCTTGGGGATTCAAGCAAACACCTCTCTGCCCCCCTTTCCAGGTCATGCCCTGGTAAGTCCAAGATCAGCACCCCCCATTCGTAGCCCTGCAGAAGTCACACCTCGTGAACCCTCTCCTTTTATAGACAAAAAAGAAAAAGACTGACGCGATTTTTTTTTTAATTCAGAGCTTTTATAGTAAAAAGATGTAGATTATTTTTCCAAATAAGCCTATCTGTTTTGAAAAGCAAACAAACTCCAGCTGCTCTCAACCAAAATACACAAGAGCCGTAGTACTAGAGTGTCAGGGCAGGGCCTCGAGTCTGTTTTTTGTTTTTTTTTAAGGTTTAGTCATTTATGTATACAAGAACTGGGGGTACAGGCCAGAGGTGCAGGGCAGGGTGAAAGGATTCACCAGAGACAGAGTGGGGAGCAGGACAGACGGATTGACTGAAGTACACTGCTGAGGGGAGCAGCAGGAGAGGCAGGAGAGGTCTGCTGCGCCTGGCTGGGGATCAGACTCGTGCTGCAGTGGCTGCGGATGCTTCCTAGTGCTGTGACCTAACCCTTGCGCCTCCAGGGAGGCCCCTCAAGTCTGGCTTTAAAAGAGACCCCAAGCATGAGAGCCTGAGTTCAATTCCCAGGCAGGAAGTGACCCGCATGGCGCAGCAGACCTCTCCTGTGAAGGCTTCTGTTTCCAGCACTGGGCTACTGCTCTTGATAGAGAAGCCGCTGGCAAGCTGTGGTCAGAGACGAGCCCCATGTCTACTGGGGCAGATGCCTGGGTGAAGGGCTGAGTCTGCTCAGCTGAGTCTGATCTGCTTCCTTTGGAGCACTCGGGCATCTGCAGTTATTTCCTATTCAGAGAGCCATGGCCTCTGTGCCTTTCACCCCCAGACTGCATTTGTGAGCAGAGTGCTCCCTGGGGACCAGGGCCTAGAAGAGATGCTCACCTGGTGACCCTCGGAGGGGCGAGGATGGGAAGGAGCAGCGCCCACAGCTTAGGGGATGTATCCTGACGGGGGGATGCAGGGAGGAGGCCCTCTGGGTTTGTGATCTCAGGTTGTCTTCCTTGGCCTGCTGACGGGGGCAGAGGTCTGGCCCAGAGTGAGTAGCGATTGACAGAAACCGTCACAACTCCTGCAGGGACTAAGGGCCCCAGTCCACAGCCGCAACCTGTAATTTCTTCCCCCAGAGAAGCTGAAACCCAAAGAGTTTCTTTCTTTTTTTTTTTTTAATTTATTTTTATTTATGCATACAAGAGTGGGGGGTACAGGCCAGAGGTGCAGGGGGTGAGAGAATCCACCAGACAGACTGGGGAACAGAACAGGCAGATCGACTGAAACACACTGCTGAGGGGAGCAGCGGGCGAAGCAGGAGAGGTCTGCTGCACCATGTGGGTCCCCTCCCTGGCCGGCAGCAGGGATCGAACTCGTGCTGCAGTGGCTGCGGTTTGCTCCATAGTGCGTTGCTTAACCCACGGCGCCACCAGGGAAGCCCCCCAAAGAGTTTCTATGCCAGAAACACCTAGAAGCTTCAAGTACAACCACAGAAAACCCAGTGCTAGGTTTCCCTGTGGTCTTCCTTGCCACTCTTCCTGAGCAGAGAGAACCACTCTACTTTCCCTTCGTCCAGACGAATCCAGAACCAGGCCCCTCTAGCTGCTGCCCTTGGCCAACGAGCAAGACTTGTGCCCTGCCCCCTCTCCTCGAGCCAGGTTCTCCATGAGGAGCCACAGAGATGTCCCACCTAAGGCTGGGGGCGGGACTGCCAGATCCCCGAGTGCCTTCGCACCCCTGGGGCGGTCACTCCCCAGTGGCCAGTGGGAGCTGCAGTTGCTCATGAGTATCCTCAGCTCCTCAGACGCGCTCCTGGCGCTGCCCGTGACACTCTGGCCTTGCCCTGTGTTGGTTGCTCTCGACGGAGTTGGACGTCTGCTGCCCGCTTCTACTTTTTCTTCTTGCTGCCCTTGCTTCTTACTGCCCAAGAGTCTGAGGGTCGGGGGTGCTCAGCACTGGATTTCTGTTGTGTGTGCGCATCTGTGTCCTTTCCTGCTCCAGGTTTGACTTTGAGGGTCTGGAGAGTGGTGACGATGGTGCCTTTGACAAGCTCCGGTCCTGGAGCAGGTCCATTGAGGACCTGCAGCCACCCAGCGCCCTGTCAGCCCCCTTCACCAACAGCCTCGCTCGCTCTGCGCGCCAGTCTGTGCTCCGGTATGTGTGCTCGCTCTGCGCCTGCCTCCCACCCTCGCCCTGGCCCGGGGCTTAGGTGCCGCGGTGAGTGCTCACGCGCCCTCCACTCTCGCTTCCAGGCTCAGCTCTCTAGCCCTCTGCCTGCCCGTCTGTCTCTGGTCTGTCCTCTCTGTCTCCTTGACTCTGCCCAGCGATCTGTCCTGGGTAAGTACATCGGCCTCGACTGTGCCCACCCCGTCTGGGGTTCCAGCTCTCCCCTCTCCTTACCCCCTCTCTGGGGGCCCCTCCGTTCCACATTTCACGCTGCCATCCCTGCCGGGACTCTCAGGCAGGGCTTGTCTCCATCGGCTCCCTGGCTGCCACTGGGTGATCAGCTCCTGCCCTCCTGTCTCTTCCTCCGGCTCCGCACTCTGCCCTGTCGACCGCTCGGCGACCCGCCCTTCCCGCCACTTCTCCCTCTTAGGCCCTTTCTCTCCGAGGCCGCCATGTGGTCATCCGCCCACAGTCACTCGTGAGCCGTCCCGCAGGAGGCAGGAAGATGGACTGGATGGGCCCCCGAGCCCCTGCCGCCGGGGAGGCTCTCCTTCGGGGTCTGCGGCCCCTTCTCTGGTCTCTGTGATCCTGCTTTTCTCCTGGCCGCCTCTGGGCCTTGCCTCTGACACTGCTCATCGTCTGGGCACGTATGAGCAGGTGCCATTCATGCTTCCTCTTTCTTTCATGAAACATCATGGGGGCAGGGCATGCTGCAGAGTCAGGTGTATGCTCCTAAAGGCCTTGGATCTGCTCTGCCTGTTCGGGGACGTACAAGTGGAGTAGGAGCTGAGGCCCTTGCCCCGGGGAATGTGAAGATGCAGCGGCTGCAAGGAGGAGGGAGGCTCAAATGACCATCTCTGGGACGCGCCTCAAGGACTCGGGAGGCCCCCACACCTACTGGGTGCAGTGTGGAGACAGTTGGGGGCTGGCTATAGAGCTCTCTCTCTCTGGGCTGTGGTACGAGTTCTCTTTCCTCCGTCCCTGCTGCTGCTGAGGGGCAGCCTGCCCTCTGGGTGATGCAGGCAGCCCAGACACTTCACCAGCAGCTCCCCCTCCCCAGGTACAGCACGCTCCCGGGGCGCAGGGCCCTGAAGAACTCCCGCTTGGTGAGCCAGAAGGATGACGTCCACGTCTGCATCCTCTGCCTCAGAGCCATCATGAACTACCAGGTGAGGTGGCAGCACCGGCCTCGGGACGCCGCTTCTGCCAAGCCAGGAGAGCCGGGGGACAGCTGGTGGGCCCGGCTCAGGGAGGCCTGGCTGGGACCTGCCCGCACCAGCGCGGTTCCCCTCCTGTGTTCTTTCCCCGCCACAGTACGGATTCAACCTAGTCATGTCCCACCCCCACGCGGTCAACGAGATTGCGCTCAGTCTCAACAATAAGAACCCCAGGTGGGCTGCCCCCTGCTTCTCTCCTCCCTCTGCCCCCAGCTCTGGAGGCCTGGGCTCCCCTTACCCTTGACATGAAGTCCCGTGGGGCCCACGGCCTACTCAGTGCGGGGTCCCTGACTTCCCCAGGTATGCACAGCTTGGTGAGGGAGGGAGCCTTTCTTCCCTGCTGCACGCAGACGCCCTCTCCCCTCACCCCGAGGCTGCCTCCACTCTGCAGTCACTCACCCCATTGCAAGTGGAAGGGGCTGTGTGGCCTGGCAGTCAGTGCGTTAAGGAAAGGGGGCTGCGTGGCAGTTAGGGCGCTAATCTTCCCTTCTTCCCTCAGGACCAAAGCCCTTGTCCTAGAGCTCCTGGCAGCCGTGTGTCTGGTGCGGGGAGGTCATGAAATCATTCTTTCTGCCTTTGACAATTTCAAAGAGGTCAGTCTCCTGAGTTTTTGCGTGTGTGCAAGTGCCCCTCCTGTGATCTCACACATCGCAGGGCTTCTGACACCACAGTGCTTAGCTAAGCTGGCTGCCGCCTCCTCTTCTACCAAAATCAGACGTCAGTCGTTCAGCTACTGTACGGAGAACAGAATGGCTGAGGTGTCCTCAGGTAGCTGACGGCTGCAGTCCAGCGGTCCTTTCCTCACCGTGTCTCAAAACCACCCAGAGAATCTGTTAATGTCCAGGCCCTGGGAAGCCAGGAGCACAGATGTCTGGTGCCCTGAGGCACAGCTCACTGGTAGACACCGAGGCCGGTGTACGCAGCCGGAGGGGAAGCCGGCTGTCGTGGGGGGAGAAAGAGCTCCTGCTCGGAACTTCTCCAGCCTCTGGGCCTGCTGAAACCCCTATCTGCCTGAATGTAGGATGCCTCAACACCCACCTGCAGCTGCTGGCCCCACCCCTTCCTCCTCTTTGGAGCTCTTTCCTAGCAGCCATTGTTCGAGCCAGGAAATGGCTCTTCCTCCTTAAAGCCAGAGGCTCAGAGGAGTCTCTGGACCCCTTTCAGCACAGGGGCTTTCCTGCACCCCGGCCTCTCTCCTGTGTCCCTCCCCCACATCCCCATGGGCCCTGAGCCTCCTGTCTTCACCGTGGCCGGCAACAACGCTCCTTCCTCCCTCCTTCCTTCCACTAACTTGGCAACAGCAGACCCCTGTGTTCCTTCTCGGCCCACCCCCAGAGGCACCTAAAGCCCAGAGGAAGGACACTGCTTTGTTGAGCAACTTTAGCATGTTGATGAGGGTCCCAGGGCAGGGGGCCCGTTGCACAGGGAGAGCTGTGGTCATACCTGGTGTGACCCCGTCCCTTTCTGTGCTGCTCCTGGGAACCAGGGCTCAGGGGCTTGGGCCCCACCTGGGACAGAGCCTTTCACTGACAAACTGTGCTTGTTCAGGTCTGCAAGGAGCTGCACCGCTTTGAGAAACTGATGGAGTATTTCCGGAACGAGGACAGCAACATCGACTTCATGGTGAGGAGCGGGCCGGGGGCAGGCATATGCCCAGCAGGGCGTGCACGCTCCTGGGAATCGGGACGGGCAGGTGGCGTATTTTGAGAGTCTGTGTAGAATGATTCTCTCTACTCAACAAACATCCACCTCCCCCGGAGAGCTTTTAGAAACCGCCTCTCAGACCCATCCCCTTGCCCCTTTTTGGACCTTTCCATCCCATTCTGAGCTGCTTTCCTTTCCCCAGTCTCTTCTCTGTCTTCTCCCCTTCAGTTGAGGGCCTCCAGCTCAAACTGATGTCAGAGGGAACCAAAGAACTGTATCTTCATTTGCATTTATTTCCTGTGTGACTTACTGATATTCATACAATGACTATTGAGCTTGACATGTTTAAGTTGAAATACTCCTACTGTTCCCAGAAAGATTTAACTTTGTATTTTATTTGCTGCTTTTGATGATCCCCTGATGATGGGTTTAATAGCCACCCGCACCCACCTCTCACGTCTCTCCTTGCCCCGTCTCTGCCTCTCTGGGCGGCTGCTTCCTCAGGTGGCCTGCATGCAGTTCATCAACATCGTGGTGCACTCGGTGGAGGATATGAACTTCCGGGTCCACCTGCAGTATGAGTTCACCAAACTGGGGCTGGAGGAGTTCCTGCAGGTGAGCTGGGCTCGTGTTCTGAACAGCTCGGACAGAGGACCGGCTTACACATCACAGAGGGTTTTTCTTTTACAAGAGCCTAGTCACGGATGTCCTGACCCTGCCTGTGCCTTGGGCCTGGGACTCAGGCCCTCCTGCAGAAGCCGGGCCGCCCTATGACACGGCAGTAGCAACTCCCTTGGTTTAGGCTTCAGGAAATGGTCATGGAGGGTGAAGAGGACTAAATCTTCCTCGAGAGGCTCCCTTAGTCCTATGCCTGCTCCCCAATTACCACTCCCTCTGCTCTTCCCCAGAAGTCAAGGCACACGGAGAGTGAGAAGCTGCAGGTGCAGATTCAGGCTTACCTGGACAACGTGTTCGATGTGGGGGGTCTGCTGGAGGATGCCGAGACCAAGAACGTGGCCCTGGAGAAGGTGGAGGAGTTGGAGGAGCACGTGTCCCACGTAGGTGTTCCTGCTTAGCTGCCGGGGCCGCTGTTGAGGGTGGGGTTCTGATGGGGCTTCTCAGTTCCAAGAATCTGGAGCTTGGCTGACCCATTTGCCTCCAGATTGAGCCCTGTTAAGCCCCGCCAGGCTCTTCAGAGCATGCTGTGGCCAGGGTGCTGGGTCAGAACACACGCTGGCCTCCAGGACTGAATGTGAAGCAGTCTCAAGGGCAACACCCTTGTGTCTCTCTCACCTGGCCTCAGACCCTGGGTCCACAGGACTCATGTAGGGGAGCCATCAGTTCTGTTGCTTTTGGGACCCTGGGCAGGGGTCCTGAGTGTCCAGCCCTGAACCTGCCCTTTTGATCCTGCAGCTCACGGAGAAACTTCTGGACCTAGAGAATGAGAACATGATGCGGGTAGCAGAGCTAGAAAAGCAACTGCTACAGCGAGAGAAGGAACTAGAGAGCATCAAGGTACCATGTAATCAGGGAGGAGACCCCCGACTGGTGTGGGGCCCCGAGCCTCGGAGCTTGCTTTGCTATCCCTGGGAGTCTGTCATGTGACATCCTCTAGACTTTGTTCTCCTGAAGAACCCTCCTGTCAGATGAGATTAGGCTGGTGATTTCACCTTTTTATTTATTTCTGAATACAGAACTGGGGTGCAGGCCAGAGGGTATAGGGGGAGGAGTATAAGAGATTCACCAGAGACAGAGCGGGGAGCAGAACAGGCAGATCAGTGGAAGTACACTGCTGAGGGGAGCAGCGGGTGAGGCAGGAGAGGTCTGCTGCGCCATGTGGGTCCCCTCCCTGGCTGGGGATTAAATTCGTGCTACAGTGGCTACCAATAGCTTGATAGCGCTGAGACTTTAATGCCTGCACCCCCAGGGAGGCCCTTCACCTTATTGTCTAGTTGGCTAGAGAAGCTGAAGTCAGACACACACAGAAGAGGTGGGAGCAGATGGGGCACCTGTGGGCACCTCTGGAGTCCAGGCCGCCACCGCCCTGCACCGCCATGTGCTTCTCCCAGCCCTGGGGAGTGAGCAGGCCCAAAGCGGCCCTGTGCCCAGGGAGTCTGTGAGGGGAGACACCTGGTGTCCTGAACAGGGGGGTTTTAGTGTCTTCTCCTTTCCTTCCTCTAACTTCTTGTTAGATGTAAGATCATGACTGTCTGCCTTTTCTCCCAGAGGAGTATAGTTATGCTGGCTCTGTGCAGCTTAATATATATCTGCTGAGCCCCTGATAAGAATCTCAAGTGCTGTATTGGGAATCTGGAAGATACAGAGATGGCTAGGCCAGGGTCTTGTCAGTAGAACTCCCAGAGAGTGATTATCCAAAGCTCGGTGAAATGAGAACAATGAGGTGCAAAGGACCATGGCTAGAACAGCCGCAGCCGCTTGGCAGTAGACGCAGGAAGCTGCCAAGGGGCACCTTCTACCGGGCCTTGTGGGACCAGTGAGACTAAAGCTGGTGCAGAGAGGAAGGATGGTCCAGGCCCAGCTGAGTCAGGTTGGCTTTTTTGCCCAGCTCTTCTGCTCACTTGGTTCTCTATTCCAGCTTTCCCTGGTCCCTGCTTGGGTTTCTGCTACTCTGTGCCTCTGTTGCGAGAACTTTGGATGGGAAGTCTCACTCCTAGAGCAGTGACTCCTGCAGCTTCAGCTCACTCTTTCCTAATGGTGCTTTCCAATAGGAGACTTACGAGAACACGAGCCACCAGGTGCACACCCTGCGGCGGCTCATCAAAGAGAAGGAGGAGGCCTTCCAGCGCCAGTGCCACTTGGATCCCAGTGCCCGGGGCCTGGAGTCCGTGGGCAGTGAGGCCCCAGCCCGGGTCGGCCATGTGGAGCTGACTGAGGGCGTGCCACCCTCCGACATGGACCCCCTGGCTCCCGCTCTACCCCCTGAGGAGGCCCTACCTCTGCCTCCACCACCAGCTCCTCCCTTGCCCCCTCCACCTCCCCCTTTACCGGGTAAGCTGGACCCCAGGAGCCAGGAGCGGCAGCTTCATTGAGTTGTCAGCCCAAAACCCCAGTCAGCAATGTCTTCCTCAGGGAGAAGCTGGGGATGTGGCTAGAAGAATGTAAGCTCAGGTGGGAGAGAGCTAAGGGAGGGCTAGAGTGAGGAGGCTAAGCTGCTAGGGACGTGATCTCGAAGGGCAGACGTAGGTTTTAAGTATCGTAAAGATGCTGCTCCTGTTTCCTCTGAAGACACACCCCTGGGCCAAAGCAAGATAGTGGGTCAGAGATCGGCACAACCTGCCTCTGTCAGTTGCCTCATTCAGCTTCCCTGAATGTCTTTTTTTTTTAAATTATTTATTTATGCATACAAGAACTGGGGTGCAGGTCAGAGGTGCAGGGGCTGAGAGGAATTACCAGAGACAGAGTAGGGAACAGAACAGGCAGATCTACTGAGATACGCTGCTGAGGGGAGCAGTGGGCGAGACAGGAGAGGTCTGCTGCGCCATATGGGTCCCCTCCCTGGCTGGGGATCAAACTGGTGCTGCAGTGGCTGTGGATGCTTCACAGTGCTGAGACTTAACCCCTTGAGCCACCAGGGAGGCCCTTCCCTGAACATCTTTAAGGACCAGTGGGGGGGAAGGGAGGGGGGCCCTCTGCAAAGTGTCTTGACCCTGGACCACTCTGCTGTTTCTTCTTCCTCCAGATAAATGTCCCCCAGCCCCTCCTCTCCCCGGCGCGGCCCCCTCTGTGGTGCTGACGGTAGGCCTGTCAGGTGAGTACCCCAGGCTCTGGGCGGGATCTGTGGAAGCGTGGCACCGTGACCTTGCTCTCTGCTCACTGACCCTCCTTCCAAACTAGCCATTCGCATCAAGAAACCTATCAAGACCAAGTTCCGGCTGCCCGTCTTCAACTGGACGGCGCTGAAACCCAACCAGATCAGTGGCACTGTGTTCAGTGAACTTGATGATGAGAAGATCCTGGAGGTAGTGGGGGACCAGGGCCCAGCGGGGTGGGCCTGGCAGTGGGGCCCGGTTCACCCTTTCAGCCAGATCATGACCACAGACTCAGCCCTCAGGAAGCAGAGCCGAGCTGGCGCCAGGTGTGTCACTGGCCCCTCTAGTCTCGTGAGGCCACAGCATTCTCCCTTCTTGCCAATTCCTGCCAGGACCTGGACCTAGACAAGTTTGAAGAACTGTTCAAGACGAAAGCACAGGGCCCTGCCCTTGACCTCATCTGCTCCAAGAACAAGACAGCACAGAAAGCTGCCAGCAAGGTGACACTGTTGGAAGCCAATCGTGCCAAGAACCTGGCCATCACCCTACGCAAGGCTGGCCGCTCAGCTGAAGAGATCTGTAGGGCCATCCACACGTGAGGATCCACCAACCTGACCCCGGCCCCTAGTTAGTTAGCAGCCCCGTCCTCTGCTTAGGCGTCTGCATTGCAGAGCACCTGACAGGCCTGCCTCATACCCCTTAGTCACCACTGGCTGGGCCAGAACCCACTGCTTTCTTGCTGTGGGCCGGGCACTGTGTGGGGTACTGGGCCTGCAGCCTGGACCTTCACTGGGGGAGCTCTCAGTCTAGTGGGAAGAGTCCAGCGATGCTGGGCGATAGCCCCTCGGGTGACTGGGCTGTGCTGGCAGCTTTGGGAGAACAGGGAGCACCATACAGCTGAGCCTGGTGAGCAGGGAAGGCTCCTAGGGAGGTGATATGTCACTTGTGACCTGAAGGAAGCAGATGAAGTCCAGTTCAGGCCTGCAGGGAGAAACATGGGTCTGAAAGTTGATGGTTCAGTGTAAGGAGCAGGGGAGGAGAGACAGGGTAGAGCTGGGCAGTCTTGCAGGTTGGGCCTGCTAAGCCACACTCCCAGGAGCAGAGGGAGGACATTGAAGGGGATTTAAACAGGGCATGGAGGTTGCTGACCGAGAGGTCCTGGGTCCTTTGCCTCTGGCTGTGTCCTGCTTCCAGTGCCACTCAGTCCTTCCAGGAGCTGGAGAATAAAAGGGGAGGCCGACGATGTGGGCACACGCGAGACCTGAGGTGCTCCTCCCTCCTGCACAGGTTTGACCTGCAGACACTCCCAGTGGACTTTGTGGAGTGCCTGATGCGCTTCCTGCCCACTGAGGCTGAGGTGAAGCTGCTGCGCCAGTATGAGCGGGAGCGGCAGCCCCTGGAGGAGCTGGCCGCTGAGGACCGCTTCATGCTGCTCTTCAGCAAGGTGGAGCGGCTGACCCAGCGGATGGCCGGCATGGCCTTCCTGGGCAACTTCCAGGACAACCTGCAGATGCTTACGCCGGTACAGCCCCTCCACCTGCTGGTCACCTCCCTGCCCTGCCAGGACTTCCGCCCTTCGCTGGGGCCTCCCCCATCTTGGCCTGGTTACTCAGCTCTTCATTTTGCTTTCCAGCAACTCAACGCCATCATTGCAGCCTCAGCCTCTGTCAAGTCCTCACAGAAGCTGAAGCAGATGTTGGAGGTGGGGAGAGGGTGTGGATAGGGGTGCTGCTGTTTCCCAGGTCCTGGGTGGGAGGTCTAGGACTGTCTGGAGGAAGGGGCCCTCGGGGTTTGACCTGAGCTCCTCCCGTGCATCATTGGGCAGATCATACTTGCACTGGGGAACTACATGAACAGCAGCAAGCGAGGAGCTGTGTACGGCTTCAAGCTCCAGAGCCTGGACCTGGTAAGACGGTGGGGACCACACGGGGTCCTTAGCCAGAGGGGTGGCGGCCGTGGAGCCAGGGTGTTCAGCCCTCTTGCACTGCCTCCTGCTCCCCTCTCCCAGCTGCTGGACACCAAGTCCACAGACAGGAAGATGACACTGCTGCACTTCATTGCCTTGACGGTGAAGGAGAAATACCCAGACCTGGCTAACTTCTCGCACGAGCTGCACTTCGTGGAGAAGGCTGCAGCAGGTGAGGGGAACCTGCCCTCAGGTCCAGCTCAGCACAATCCCAGGAAGCCATGTGGAGGGAACACTTGGGTCACTTTGTTTCTGGCTTGTTTTCTTTCTGACTGCTTCAAAGCTTTCCGCTGGGGCCACACACAGGGGCCACCCCAGAGGGAGCCTTCCTGTGGGCACCAGGCCCACCCAGCCCTTCCCACCTGGGTGCGCTGAAGGCAGGCAGAGGGAGGCAGCTGTGACTCCCGCCCCTGGCTGGCCACGGAGGCTGTATTTCTCTGGGGTTATGGGAAATGTTTAGGAAAATCAGAAAGCCCCCCCGCCCCCAGATGGGAAGTAGCTGATATTCCTGCCCCATTCATGAAAGCCTGGGCAGGCCTGAGACTTTTCTGACTGGCCTGCCTTTGCTGCCTTGCTCTTTGGGGTCACGAACTCATTGCCACCATGCCTCTTCCTCACTCCTGAGAACCCCTCTAAGTTGGTGCGCTCTTCTCTGTGTCCACCCAGTAGCTCAGGAAGCAGGGGCGTGAGGACCCAGATAAGCCCATGCTGACGGGGAGGGCCAGAGTGCAGTGTGCCTGGGCTGGGGCCAGGCGTGTTGGGCCTGGACAGGTCTCAGACTGGACTCTGGTGACCAGTGTCCCTGGAGAACGTGCTGCTAGACGTGAAGGAGCTGGGCCGGGGCATGGAATTGATTCGGCGGGAGTGCAGCATCCATGACAACAGTGTCCTTCGGAACTTCCTCAGCACCAATGAAGGCAAACTGGACAAGCTCCAGCGCGACGCCAAGACCGCTGAGGCGAGCACAGGGCGGAGGGGTGGGAGCAGCGGGGCCAGGGTGCTGTCCTTCCTGCTAGGTCCTGGTTCTTGGTTCAAAGCATGTTTACCAAGCAGCTGGCAGGCTGTGTGTGGAGAAGGGGCACCGGGTGTCGGGGGGTTGCAGATACCACTATAGGGCGTGCTGGGAGCCCCGGTTGTAGTCCTCAGGGACACAGGCTCCTGCTCAGACCCGGAGGCCTCCTGTCTGTAGCGGGGGCCAGGCTTCTCCTTCCGGCTGGGCTGACCCCTGCTTCCACCCCTCCCCAGGAAGCCTACAGTGCTGTCGTGCGCTACTTTGGTGAGAGCCCCAAGACCACGCCTCCTTCCGTGTTCTTCCCAGTGTTCGTCCGCTTCATTCGTTCTTACAAGGTGAGTGGAAGAGATGCTTTGAATGGAGAGAGAGAAAAAACCGTAACAGGGAGAGAGGGCTGGGCTTTTCTGTCTCCCGAGTCCTGGGAGGCAGTGATGGAAGCCAGCCACAGGCCTCTTAGCTGTGAACTGGTGGGCAGGGTGGGGGCCCAGGCCCTTCCTGTCATTGTCTGGAGCAGGAAGTGCCCCTCCAGAGGGTGGCCACCTGGGGTTAGCATCCCACTGCCACCCACTCTCCACCCGGTGTCAGCCCCTCCTCTCCCCGCCTGTGTGAGCCTTACCCCCCACCTTCCATGGTTTCTTAGGAAGCAGAACAAGAGAATGAAGCCCGCAAAAAGCAGGAGGAGGTAATGCGGGAGAAGCAGCTGGCTCAGGAAGCCAAGAAACTGGATGCCAAGGTGGGTGGGACCAAGAGCTGAGGCCTGGAGAACAGGGCAAAGGCATAGGAGTGGGTGGGGCAGAGAACACAAGACGACGGAAAACTGGAGCCGGACCACCCAGAGGGCCCACGGCTGCAGCCTAAAGGGTGGGAGTGTGGGGGAGGGGAGGTTCCTAGGCAGGGACGGGCTGCAGCGCAGGCAGGGGCGTCCTCAGACTGCATCGTGGGGCAGGAGCCAGCCCATTCAGGAGCCTGATGACCCCCTCTGCCTGCTAATGCTCCACTTTAGACCCCATCCCAGCGGAACAAGTGGCAACAGCAGGAGCTGATTGCAGAGCTGCGGCGGCGCCAAGCCAAGGAGCACCGGCCTGTCTATGAGGGGAAGGACGGCACCATCGAGGACATCATCACAGGTGGGCCCTTCTCCCTCCCGGGGCCTGGCCTCGGAACTCAGCTCCCAGCCCCAACCATGCCCGCCCACCTCCTTGGGACCTGACCACTGTCTCTCTCCTGGGCCACAGTACTGAAGAGTGTCCCTTTCACGGCCCGCACTGCCAAGCGGGGCTCACGCTTCTTCTGCGATGCAGCCCACCATGATGAGTCAAACTGTTAACCCCCAAGGTTGGGGCCCTTGACAGGTACTGGGTGCCACAGCTCCCCGTCTGCATGCCAACCTCCCAGGACTCCTGTGGGCCGAGGCCCTTCCTCCTCTGCATGACTTGGACCCATCCCCTGGAGCCACGCGGTGACGGGCACATACCTCACTCCTTGTACGCCCCAAGCTCCAAGAAGCATGGCTCCCTCCTTGCATGTGTCCTCGGGGAAGTGGTGTCTCTCCCACTAATGCTGTCCTGGCTTCTACTAAGACGCAAGGGGCAGGGAGTGGCCAGAGCTGGTGGAGAGCTGTGTCAGGGCAGGGAGGATGAGGCCGTTCTACCTCTGAGCACTGAAGCTGACAGGCTCCCTTCCCTGTGCCCGGGTGTCCTCTGTCCCTCCTCCTACGAGCTCTGCAAGTAACTTCTGCTCAGGGGCACGAGTGCCCCTTGACCAGGTTCCTCGTATCCAGTTTGTTCAGGATCTCGTCCCAGCTTCTGGCTCTTGTGGAGCTCTGCTTGTTTCTGCCCATGGCCCAGTGGCCTCTATCACCCTACAGGGTCCTCTGAAAATGCAAAGCCCATCAGTCCCCCAATCCTCCCTCCAGCCTCTTTAAGCTTCTCCCTCCTCATCTTGGTGAATGGTTCTTCTCTGGGCTGTGGGGCCACTCCTGAAGGTGCTGTTTTTACAGAGGGTGGGCCTGGCCTGGCCTAGCCTGCACACGTCTTTACAGGCCTTTGTCTTCCCTACAGGCCTCCGAAGCCAGCCCATTGTCGTCTGCCAGCAAGCCAAGAGTGCTGCACCACCCAGTGGCCCCCCTCGGGCTCCAGGCCCCCACTGACACCCTCTTGGAGGCAGAAGCACTTCAACTCTGAGTCCCGAAGTTGGCTGAGCACTCAGCGGCGGCTTTGCTGCTCTCACCCAGTGTCCACCTCGGCTCTCGGCTGCCCTGCCTGCCCCTACTGTGGGCACTGGGTCTTCTGGGCCTGGCACTTCCCTGGTGCCTCCAGTTCTGCACTTTGCCCCCAAGGTCTTCAACTTTATTTCCTAAAGGGTCAGCACAGGGCTGGAAAAAGACTACTTCCAGCTTTAATCTAAAAAGGCACCAAGGCTTTGCTGCCTCTAGAGCAGATGGGTGAAAGGAGATAGCAACAATCCACCCTTTTCCCCCCTTCCTTTTCACAGCCCTATGGTCAGCTGTGCTCTAGAAACATCTAGTCCTGCAGTGCTAGATCGCCTTTTACCAGGAGCAAGGCCGCCTCAACCCGGCCCTGCGCAGCTGTTCCAGTGGTAGGAGAAGAGGTGCGCCACCGCCCATCTCCTTCGGCCCTTCCCACTGTGGGCCGCCCTGCCCTGCCCTGCGGTGGGGTGGTCTGCCGTGCTAGAGAAAGGCTGTGCAACGTCACCCTCACCTCTCCGCAGCTAGATTTTCTTTGGCAGGAGGCATGCTGGTCCTAGCTGACCAGTTGCTCAGTCTCTGCCAGTCTCTTTTCAGCCCCTACAAAGGGGCCCATCCTTTTTGTACATGTACCACCTCCCTTCTCTTGTACATAAACCTCAGAATGTCCCACTTCCAACAAAGGCTTGAAGCACCAGGCCTGCTTCTGTCTCCTCTCTGAGTGTGGGGGGGTAGGGCGGCCTCTTAAGAGTGGCCTGAGCCGTGGGATGGAAAGGAGTCTGGGTAGAACTGCCATCTGCCTGGGGGTGGGGGAGAAACCCAAGGAAGGGGAACCAGAGTGGGTGGGCTCCAACCACACAAAGGGAGGTTGGCCTGCCGTGAGATATTGCTGCCCTCTGCTGGCCATGTGTGTCCTGGTCAAGCCCGGCCCGCCCCAGTAGCACATGTAGAAGACAAAGAGCCACTGGCCATGTTATAAATATTGTTATTTAAAAAAACAAAACCAAACACACATACACTGGGTTCTGGGGCTGGAGGAAGAAGTGGTGGAGCCCCAGGGCCCCGCAGGCAGGAGCAGGCACTGATGCTAGAGGGTAAGGACCCCGCCCTCTGCTACCCTGGCTGTGTCCACCAGCCTGTCACTTCCCCGGAGCCCCCTTCTCACATTTTATCTACTGGCACCACCCACCCCACACAGTATATACCACCAATCTGGTCTGGGGTTGAGGGCAAGGACTGCACTAGTCGTCCGGGAAGTGGGGACCCCTGAACACCACAAGCCACCTTGGAAGTAGTGTGTGGGGTGGGGTTACTGGAAGAAGAGTAGAAACAGACCAAACTAAGGAAGGAGCCTGGGGCAGATGGCGAGGGCGAGCTGAGCCAAGCCTCACGCAGACCCGAGGCAGAGCAGCTCGCCGGGTCACTGGTGGTCATCCAGCTGCTGCAGCAGTGTCCGCCGCCGCCTTTCCAGCTCGCCCTCGCTCAGCTCGCTTTCCGACGTGTCCCAGCCCGTCTGGTGGAGCAAAGGCACAGCTCACCCAAAGCCTCCCCTGGGGGCCGTGGGGGCCTGGTCAGAGCGCTGACTGGGCCGGGCCCGGTGCCTGCCTCTCACCTTCTCCTTCTTGATTCCAAAGCCTGGAGAGCGGTTAGGGAGCTCTGCCCGCCGGAGCTCCCTATTCTTGTCCTGTTCTGGTTCTTTCTCATCACTCTCCTTGCCAGCCTTCTCCTCGGGGTCTGTCTCACTCTCGGGACTATTCTGTAAGAGCCCAGAGCCCGCCTCCTCAGTTCCTGTGAAGGACAGCCCGGGAGGCGGGTGGAAGAGATCTCAACATAGCAGGGCCTTGGACAGAAGTTCCTTCTCTACACACCGACTTGTGTCTTCTCTTCTTCGTTTTCTTTTTTGGTTTCTTGGCTTTCCGAAGGCCATGATCTGGGGACAGAAAAATCCCAAGTCTCGTGAGAGAAGGGAGGACTCACCCTCTCTCTACCACAGCCACATACTCATTCCTCACAGATGTAACTTTGAGGAAGTTGTTTCTCTTCATCCCCCAGTTCCTGCCTTGGTAGGGATGGGACATCGCCCTACTGACAGGTGCGGCTTCCCAATCCACTCCGCCCACCAGGGTACTGGGGCTCTCCAAGGGCTTCCTCACTCTGGGCCAACACTTTCAGCAACTGCTTACCAGATCCAAGGAGAAGGTGGGAGGATGGGGAGCCCCGTCCTCCAAGGGCAGCACCCCCACTTTCAACTGAATCAAGGGAGGAAGAGGGTTCAGAGCCTGACTCTGAAGGGTTCTGCCTTCTCCGCTTGGGGGGCCGGAGAGACGGTGGGGGCAGCTCCTCCTCTTCTGACTCAGAGCCCTAGGCAGGTCAGTGGATACATGTCAGCAGGAGTTCTCTGCCCTGGTGAAGTCCTCCAACCTGGGAACTGGCAATGGGGCGGGGAGGGGGTCCAGGAGCAAGTAATCCTCAACTCTCCAGGAAAGGTGAATTACAGGGAAAAATTACAGGAAAAGTGGTTCTTCCCCCAAGATAATCCAGCGTCACCCACACGCTCCTACCCTCCAACTCACTGAAGGCGAGTGGGAACGCTTGCGGTGGTGCTTCTTGCCCTTTCTGCCATGTTTTCGGGCTTTGGTGTGGAGGTGCTGGCATTCGGTCTGGCAGAGAAAGGGTTAGGGTTAGCCCTAGCAAGAACCCCGAACTCTGGTTTTGCCTCCTCTCAGGTTAGGGCCTTAGGTCTATCCCAGGGCATCCTGAGACCTCACCTTCCCTAGTGTTCAGAGAAAGGAGAACCACAGGGGTGAGGCCTCTGCTGCGCTGCCCTAAGGTGTTCACAAGCCTGGGACAGACCAGAGGAGAAGCACCGCCTCACCTCCAGTACCTGAAGGAACTCCCGGAAAAGCCGGATCCGCTCCGACTCCAGGGTGATCTGCTCAAAGGCTGAGTCGCACACGAAGCGTTCACGGACCTTAAGTGAGGAAAGCACTACCCATCAGACCAGCCCCATGTGGCAGGAGGCCCCCGTGAACAGGGCAAGGCTGCAGCTGAGGAAGTCAGCAGCCTGCAGCTGGACTATGACTAGGATGGCCCCGGCGGTGCAGAAGCACCAGGTCATGCTGGGTGCATAGCTGCAGTCCTGACCTCTTCCCAGGCAGTGCCCAGCTCCACAGCAGGCACGGCCTGCCGCAGCATGCTTCGGAAGGCAGCTTCCCTACGCCGCATTCTTCGCGCCTCCTCCTTCTCCCGCTCTCTCTCCCGGGCCTCTGCTTTCTCCAGCAGCTAAAGGCAGAAGACACAGAACAGGGTCACCCAGAAGAGTGGGCGCCTGGGTCCCATTCAGGCATACCTTACGAAGTGGAAGTTGGGGTTTGGGCTCCTATTATCACCCCCTGAACAAGGGGTATAGTCATGGGACAGTGAATGAGAAGGAATAGAACAAGACAGGAATGAGCTCCAGACCAGCCCTGCCCAGCCCCTCACACTATTGAAGGTCAGCTTGATGTTGCCTGCGTCCAGCGCAGCAGCCCTCTTGTCAAAGCTTATGACGTGGGCGAAATCCTCAAAGGCTGTGTTCACTTCCACGCAGAAGCCCCGGTCCTGTGGGCACAGCAGCACACTTAGCACCACCAGTTGAGTTACAAAGCTGGCCTCGGGAGCAGGCAGAGGGATCAGGCTTCAGGATACCCAAGAAGACCCCTGCCCCTAGAAGAGATCCACGGGGCTGAGACACACCTCAGAGGTGTTATCCAAATCCTCACAGGTCGACAAGCCCCCATGCCTACCTACCCTTGGTTTGGTCGTCAGAGGGGCACTGCTCCCTCAGGGAGAGTGAGCAGGATTGTGTGGCTCCCTGTCTGCTGACTGGTGCCGGGTTTCTCACAATTAGCTCTTTGTTCCTCTGGCTGAGATCTCAGGGTCCCACCAGGGCCCTCCTGCTGCTCAGTAACTTCCACGCATTCTCCAGCGACATCCGCTGGTCCCTGTCCTTTGCCTCTGTTTACTGAGGGCTTACTTTATACCTGGTACTGTGCTTCACACATCATTTAATCCAGAAATTAAGCAAAGATCTCAGTCTCCTAGTTTTATGTGGAAGAAACCAAGGTTTAGAAAAAGCAAAGCAGTTCCCCACACTCCTAGTTAGTATATGGCTAGGCAAGATCTCCACCCAGGTCTTTAGAAATACTAAGCACATACTCGTAAGCACAACACCCCCACAGACCAGACCACTTACTCCGCGGCAGAGAGAGGCTATCAGGTGCAAGTCCCCAACAAAATCACCCCCCATTTTGGAAATGTATGGGCCAGGCTCCGTGCTCCTCATGTAAGCGTCACACATACCCCCAATAAAGCAAAGGCTTGGGGAAGTTCTCTCATTTGGTCCAAGAAAACACCGCAGTATGTGGGGTGACTGGTGGAGTCTAAAGTTTGGCTCTTAGGCCAGCAAGGCACAGACCCACACCCAGCCTTCCGACTGCTGGCAGAGGCATGTGCTCTGCTTGCTTCTCCCGAGAGGCTTCCTCAAGTCGTGCTCTCAGGCCCTCCTCAAACATCAGTGTCTCTCAGGGGACGGACAGCTTCAATCTCTCTTCTTCACTGGCTCCTTCCATCAAGCACACAACTCACTTAACCTAGAGCACCCTCTCTATCCTGTTCTCACCTTCCTCAAGCTAAAGTCTCAGTTAATTTCGTTTCAAAAATCTCTAAATGCAATGAGAAAAGGTATACATGTTTATTGAGCCTCCTATAAGGCTCATTTTACAGCTCATTTTATCCCCATTTTACGGATGAGGAAGTGAGGCTGAGACATCCTGTGGCTTGCAGAGATCTCAACCAATCAGCAGCTAGGGCTGCCTGGCTCCCACATGCGCTGCACCCACGCCCGCTTCCGATCAGCCAACTCCAAGGGCCCCTTCTCTGTCCTCGTGCACCTCTTTGTTCACCCCTTCAATACTTCCCTCTCCAAGGTCCCCTCCTGTCTGACCTCTCAACACCAGCAGGTGTTTGTTCCCCTGAAAACAGTACTTTTCCCTCACTATCCACACTGTCCTGGCAGTCACCAATTCTCTCCTATTTCCAGATGTGGATTAGAATGGATGTCTCATGGACACTTTAAACTCAGCATTTTCCATAAGCCCCACCCCCACCGATCTCCCAGGCCCAGGTCTTGTGTCTTCCAGCTACCTGGTGTCCAGGGCTCTTGGCATTCTCCTCTGGGATGAGAGGTGCTAGCACAGCGAGCCTGACAGCTGGATAGCCACTGGGTGCCTGGAGCTTGTCTGCCTTCCCTAGGCAGAAGCTCAAAAGGGGGCACAGGAAGGGGAACTCTCTAAAGAGCTGCTGTCTTAGGAGGCAGCAACAGGGCTCAGTGAGGACAGGACTCTTGCACAGCCGGCAAGAGCAGCCCCCCGCACTGTAAGTACCCAGCTACCCTGGGCTAGATATTTCGCTTACTTATAATACGGTATTTGTTTTATTCCTCCATGCTCCTGGCTGCTTTTGAGAATAATTCCCCAAGTGGAATTTTATTTTCTCCAGCCCCATTCTTCCTACTCCATCCTTACCAACTGTACCATCATCCTTCCTTTCCCTCAACTCCACACACACATATAAAAACGACAATTCTGTTTTTGAATGACTATTCCACTGGTTTTGAACTTTTTTTTACTAGCAGAAACTTTTTAAATAAAAATTTTATGTAGAACTTCAATGCATAAAAGAAAAGCAAGTTGCTATACCTGAAAATAGAAGAAAGAAAATAAACCCCCCTCCCAACCCAGGGTGTGTCAGAAAACCACTGAACACTACAGCCCTCTCATCTGTCCTCCCCGCATCCCCACCTGGGCTCATTTCACACCTGGATGCTGCAGTAGCCTCTTGACTGGTCTCCCCACTCACGCCCCAGTCTTGCCCAGATTTCAGAGAAAAGTGCCGCTCAGATGTCTGACCAATAACCCAGCAGTGGGGAAAGGTCTGGAGTGGATCAGAAGTGACTCACTCAGTTTATTTGAATTACTCTTGCTATCACTTCCAGCACCCTGAGGCTCTGCTCCCTCCCTACCCCAAGGATACAGGTACTCTGCACAGCACGCCTGGCTTCTTTAAGACCATTTGAACATAAAATCCTCCACTTCACTATTACAGGATAAACATTTCTCATGTTAGCATTCAAGGCATGTTACACATAGGGCACTACTTCCAAACTGGGGTCTGTGGTTCCAGAAAAACGAAGCCACAGATATGATCCATCTTACCTAATAGTAATGTTAAAATATTCTATTTCATGGAAAAGTAACATGGCATTAAAGTACAATACCTGATGGATTTGTAAGGCACAACATAGGACCTCAAAGAAATGCTATAAGTGCAGTGGGACACTTCTAGCTTCATCATCAGAACCTGCTCATTCTAGGTACCAAGTTATTCCCCTTGGCACTCAGGTGTAGTCTGGTGGAAAACTCCCCACTTTTTAGATGAGGAAAGGATCAGAAAGGTTAACCTGCCCACGGTCACACAACTGGTAGGCGGTTAAGCTGAACCTGCACGCCACCTAAGCAGCCTGCCTGCACCCTGCTCCCTCGAGCATGCTGAGAACGTCCATTCTCAGAGCTGCGTGTTCTCTGTTTTACTTCTTGAACACAGGCTCTCCTAATCCACCACTCACTTTTCCACCTTGATAGGTGTAGCTGATGAGAACTACTTCTTCAGTATAATAAAATAAAAACACGTATATGCCAGATGAATGGCAGTTTAACTTGCTGCCATGTCATGTCAGAGGCCCCTTCTAAAAGGCAGTGGCTCTCGATCTGAGCCCACCAAATGCCTTACAAAACCAGCCCAGCAAGGTCAGGTAACTCAAAATTTCAAGTGAAGCTAAAGAATCAGACATCTAAGGGCAACCCTGATTTTCAAAATGTTAGCAAGTTTCAATTTTTCTAAGGTACTATACAGGTGAGGAAGAGTACATGTATGGTTGCCAGTTTATCAGCTGTACTTCACACTCCTCAAACCCAGCAGGTCCCTTCCACCCCCTTGCCTTTGCTCCTGTAGTAGCCAAAGCCCAGGCTCTCAATCCTCCCTCACCTACTTGTTCTTAAAGAGGCAGCTGTAATGTGATTTCCTCTGATTTTCTTCTCTGGAACAGCACTTGCCCCTCTGTTGAGCAGCTGTCATGTCTAACCCTCCTATCAGGCCATAAGCTCCTAATGGGCAGTAAAGACCGACCAGACTCATGTCTGCATTCCCCCCAGCTACCTGCTGACCTGAGAGGACTCCTTCGGAACAGGACTTACTAGGGAATCCTGGCCATAAGCATACCCTGCACTCAGTCTGCATCCACCTACAAGCCCAGGCTTCCCTCACCTTAAGGATGTCCTTAATGATCTTCTTCTCATCATGGAACCGTGCCTTCAACTCCTCCACATAGAACTTGAACAAGTCCAGAGGGGTTGAGCCTGTGGGGGAGGGAGGGAGGGGGGCCTGGCGGGCGGCAGCTTCCCAAGGCCTGGGGGTAGGGTCGAGGACGAGGGAGTGGGGGCGCAGAGAGGCTGGCAGGGCAGGAAGCCAGGCCAGAGAAGGGGGAGCCTGGCTGCCTTACCCGGCTGGCCCAGCATGTTGGCAAAGCGGACATCAGTGCTGACCGCTGGGTACAACTCCATCCAGGTGGACATAGAATGCAGCTGCCCTGTCTCATGCAGCTCGTCCAGGAAGGTCTGAGCAGGGAGAGGCCAGTTATAGGTAGAGTGAGACAGGGAGGGAGGCAAAGATGGGGAGGAGGAGAGGGAATGCAGGAAGAGGAAGGGATCATCCAGACTGAGGAAATGCAGGGAAGGCAACAAAGATGAAGAGACACAGATGGGGAGGCAGAGAGCGATGAGGAGAGAACGTAAGTATGGAGGGACAGACTAAGACACAAGAAGGAGCAGGACCGGGAGGCAAAGAAACAGAAAGTTGCCTGCAGCACAATCTTCTCATGACTTGGTTTTCATTTCCCAGTGTGTTACAGCTAAGAAATCCCCACTACTACCACAGCACTGCCTTCACAAAGCTGGGGGACAGCTGGCTCTGCCTCACTGACTCCCCACAAGCCTGGGAAATAAACTTGGCTTAGCTGCCAAGCTGTACTGTGAGGGAGCTCTATGCTGGCCATTTCCGGATGGTGCACACATCTACTCTAGAGAAGCATGGCCCAGAGCTGAGGGGACATAGCAGGAGCAGTACTTCCTGCACAGAGCGGGCTCTCCAGCAGACACAGGACCAAGCACAGACAAAACAGTGAACCTGGCCGAGAGGAAGCAGGTGGAGGACTGTAGTCCAGGTGGAGTTGAGCTCTGACCCAGAGGGCGGCAAAGATACCTGGAAGGCCTCCCGGTTCTTGCGTTGTTGGCGCCGCTCCCGAAGCCGGGCCCGCTCCCTCTCCTCCTCCTCCTCCCTCTCCAAAGCTCGGATGTGCTCCTCAAAGCATATCAGTGCATCTTCCTTGTCCATATCTAATGGCAGGAAGGAGGCTCAACAGGCACCACTCCATTGAGACACCCCTCAGACCCCAAGACCCGCAGTGTTTCCAGGCTGCTGCCCCTGTAGGTGCCACGGATACCCAGGATGGTGGTACAGAGCACCGTGGCAGAAGTTTACTGGAATGGTGATACTTGAGAAGTCACTAATTGCATGAGAAAAAAATTAGCAAGTATTCAGCTCTTGTGAATTTGGTTACTGAAGTCTCAACATATGAAACAGTTAACACAGAATCTTGGGTTTCACATTTTACTGACCTACAGGCTTCGGAAGGCAAAATTCTGATACAGCCAGTGACTACAGGCCAACAGCAGCCTATCATAACATCCGCGACCAGTTAAGGCCACAGCACCGTGACGACTTAAGAACACATTCACATGAGCTATAAAAATCCCCATCATGTCCAGGACTTTTGACACCTGTCTCTTCAAGGACACACCAGGTCGAGATTAACAATGCGTTAGGGTGGAGCAGGGGAGGGCGCGTGTCCTGAGCATTACAGGGTCTCCAGGGTACAGAGAGGGACTGAATGCGCACTGGGGACTCCTGGGCGTCCAAGAAGGCAGGATGTGCAGGGGAGCTGTGTGAGGCAGGCTCTGGGGCCCAGGTCAATGAAAAAAGGCAAGGGGCAGACGAGAATGGAGACCTAGGCTTACTCTGCAGCTGATGGTCCTGAGCAAAGCTGGGGTTATCCATAAGGTACTGCTGAGCCTGGGACCATGTAGTTTGGAAGTTGACGCTACTCATCCCATCCAGGATACTCTTCAGAGCCTGAATGTTTCGACGCCGGAGCTGCTTGGCCTGTTCCTGGGGAGCCACGGGGTCAGGGTAAGGGAGGGCAGGCCAGAGCTACTCAAATGGACCTGACAGGGGAGGACTCGATGAAAAGGCAGGCAGGTAGGGCACCTTAGGAGAGCCAGACTCAAGGCTTTTGTGTCCCGGAAACAAGGAAGGAGCACAGGTTCCAAACCAACCCCTCAGAAGTTCTTTCCTGTCCTCCTACACCCAGGGCAGTAGGCCCAGAGCAGAAATGGGGGATGTGCCACACCAGCTCCCATAAGGAGCTGGGCCCCTGGGAAAATGGAGAAGTAACGGCCAGGGCCCAAAAGGAAGTAAGATATGGAGAGACTAGGATCAAACCATGGGGATGTCCAGTCTAGACTATTACCTTCTCCTTCTTGGCCAGGAAGAAGAGGACATCATCATAAACCTCTTTTCGGTCCCTCTCGGGGACCACAGCCCAGACCTCCAACTCCCCAAAGGTCTGTTCTGCCCGCCTGTGGAGCATAAGGGCTGTGGGTAGGAGGCAGAAAACAGAGACCCTGGACCTGTGGGTTTCAGGGTCCCCATGTCCCACCCCAGCCTGGCCCTCTGACCGGTAGCGGGTGGTGGAAGTCATGCGTTCATGCTGCTCCAGGAAATGCTGCAAGGTCTGCTTGGCCTCCTTAGCCCTAAGCCGGGCCTCTTCCTTCTCTTCCTTCTCCCGCTGCGCCTTGTAGGCATTGAATGCCTGCTTTTTCTCACTCAGTTTGGGCAAGGCACTGAGGTGGAGAGGGTGGGGATACAGGAGTCAGCTGAAGTACCCACTACATCCCACAAAACAGGATCATGGCACTGGGGACAGGTCTCCAAGAACTGAGTGAGGGGTCCATGCATGGGCACAGCAGGCGGCAGGGGCTCCGAGGACACAGGGAGGCAAGACAGGGCTCTAAGACGTGGGGAGGCTGAGGGCAGTGAGGGGAAGAGATGGGGCTCCAAGACACTGTTAATCCTGGGCCCTTTTGCTCTGGGGTTCTCAAGTCGCAGCCACACCTCTGCCCCAACCAACCCCCTCTTTGCCCAATTAATTCAATTCAAATCAATTCAAGTCAACAAGCATTTATTGAGTGTCTCATGTCAGATACCTTTCCCTTCTGGAGGCCTCCAGTTTCTCTTCCCCTTATACCCTCACCCATCAATCACCCTCCTGAGTCTGGGCCCCACTGAGACTTGAGTATTGAGTTTGGGGAGTCCCTGGCCCAGATGCTCTCAAGAACAGGGGCTAAAGGGCCTGGCTCCCTCTGCCCAGGCCTACCTGTAACGGGGGTCGGTAACCACCATCTTCATGGCCTGTTCCCATGAGGCATTGGAGGGGACAGCCTAGAACGGAGCAGGTGGGAGTCACGGGGCCTGCCCACCTCCAGCCCCCTCCAGGCCTACCCCGGGAGCCCCACCCCAGCACCTTGTCCCTCAGCAGTTCCTTGAAGGCCTGCTTTGCCTTCTCCCGGTTGCTCCAACTGAGGCCAGACCTCTCCGGTTCTGGCTTTGATTCTTCTTCCTCCTGCTGTGGTGGCTGATGCTGTCCAGCAGAACTGGGGGGCAAAGGGGACTCAGCCACAGCATCCCCCAGTCCCTGTAGATTTCTAGTGCCCATGTGATCAGCAGCACACCACTCCCTCCTTGTTCCCCAGGGCAGCCCTTTTCTGCCCTTCTGAGGTCCTACCCAGATCTTCACACCCCTTTCCAAGCTTGAACCTGGCTGAAAACTAAGATCAGCAACCATAAAGCCATGGTGGATTTTGGGGAGCAGTCCTCACCTGCTGGGGCCCTCCTCTGGCCGCTGCAGGAAACCCTGCTCCAGGGGCTGGGAAGCCTCTGACACATCGCAATCTTCACTCCCACCTGGCTCAGGTTCTAGGAGGTCCGTGGGCACTGGAGTGGGGCCAGGAGGTGCGGGAGGTGGGTCTGGCTGTGGCTGAGGAGGCTGAGGCTGTAATGTCTGTGTCTGCTGCTGCTGTTTCCTGTGGGTGCACCAGAAGGACAGCGTCCAGGAGTAGAACAGGGACAGAGGCAGTTGGGTTGGCTGGCCTATCCTGGGAAAGACTGAAGCCAGAGCAGGCTACTCCGTCAAGAGATTGTGACACTTCTCCCATGGAGGAGGGATCAATGGGGGGAGTTCCCGCCTACCCCTCCAGTGGCCCCAAGTGGATAGGTAAGCAAGTCACTCACCCTGTAGCCTCCTGTTTGACTAGAGCTGCAATGGGAGAAGATAATATGGTCACAGGGTAACAAGGGCATTCTCCAGAGCCCTTTCCCAGGCCCATCCCCGCCTCACCCTCCAGATCATCCAGGTCCTTGGGCCGGGTCCAGCGGGACTCCTTACTCTGGTTATTATAGTAGTAAGGTTTGCCTGTATCTGACTTGTATTCTTTCCAGGGACACTGGGACAGCAGCAGCTGTAAGAGGATGGGTCAGAGAACTTTTGTGGGCTGGACATGCCCTGTAGTCCCGGTTGGTAGAACTAAGGGGACCAGGTGAGGGGAACACAGGAGTTTTTGGCTACATCTGGCCTGGCCCAACTTGGGGGGAAGTGCACTTCCTGAGAGCCCAGGGAGGTTGGGGGATCAAAGGAACCATAATGTGTATGGTTAGAGACTCAGGAAAGGCCAGTCCTTGAAAGGGTCAGGGCAGCTGAAAGAAGGGCCAGAAAGTTCCACTCAGGACCTCTGCCTTCGACTTGAGCACGCTGGGCTTCTCCCACACAGACTGCTTGTCGTCAGCATTGTAGTAGTAGATACGCCCATCAGGGGCCACATGCTCACTCCACAGGGCTCTCTGGGAAGGGGGAAGGCACAGAATTGTGGTCAAGGCCCCTTTCCCCAAATTTGTCTTCCTCATCCCAAAGATTTAACCACTAGCTCCCAACTTTCAGTCTTTCTACCCAGAGACGCCCAAGTTAGAACTCACCGGAGGGCCTGTCCCAGTCACAGCAGCTAGAAAAAAAGCCAAAGGAAATATACTTAGCTCTTGTCCCAAACCCCATCTCACCCCACCTACTCCTCCCTTAGTCCATCCCCAGTAAATAGCCCCTATTCCCATCAACATCCCAGGCTCCCTGGCATCCCAACAGGCATGATCCAGGAAAGGCTCTAGTCCATGGTCCCCTTGCCCCTGTACCCCCCCAACCTCCGAGCCTGGGGGGAGCAGGCCCCCAGAAGACTCACAGCTGGCGGTGTCCACACCCGGAGCCGTCTGCCGAAGAAAGAGGAGGGGGAAGGGTTGGGGCCAAGCCCAGTGGCCCCCAGGACCCAGGCCATGGGGAATGGAGAAGCAGGCCGGGCCAGGATCCAGGAGTCCTGCTCCCAGGGATCTCTGCTCCCTAACAGGCTTCCCCCACCCATTAGGGCTGTGGTTCTAGAATCCCAGGAGGAATCACACAGCAGCTCCTTTCTCCTTCTTCCTCAAGTGAGAGTATTTTAAGTCAACCTCCAAGGTCCTTCTCTTCCATAGTGGATGCCAAATTCTGCATCCTACCCAGACTCAACTACTGAAAAATGGCACAAAAGGCACAGCGAGATCCCCAGGTGGTTCCTCCAGAGACAAAGAAGATGTGAAGAGGAAATTACATCCTAGTATCCACAGTGCTAGTTTTGCAAGGGCAAGGGGTATCTGGTGTGAGTGTTCCTTAGGGAGCTGGGCACTGAGGGACTAACAAGAGAGTGTATACGCCTTTGGGAGTGAAGGAAACAATAGAAGAGCTGAGAGTATATCGCTGGAAAGGCAGTCTCAAGTCTCAACTGGAAAGGAGTGCTGCCAGGGACCAGGATGGAGCCGATGAGAAGAGGGAAAGATGGCGGCCACATCCCTGTACTCCAAGTCAGACCCACAGGACTGCAGGGCAGGGCCTGCTGCCTACTGGCCCTTAGGGCTTACCGCTGCGGTGACAGGCACCGCTGGCATCAGCATTCCTGGCATCATTGGAGGTACCATTCCTGGTATCTATGGATACAAAGAAGACAAAAACCAGCTACCAAGGTGAGATCAGTTAACTCCCAAGTTCTGGACTCGCAGCGTAGCCTGGTGCTTTCTCATCAATCAACAGACAAATCCATATGGATCCGAATTCCCTTCCCTCCCAGTTTCTGAAGTCAGGTATCCACTCTCGTCTCCACTCCCAGCTAAAATGGCAGTTTTCTGAGGCCCTGGTGAAGGGGTGAGGATTACCTGTGTGAGAGGAGGTGGTGCTCCCATTGGTGGAAGCATGGGGGGCATGATGCCAGGTGGCATGGGGGGGATGGCTGGTGGTCTCTGACTCATGGGGGGTAGCCCCATTGGAGGAAAGGGTGGGGGGATTCCTGGAGGGGGCATCTGAAAATGAGGAAAAGAAGAGATACTGAACAGTAAAGACACTGCCTTGGATCTGTCAGGAAACCCACCTGTCTCCCACCCCAACACTACCCTAGCTCTGAGGCAATTCCAGAGCTGTAGTTTGAGGAATATAAAGCATGAAACTGCCTCCCTTCTCACTACTGAGAAAGACTGATAACTGGGGGTTCCTGTGGGCCTAAAGGGCAAGCATACAGCTCCTTGAGAGGTAGGGAAGGGAGAGGAAAAAGGAAGTATAATTGCCACCAGACTGCGGCTGGAAGAAATCCACCTCTTCTGCAACTTTCCCCAAAGAGGCCTCTCAGATGCAGGGCCAGAGGCAGGTGTCCAGGTACCCAAATTGCCCATTCTGCATCCCATTTTTCTTCAATTCGAAGTTCACCAATTGTTATTCCAGCCTAACTTGTGCGGCATATTTAAAGAATACAGTTAAGGAGTAGTGGGAGAAAAAGACAGCCATCCAGCCCTCGCACTATCCGGGTCTTTTCCTTTCCACTTCTCCTTCCCCAGCCCCGGAGTGTCCCAAGGACAAAAAGACAAGGGACGACTGTCAACTTTACGGACTGGACGGAGAGCTTAACAGCAACTCCTCCCACCCCAATACCCAAGCAAAACCATCCCTTTTCCAAACCACTACCTTTCAAAGGTAATAGAAGGGGAGTTACACAAAAACCATGCTGGCGATGCAGCAGAGCTAGGGACTGGGGAGATGGGGTGCAGGCTGGAAAAGCCAAGCCCAGGGAAACACATAAAACTTACGAAGGGTGGTGGCATCATGGGGGGCCCCGGTGGGAAGGGGGCAGGCGCTGCAGGGGGCCGGGGACCAGAATCGGGAACCGACTGTTGAGGGAGAGAAAAGTCATAGGACCCAGGACGGGCAAAGAGATGGGCTTTCGCAGAAGGGAAGCAGAGGGGTGAGGATGAAAAAGGAGCACAAAGTTCAGAAGAAGGGTCTCCAAGTCCAATTTCCTGCCCGCCTCCAGCTTTGAGACCCAAGCAGGTCTGCTTTTGCCAGCCCAGAGCCAGCTGGTTAAGCCCCTTCAATGTCATCTTTAGTTTGGAAGTTCCCACTTGCCAAAGCCACCAAAAAGATGTAGTAGACTCTGTAACAGGTTCTTCTCATGGTTTTTCACTCATTTTCCTGACTATGGGCAAGGCTGGACCTTCCTTAAAGCAGTTAACATTCCCAAAGCACTCAGGAATGGCTTCTTTTTCTTATTTGAATTCAGTCAGTCACAGAGATTCAATCCCAAAGCCCTCTAACCACAAAGTCACTAGTTCTTTATAAATACTAGTCTCCCAATTCTCCTATCTTCACTGCCAGCACCCTCCACTACCAGGCTCCATCTTAAGCCACTCACTCTCTTCGACATCTTCTGTTCCCATTACTTTGGCTCCACTCACCCCGACACCCTTTTCAGTGCTCATCCCCTTCCCTACAGATCTGAACTCATCTTCCCACGGACCATGCATTGAACAGGCTAGGGTTCCCTGTGCCACACATCATCTTTTAATTCTCAGATTTTAAATATCATTTGCATAAAGAAGTTTTTCTATTTAAAACAGATCCTTCCAATTTCATGAGAGGCAGGGATCACATCTCACTTGTTGAAAACTGAATTCCTGAGATCTGCCACAGTGTCTGGCACATAGTGGATACTCAATAAATATTGAACAAATAAACAAATGAAAGAACTAATCTTTATATGGAACCTTCCAATTCTAAAAATTCATTCTATAGACTAGGCCTATGGCCAAAACGATGTATGTATAAGACTTCCAGTTCAGCATTATTTGTAAAAATAGAAGATTGGAACTAGCCTAAACACCCATCAGTAAGGAATTATGAAGCTATACACAAACATAAAATGGAATACTATGCAGCCACAGAAAGAAGCTCGCTGTCTTAATATGGGACAATCACTTAAGATTTAACAAGTGAGGGGAAAAAATCAAAATGCAGCAAATTATACCACTTGCATAAAAACTGGAGACAAAAGATGACACACAAGGGAGCAATCAGCAGGAAGGGGACAGAAGTGGAAGCCATACCTCACAGTGAATACCTTCTGGTAACTTTCAAATGTGCACCCATGTATTACCCATTCACAAACCTGAAGTGAATCAAGGTTTGCAGTTTAAAGGCTCTGTCTTTCATCCTCTTTGTCTGAAGGGGGAGAGGTGTGCGGAAAGAACATGGGAGTTCCAGGGAAAGGTGGTAGCTGATTAAAGAGATGCCACCTTACTGCCGCCCAAATTCCCTTTCCCAATTATCCCTGTTAAGAACATGCAGCACTTAGAAATGCTTTCTAACCTCTACCTTTAGCAACATCTGTTCCCTCTCTCTTCCAGCTCATTTTGCTCTAAGGATAGAAGGGGATAAACCAACTGTTCCAAATTGAATCACCTATTTCCTGCCCCTAAAACGTTCCTCAGCATGGAAAGTTAGACACTAAGGAAAAGAGGAGAAAAATCAATTTTCTGTACCACACTTTCTTACCTGAAGCAGCCTGAAGATCTCCTCTAACTTGCCAAATGTTATGTAACCTTTAGGTCACTCCTCCCTTGATATTCCTTGTCAATATATCAAAGTTGCTAATTTTAGATCAAGATTTCTTACATCCATCTATTTTTCTCCATTTACTCTACCACTCCTCTTTTCATCAACCCAACTACAGTGGTCTCCCAACTGGTCTCCCCACATCTGAAGTCCAGTCTGAAGTCACAATGAGCTTATCATAATGCACCTCAGACCAAAGCCCCTGCCTAAGGCCTAGGAGGCTGTGTGTGGCAGGTTTGCTCCTTTTAAACAGCTTTACCAATCTGTCATGATGACCTGGGGTGGTACTCCAGTCACACTGCTTCTCTCAGTTCTCCACCTCACGTACCCACTTCTACTTGAGGCACTCTTCCTGCCAACTCCACACCTGACATATCCTTCACATCCGTAAGGCATTATTTCCTCAAAATGCCTTCTTCCCAACTCAGTGGATTAGCTAGAGCTTACACACTGGGTACCTTTTCTTTCAGCAATTACCCGCTGGAATTTTATAGTTATTTGTACTATTCCGACTGTACTGTTATTTTATGTGGCACTCATTTTTAAAAATGTTGCAAATTAAACACTCAATTGATTTTAAGCTGTACCTTGACTTCAGAAGTGTAAAATGTGAGTCTTAGAATCATGAATTATCTGCTACCTGCCTGAAAACTTTAAGGGACGTGGGCTTTGTTTTTGCTTATCCCATCCACACTGCATTTTCCTCAACACCACAGACTGGCACACAGTAGGAACTAATGACTGAATGACTAAATGGTCTTGGCAGGCCCCACAAAACAGAGCCATTGACTGCTAAGGCCCAGTTTATGCAAGGAAAATAGCAGCTAGAGGCAACTCTGGCAAGCACACATGGTAGATCCCTTTCTTAGATGAAAAATTTAAGGGGGAATGATCAGTCTAAGATCCCACCACTGGTTAGGGAAAGTCAAAGAGGATCCAATCTGCATTTCAGATATTAAAAAGCACAATCCCTGCCATAGGAAAGCCTGTTTTTTTCACTCTCACATCCCGTAACTCATGTAGTTAAAGCAGCAAGAATCCACCATTTTGTTATGGAACCAGTGGTGGCTCCCTATTGTCTATCCCACACAATCGCTCATGTAACATTTAAAGTGATTCAACGAGTCTCATCCCACACTCTTAGCTCACCCTGACTCAATGGCTGCCCTCCTCCTCTTTGCATAGGAATAGTTAGATTACTCCAGATTTCTTTTATTCCACTGTCTCTTACTTTGTCAAAGATTACCCAATATTCACCTCCTCAAGTTACCGTTATGACTATTCTCCATTGATACACACGCTCTGACCTTCTTGCGCCCCTCAGGAGAAATGCTGCACTCCTCTGCACAGTGACAAGTGACTCTGGATGTCTGCCGAGTGCTTCCTTGCTGGAGTGCCTGTCTCCCCACTTGGGTAGTGATTTCCCGACATTCAAGGATTGTTTCCCCTTTGAAATTTTCTGTAAGTGTCAAGTCAGAGACTGATAAAATGCAGACTCATCCCTACCCTTAATTCGATTTTGACATAGAGGAATATCCTAAAACAGATGTGTGTGCGCGCACACCCAGGTTCCTTTGTATAAATTCTGTTGAGTACAGTCTGCTGTGATGACAGAGAAGCAGCCTGGCAGAGGTCTGTGTGGCTGGGGAAAGGGTACAAGAATCAAATACTGGCATGGGAAAACCTATATTATAAAACACTGTATATGACCATGTTCTATTTGGAACGTAGAACCCTGGCCAGGATCCAGAAACTGGTCTGTTTTGGAAAGTTCCCCACAAAAGACAAGGTAATGGAATGTACATAAATTACTATGGAACTTCCAAAGTCCTCCACTCCCTGAGCACCCCCCACCCATGTGATATGGACATTCTCTTTCCTGAAACACCTGTCCCTACCTTATTTGCAGCACTACCCCCACAACTGGATCTTACTACATTTCTGAAGTGAGACTCCAAATAAATGATGTGTCAGAGAGGAATTAGAAGGAAAGGGATTTAAAGAGAAGTGATTCTTGATTTTGCCTAGAACAAAGCACATCTGTAAGTTAAAGAAAGGCAATGAAGAGACAAGTGACCACCTAATTACCATATGTTCACCTGGGTCAATGGACAAACCCTCAAGATGCAACCAATTCTTCTCAGCTTCCACACCTAAGGGGTTCTCAGAACTAGACTCAGAAGAAAGAACAAAAGGAGAAAAAGACAAGCATGGAGAGACAGAAGGAAGAGAATGGAAAGAGAAAATCACATCTAATAGCTAATATTTATTGAGTGCTTATTATGAGCCAGATACCATGCCAAACCATCATTTAATCCTCACAACCACTTTAAAGGTTACTATGCCCATTTAGGTAACAAAACTGAGATACAGGAAGATTAATTTACCAAGTTTCCAAGAGATTAAATGGCAGAGGAAGGTTTGAAATTCAAGCAGTCTGACCCCAAAGCCTGTGCTTTCAATGGCAAAGATGACTGATGATGCCACAGGTATATCTTATACTCAAATTCCCATTTTCTTTTCACTCCAATCCTTACAAAATCCTGAAATCCTCAACACAGCCAGGTGATCCAAAGGTTGGCCTGATCTGACTCACTCCCTAAAGGGATTTGTGTTGGAAAATGAAGGCTGGGAGAAACAACTCTCAGAAAGAGGTAGCCATCATCAGAAGAAAAGGAGGCTGATTACTGCCCTTCTTCACCTGCCTCAATGTCAGTCTTCCCTCTCTCCCTGGTGTCAAGACCACCCTCCTCCCAACTCCCCATACCAGCCTTACTATTTCTCCTGCTCCCGCCAAACACTGATTTTCTTACTAGAAAGTATCTTCTGTTGCTTCTCTCTGATCCTGCCACGACCTCGTCATTCTCCCTCAGAAGAACAGAAGTTACTTGTGGTCTTCATCTTTCTTGAGGTAGATCTCAAGTGCCTTCTTAGAGTTCTTCCATCCCTCCAGCAGGATTACACAGGCCCTGGCTAGCCTCCCCAGTCTTGCAGGCTTTGTGCCTACCATCCCCCCATATCCCTAGGGATATTCTGCAGCCCCAGCAGTGTCAGCTGAAGGCCTTCCTCCATCTTCAACCTTCTTTCATTTGCTTCTAGGCTTTCTAGAACCCATATTCCTAAACTCTCTCCTCAAAAACCACTCACTTTGGAGCTGGAAAAGATCTAGGATATCATTCTCTTGCATCCATTTGCCTTTCTTTCTTCCTTTTTAAGTAGACAGGAAATCTGAGGCCCAAAGAAAGGTAGTGACTTGCCCAAGGTCACACAGAGTTGTTCACTTTTAGTTGATGGTAGAGACAGGGCTGGGACCTAGAGGCCTCGGCTCTCCCATTTCTTGGGTTATTTAGCACTGGATGGGGGCCCAGAAGCCTCTTTCCTCAGGAGACAACGCCCCCTCCTCACCTCAGGAGACAATTCAGGGAAATGACGGAGAGGACCTCCAAGTGGTCTTAAGGAACACCGTGGGCTTCCAAGGGAAGCTCGGGGGCTGGGGGAGGGGCACGTTGCAAGCCAAATATCCCAGGAGGGGAAACTGTGGCTCCTAGTTCTCCTCTTGTCTCCCGGTTCCCACATCTCCGACCTGTCTCTTCTTTCCCGACCTTTCTCCACAGACCCACCTTCATTTCTTTCCTTCCTCCTCCTCACGCAATCCCGAGCTATCCCCTCTAACTCCCTAACCCCCC
>JAGFMF010011958.1:1928057-1939046 GCA_019455555.1 Galemys pyrenaicus
CCTTCCATCCCAAATCCCCGCCCCCACCCCTACCCCCGGTTCCCCTTCCTAGCCCTTCATTCCTCTCGCCCACCCCGAGGTCCGGGGACCCCCCCGGAGGCCTCCCCGACCCCTCGGCCCGAGCCCGGGCCTCCCGGGGCGCTGTGGGACCGCCCCAGGCCCCTCCACCCCCGCGCGGGGACGTTACCATGCCAGAGCCTCCGAGCAGATGAGCCGGCTCGGCCCACCCGCCAGTAAAAGCCACTCTGATTGGTCCGGCCACAGCCGGGAAGGCGGGGCCGGTTGGGGGTCCACCCCTGGGTAGCCGGGGCTCCGGTCGCTCCCGCCGACTAGCGGGGCCCTTCACCGGCCCGGAGCGCCCGGGCCCGGCCCCGCCCCCGGCGCGGAGGGTCAGGCCCCGCCCCCGCGCCGCCGGATCCCAGGCACGCCCACCGGAGGCGGGGCTCGCCTACTCCGAGTTCCGACGGACGGCTCGAGCTGCGGAGGCCCGCCCGCTGGAACCCTCCGTGCGCAGCTCCAGGACCCTCTCCGCTCCAGCTACCGACTCTCCTGCCACCGCGCCCCGCTCGCCGGCCGCCTCCAAACATCCGTCCAGCGCTCCCAAGCCTCCCCCCTCGGCTGTCGCGCCCATCCCGCACGCTCACTCGGAACCGCTAGATCCCACGCGCTCGGTTCCAGCACCAAGAGCTGGAATCAAGTATTCATTCTGAGTACAGGGGTATCTTTGGAGTTCATATAACCCTTAATTCCCTGGGTAGTTATTTTAGCAAATTTTCACTCATCAAGTATTTATCGAACACCTGTTACGCGCCAGAAAATCTTCCAGGCACTAGGCATACAAAAGTTGGAAAAAAGACAGACATCCCCGAAATGCTTGCCCTCTTGGGGTTTACATGTGCTTCTCACGTGACCTTGAAGTTACTTTTGAAATCTGGCTCCCACCAAGCAGTGAACTCTTAAGGGGCCCGATCTTCCATAAAAGACTCGATCCTTTATAAAAATTTAGAACGTGAAATAAATACTATGTTGTGCATATAACTCTCAAAAATAATTAATGAATATGCTTGCTAGCAACTGATAGCAGCTTGGGACTCCAGGTTCTGAAAGGGATGGAACATCTTCCCTCCACAGCCTGGGTAAACATGCTGCCTTTTCTTTTATTCATCAACACCTAACTGCGCCCACACTCTGTTGGTTGGTACTCGGCTGGAACTCGCAAGAGTTCCCTCCTTACAAGTTGCTGATTATAGTAAGGGAGAGGTAGGAAAACAAACACCACAAGGTAGATATCCTAAAATAAGGGGGATAAATGGAGGAAGGGGCTACTGCGGAAACATCATTATGTTTTCATCAGAATACCTGATGATCTCAAATGAGGGCATAGTCCTGTGGTTCTCAAACTTTATTATTGAGACCTCTAGGCATAGCAGAGGTAGTTCAGACTTTTATCAGTCTTTGAGCTTTTCTTATTTTCATAATGTATTTCTTAGACACATTTTTTTTAACATTTTGAACATTTTTTAAAAAAGATTTAGAGCCCGCCCTGGTGGTGCAGTGGGTTAAGCAACGCACTATGAAGCAAACCGCAACCACTGCAGCACGAGTTCGATCTCTGCCTCCAGCCAGGGAGGGGACCCACATGGCATAGTAGACCTCTCCTGCTGTGCCCACTGCTCCTCTCAGCAGTGTGTTTCTGTCAATCTGCCTGTTCTGCGTCCTGCTCTGTCTGGTGAATCCTCTCACCCCCCCCACACCTCTGGCCTGTACCCCAGTGCTTGTATGTATAAATAAATAAATCTTTAAAAAAAATAAAAAAGATTTAACTTATGCATACAAGAGCTGAAGTATAGGCCAAAGGTGTGGGGGGGGGGCGGTAAGAGGATTCATCAGAGACAGGGTGGGGAGCAGAACAGGAGGATCTACTGAAATACACTGCTAAGGGGAGCATCCAGTGAGACAGGAGAAGTGTGCTGCACCATGTGGGGTAGCTCCGTGGTTGGGGATCAGACACCCTGTGCTGCAGTAGCTGATGATAGCTTCATAGTGCTGAAACTTAACCCCATGTGCCACCAGGGAGGTCCCCATAGATACATTTTTTTAAGACTTATTTATGCATACAAGAGCTGGGGTACAGGCCAGAGGTGTGGGGGGTGAGAGGATTCACCACAGACAGAGCAGGGAGCAGGACAGGCAGATTAATAGAAGTACACTGCTGAGGGGAGCAGCGGGCAAGGCAGAGAAGGTCTGCTGCCCCATATGGGTCCCCTCCCTGGCCGGCAGCAGGGATTGAACTCGTGCTGCAGTGGCTGTGGTTTGCTTCATAGTGCATTGCTTAACCCACTGCGCCACCAGGGAGGCCCCCCATAGAAACATTTTAAAGTAAAGTAACTGTATAAAATTTGTTAAGAAAAACAGCTCTCCTCTATCATCTTTCCCTCTTCCACAGTGAGCTCTTTTAAGCAATTTCTTTTGGGATTATGTTCATATCTGTGGCCCTCCTCCAGCTGTGTCACTCCAAGGGATGAGTATGCCCATTCAAGAGGATTCAAGGGAATATGCCCATTCAAGATCCACTTACCCTTTTTCTTAAACTCGGGGTCCTATAAGTCTCGGCCCAGCTTGCTTCCTGGACCTACAACTCTCTTCTTCAGGAGGAGAGAATTGGCTCTCTCCTGAGGAAGACCTGCAGTCATCCCTGGGCTGGAGGGGCAAAGGGCAGCTGTTTACAGAGAGGCCAGTACAAGCTGGAGTGTCCACAGGATGGTGGGTGAGGCACTTTCAGTGCAGGAAAGAACCAAGGGCAGAAGGAAAGAAAATTAGGCAGGAGCCAGAGGCTGGGGATTGCTCTTCTTTAGTGTAGAACTCTGTGGAGTCCAAAAAGTCTAATTTAGAACTTGGCCTCCCAGGTGCTTATCAAGGTTTCTTTATAAAGTTACAAGCTGAAAATGTATTTTCTGTAACAATTTGTCAGCTTAATTTACAACATTAAAATAATGTGTGGATCTTCATTAGTTGGGTTGCCCCAAACCCCAGAAAATAATAGGGGTAGATTTGAGGATTTAGTTCTTTTCCCTTCCTCTCTCCCGATCCACCAGTCCCATATTCTTCCTGCCAAATTTAATTGTATAATTTTTGTCAGTGCAGATTTTCTCAATTCTTACAACACTGTGACTATTCTGACTGCTGTTTCTTTCCTACACATTTTTATGTTTCCTGAGGGTTATAATCTCTTGGGGGTTTTATTTAGTTTTCCATATATTTATCACAAAACCTGCCTCAAAATCTTCCCTACAGTTGTCTAAATCTCTTCCCAGAATATCTGGTTACAGTAAATATTCTATCAACTCTAACTTCTTTTTTTTTTAAAGATTTATTTATTTATACATAGAAAAACTGGGGTACAGTCCAGAGGTGTGGAGGGTGAGAGGACTCACCAGAGACAGAGTGGGGAGCAGAACAGGCAGATCGACTGAAATACACTGCTGAGGGGAGCAGTGGGCGAGGCAGGAGAGGTCTGCTGTGCCATGTGGGTCCCCTCCCTGACCTGGGATTGAACTTGCACGCTGCTGTGCCATGGATGCTTCACAATGCAGCACTCAACCCGCTGAGTCACCAGGGAGGCCCATTTTTTAAATATTTTTAATCTATTTTTTTCTTACAATGTTTGCTTTCTTTTCTCAGGTGTAGTCCCCATAGACTTTCCACCACCAATTCACCCATGCACCATCATCATAGTCCCTTGTACTCTTCCCTCCCTCATTTTGATCCTTTTCCCTCCCTCTCCCCTGCAGAATGTCTCTGATTTATAGTTGTCTGTTTATTTTTGTTTTGTTGTGTTGTGTTTTGTTATTGTCACTATTTTTTCTTGATCCTCTATATTCCTCCTATAAGTGAAACCATCCAGTATTTTTCTTTTTCCTTCTGACTTATTTCACTGAACATAATCCCTTCAAGTTCCATCCATGTTGCCGCAAATGTCATTAGTTTACCTTTTTTGACTGCTGAATAGTATTCCATTGTGTATATATACCATATTTCTTGATCCAGTTATCTGTTTTGAGGCATTCACTTGATTCCAGCACTTACCTATTATAAATAGTGCTGCAATAAACATAGGGGTGCATGTACTTTCTAGAATTAATGTTTTTGTGTCCTTTGGGTAGATCCTTAGGAGTGGGGTTGCTAGGTCATATGGTAGCTTCATTTTTAGTAGACTGGAGAACCTCCATACAGCTTTCCATAGAAGTTGGACCAGTTTGCATTCCTACCAGCAGTGTAGGAGAGTTCTTTTTACCGCATCCTCAACATTTGTAGTTGCTAGTTTTTTTTAACACGTGTCATTCTTACTGGTTTAAGGTGGTACCTCAATGTGGTTTTAATTTGCATTTCCTTGATTATGAGTGATGTTGAACATTTTTCATATGCTTGTTGGCCATTTGCATTTCCTCTTTGAAGAAGTGACACTTGATTATTTGACTGAGTATTGAATTCCTTCAGAATTATGAGGGACATTGTTTGCTTTCATCATTGCTCTTGAAAAATCTAAGCTCTTTTAACTCTTTAGCCAATGTTCTGAAACCACAGTGAAAATTCTTGGCGAGAGGTTATTGGTTGTACAGGGTACACAATTTCCTACTTCTGGGAAATTCTTTCGATTCATCCCATTGGTGATTTCTTCCCTTCTGTTTTTTGCTTTTATGAAGCTTCTATAATTTAGATGATAGAATGTTACTGGTTCTCCTAATTTCTTATTTTACTCTCATCCTTCCAATCTATTTTACTGTGTTTTCCAGAGAGTTCCTCAACTTTGTCTTTCTTTCTCACAACACCATCCCTTGTGTACCCTTATCTCTTTCCTACTTCTCTCCCTCTTAACCTCAGAACTCCCAGGATGTTTATTGTAATCCACTGATTTTTCAAAGTATTTTATGTTATCAAATTGTCTGCTATGTAAATGTTCAGTTTCTCTCATTTGTCTACACACTCAAATTCCCTCCATTTTGTTGAAAATGGCTGCATTTCATCCTTTTTTATGACTATATAGCACTCCATGGTGTGTTTATACAACATCTTCTTGATCCAGTTGTTCACTGATGGAAATTTAGGTTGCTTCTACGTCTGAGCTACTGTAAATAATGCCACTATGAACATTATGGAACATGGGGATTTTTGTTGATGGTTTTGCATTCTGTGGGACTGCAGGGCCATATGGTATTTCCATTTTAGTTTTCTAAGATAAATTCAAATTGCTTTCCATATGGTCACATTCACTCACATTCCCAACAACAGTGTAAGTTTCCTTTTTCTCTGCATCCTCTTTAACCCTTGTGTTGTTGAATTGTTGTTGTTTTTTAATAGGCACCATTCTCACAAGTGTGAGATTATATGTAGTTTTAATCTATCTCATTAGATGCGACCATGAGTATTTTTTCACGGCCATTTTCATATTATTTAGCCTTTTGGATATCCTCTTTGGTGAACTGTCTGTTCATATCTACTGCCTGTTTATTATTGACTCTTTATTTTTTAATTGTATGAATTTTTCATATATATCTTGGATAGTAATCCCTTATCAGTTAACATATTGTATAAATACTTTCTCCCATTCATTAGGGTATCTATTTAATCATCTTATATTTTCTTTTACAGCATAGAAGCCTTTTAACTTGAGTTAATCCCAATTATTTTTAATTTCCTTACCAGAGAGGTTGAGCGACCAAAACATATTGTCATTGTTGATATTATGGAATATATAGCCAATGTTTTCTTCTTGTTGCAGGTCTTAGATCTAGGTGTTTAATCCATTTGGAGTTTATTTTTGTTATAAAACTAGAGAGTAATCCAACTTCATTCTTTCATTTGTGGCTTTCACATTTCCCCAGCATCATTTATTAAAAAGACTGTCTTTCCCCCCTTTGATGGTCATAGATGCTTTCTCATATATAAGGTACTATACTTCTGGATTTTTCATTCCAGCCATCAGCACTTTGCTTATTTAGGAATAATAAATACAATGAGGTGACAGGACACAAAAATCAATCCATAACAATCAGTGGCATTTATATATGTACACAATGTATCAGAAAAAAAGGAAATAGGGCCTCCCTGGTGACTTAAGCAACGCACTATGAAGCAAACCGCAGCCACTGCAGCACGAGTTCGATCCCTGCCTCCGGCCAGGGAGGGGACCCACGTGGCGCAGCAGACCTCTCCTGCTGTGCCCACTGCTGCCCTCAGCAGTGTGTTTCAGTCAGTCTGCCTGTTCTGCTCCCCGCTCTTTCTAGTAAATCCTCTCACCTCCCACGACTCTGGCCTGTACCCCAGCTCTTGTGTGCATAAATAAATAAATCTTTAAAAAAAAAAAAAGGAAATAAGGAATAGTTTCATTTGCAATCATGCCAAAAATAATGAAATTTTTGATGAAGGAGGTGAAAGGACTGGTACAATGAAAACTATAAAATTCTATTTATGAAAACAAAAGAAGACACAAAGAAATGGAAAGCTATCCTGTGTTTATCTATCCTCATGGGTAGAAAGAATTATCATTATTAAAATTACCACATTATCCAAACCAATTTACAGATTTAATGCAACACCTATCAAAATACCAATGACTTTTTTAAAGGAAATAGAACAAACACTTATCAAATTTATAAGGAACTACAAAAGGCCCTGAATAGCTGGAACACTCTTGAAAGGAAAGAAAAATGGAGGCATCACACTTGCTGACTTCAAACAATATTACACAGCAATAGTAATCAAAACAGTATGGTACTTGAACAAAAAACAGAAACTCAGACCAATGGGCCAGAATTTAAAGCCCAGAGATAAATCCATGTAAATATGGACAGCTAATTTATGACAAAGGAATTACAGCTACTCAGTGAAGAAAAGGTAGACTTTTAATAAATGATGCTGGGAAACATGGGCAGCCATGCGCAAAAAAAATAAAGCAATACCCTATTTAACAGCATACACAAAAATTCACTCAAAATAGGTGAAAGATTGGGCCCTCCCTGGTGGCGCAGTGTATTAAGCAACACACTATGAAGCAAACCACAGCCACTGCAGCACGAGTTCAATCCCTGCTGCTGGCTGGGGAGGTGACCCACATGGCACAGCAGACCTCTCCTGCCTGGCCTGCTGCTCCCCTCAGCAGTGTGTTTTGGTCCATCTGCCTGTTCTGCCCCCTGTTCTGTCTGGTGAACTCTCTCACCTCCCTGCACCTCTGGCCTGTACCCCAGCTCTTGAATGCATAAATAAATAAATATTTTTAAAAAATAGGTGAAAGATTTGGACATAATAATCAAAACCATAAAGTACTTGGAAGAAAATATAGGAGACACATTACAGGTCATCTACCACAAAAGATGTATTTGTAATTACAAACCTAATAGCAAAGGTAACAAAAGCAAAAATAAACAGGTGGGACTCTATCAAACTTAAAAGCTTTTGTAAAGTTTTTTTGTAAAGCAAGAAACCATCACAGTGGTGGCAAACCATCCCTGGTGGCAAAGCGGTTAAAGACAGCACTATCAATCCCTGCAGCATGAGTTCAATCCCCAGCCAGGGAGGTGACCCATATGGCATGGCAGACCTCTCCTGTCTCACCCACTGCTCCCTTCAGCAGTGTATTTCAGTTGGTCTGCCTTTTCTGTTTCCTACTCTGTTTCCGGTGACTCCTCTCACCCCCTGCACCTCTGGCCTAGATCCCAGTTCTTGTATGCATAAATAAATAAATCTTAAAAAAAAAAGCAACCATCACAAAAACAAAAGGCAACATATAGAATGGAAAAAAATATTTGTATACCATACATCTGACAAGGGTTTAATCTCTAAAATTTACCAGGTATTTACACAGTCCAGCAACAATGAATGACCCAATTTAAAAATAGACAAAGGACCTCAATAAATACGTCTCTAAAGAAGACATTCAGATGGCCTGTAGACAGATGAAAAAACATTCAAACATCACTTATAAGAGAATAACCAAAACTACACTGAGATACCACCTCACCCCTATGAGAATAGCCCATATAAAAAGGAACAGAATTAATAAGTATTGATGAGGTAGAGGTGAAAAAGGAATTCTCGTCCACTGTTGATGGGAATGCAGGTTGGTACAGGCCCTGTAGAAAATGGTCTGGCGCTTTCTTAAGAAAGTAAAAATGGAAATACCCATTCCAGCAATACCACTATCAGGTATTTATCCAAATAACATGAAAAATCTAAATACAAAAAGATCTATCTGCACCTCTGTATACACAGTAGCACTGTTTATAATTGCCAAGCCATGGAACCAACCCAAGTGCCCTTCAACAGATGACTGACTAGAGAAACTCAAGAGCATACAGTTGATGGAATATTACACAGTTGTGAAAAAAGATGAAACAGTGGCATCTGGGACAAAATGGATAGACCTTGAGGTTATTATGTTATGTGAAATCAGTCAAAGAGTGTAAGACAGATTATGGATTGTTTCACCAATCTGTGGAATATAAATACACAAAAACCAATTACACATAAACAATATAAGATATAAAAATTTGAACTTGGCAAAACCTTTTTTTGTTTGTTTTTGGTTACCAAAAAACAGGGAATAGGGGAAAGGGTGAAAAGAATGGAGAAGTGAGGCAGACAGGGTATGGGCACAGGTAATCTGGTGGAGGAAAAAAATAATGAAATAATTTTTTTAAAATAAAATCCATTTATAATTAAAAAAAATAAATCTATACTTTTCTTTGTTGGTGAGTTTCTTGTAAACAGGAGAGGGTTGCACTTTGTTTTGAAATCCTTTCAGTTACTCTACATCTTCTGACTGATGAGTTCAAGCTATTTGCATTTAAAGTAATTACTGAGAATTAAATGCTCATTGCCATTTTCTTGTTTTTGTTTTCTGTTTTGGTTTGTCTTGTCTTTTTTGAGGGCTTCCAGTTATGTTTTGTTTAAGTCCCATTTCCATTGCCTTATGTGTTACTTCTATTATTTTTTGTTTGTGGATTCTTCTGAGGTCACTATATTTTGGGCTATTTATGTGAACCTCCCCCCCCTCCCCCGCGGAGAGTGTGCTCTCTAATTGGTTCTAGTGGGCCATATTGTTGCTTTCCTTCTCCTCCATATTAAGTGATTTAGTTGTCTGTTGCCTCGGATATCTGTTGTTTTGTTGCTTTATAACACTTTTAGAATTTCTTTCACATGCAGCTTGCTGTTATAAGTTCTTTTAGTTTTTGCTTTTCAATGAATTCTTTACACTTCCTTCTATCTGATTATTAATCTTGCTGGGTAAAGGATTAGGGGTTCAAAGTCTTTCTTTCCATACTTTAAATATTTCCTTCTAGTTCTTCATGCTTGTAATTTTGCTACGGAAAAGTCAACTTATAGTCTAGTTGGTGTTCCTTCATAGAACCATCCTTTTTTCTCTTGATATTTTTAATATTCTTAAGTATCCTTTCATTTTACAATCTTTAATTAAATAACCTGTAATTCCTTAAATATTCCTTTAATATCCTTGTTATTGGTCCTCAACACTTTTATTATGACATGTGTTTGTATGTGTTTAGCTGGTATTATTTTATTTGGAACTCTTTGGACCTTCTGGATCATGACATTTATTTCATTTCCCAGGTTGGATAGTTTTCATCGATTATTTCTTTAAATACATCTTCTATTTCAAATACATCTCTCTCTCTCTCTCTCTCTCATATCTCCTTCTGGACCCCTATATATGGATGTCATTTTGTTAGGGGGAAAGGTAGTCCTAAATGGATTATGGGTGTGTGGACTCCAACCCCCACTCCAGACCACCGGACCATCCAGAACCACAAATCCGGTAAGATGATTATCGAAGAGTGGATCACTGGGACCTGAGGGTGGAGTTAAGCAGCCAGGCTGGCTATAAAACCAGAGGTGAGCCGGGGGCTCACTCTCTTACTGAGGAGCCAGACCCCTTCCTTTGGGAGACATCTCTCTTCCTTTGGAGCCATCTCATTTGACTCGGAGCCAGCTCTCAATGCACCATTGCTTACATCTGGTAGGGTATTTGTGGATTTGTATCCCTCTCTTTTTCCCTTGGTATTATTACTATTTTATTCCCCTTCTTTCATAAAATAAAAAAACCTGTTAATAACTTTTGCCACGTGTACCTGGAGTTGGGACTTTTTTATAAAGTCTTCTGAGTGCGTGGGTGGAGGACCCAGTGAGGGGAACCCATTTTATATTAGGGTTGCCCTGTGACAATTTCTCGTTAAGTTGTCCCAGAGGGCTCTTACACTTTTTTTCATTATTATTCTTTTTTCTCCAGGTTGTTCTATTTGTTCTCCAACACTGTTTTCAAGCTCATTATTTCTCCATTGCTTCTGGTTGTCTGCTGTTGAGACCCTCATTGTATTTTTAAAATCAGCTATTATGTTTCTTCGCTCCACTAATTCTAATTGTAGCTGTGTCACATTTTCCTTATCTTTATTCTGTGTTCTGTTTTGAGTTTTGTTTTGTTTTTAATATCCTACATTGTTTTTTGAGTTCCATAAGCACTGCCAGAACAAATGTCCTGAACTCCCCTTCCATCATGCTCTGTGGCTCCCCTGAGTGGGACTCTAGCATTTCTGTTTTGCTTTTCCTTTTTTTGGCTCTGGCACTTGTGATGTGTTCTTCTGTCTCCTCATTTTCAATTTTTTATGGTTTTTAAATAGGGACAGATTTTCAGCTGTTTTCTTTGTACCTACTAAAGTAATCTGATAACTGGTATAAGCTAGGAGTAGTAGGTAAAAAAGACACCAAAGGATCATGTCCAATTCACTCAGGAATTTGAACTTCCTACTGTGCTGTGGGTGCCAGAGTTGCATGGTGGAGATCCACAGTGATCCATGCCTTTAGGCCAGCTCCTCTGCCTTCGTTACAGGGCAGGGAGAGGAGCACCCCAGAACCCCCAAGCCTGCCCTCTCTGAATGGGTTCTGCCATCCGCCACATTAAGACAAACATATAAAACCTTT
>JAGFMF010011958.1:1941818-1959895 GCA_019455555.1 Galemys pyrenaicus
ACACTGCTGAGGGGAGCAGCGGGCACAGCAGGAGAGGTCTGCCGCGCCATGTGGGTCCCCTCCCTGGCCGGCAGCAGGGATCCAACTCGTGCTGCAGTGACTGAGGTTTGCTTCATAGTGTGTTGCTTAACCCACTGCGCCACCGGGGAGGCCCAGTTATGCCTTTTTCATGTGAAGTAGTACACATCATGAACATACCACATATGATTTATCCATTTACCTGTTGATGGACACTCAGGTTGTTTGCAGATTTGTGCAGTTACAAACAGAGCTGCTTATGAATGTCCGTGTGTAGATTTTTTTGTGTGTGGACAATTTCATTGGTAAATACTTAGGAATATGGTGGCTGGGTCATATTGTAACAGGGTGGTCTCCAGGAAAGGGGGAAGTTTTAGAATCCTAGTTCTGCCCTAAGTGGGTGGAGCTGAGCTAGAATAAGAAGATATTGGAGAGAGGAGAGAAGAGGACTGAAGGGAGGGAGGAAAAAGAAAGCAGGATGGAGAGCAGCAAGGAGACGTGGAGGAGGCACGTAAAGTAAAAGAACATGTAAAGAAACTGCGCTTGGGGCCTCCCTGGTGGCGCAGTGGGTTAAGCAACGCACTATGAAGCAAACCGCAACCACTGCAGCAAGAATTCAATCCCTGTCACCGGCCAGGGAGGGGACCCACATGACACAGCAGACCTCTCCTGTCTCACTCGCTGCTCCTCTCAGCAGTAGATTTCAGTCGATCTGCCTGTTCTGCTCCCCACTCTGTCTCTGGTGAATCCTCTTACCTCCCACGCCTCTGGCCTGTACCTCAGATCTTGTGTGCATACATAAATAAATCTTTAAAAAAAAAAGAAGAAGAAAAGAAACTGCGCTTGCTTTTTAATCTGGGCCAATCCTATTTAAACTTTTACCCTCAAAGAGATGGGTAACTTTAAATGCTTAACTTAGTAACTATAGTCTTTATCCTTTCTGTATTGTTCCCTAATTGTATTAAAGTTCCTTTCCATTAAAAGTCTTATATATTTGTCTTAATGCGGTGGACCATTTAAAGAGAGCAGGTCTGGAAGTTCTAGGGTGCCCCTCTCCCTGCCCTGTAACAATATTATAATGTATAGTTAACTTTTCAAAAACTGCCAGCTGTTTACAAAACGACTATATCATTGCACATATCCACCCATAATATAAAGCTTCGCTTTCTCCACATCCTAGTCAATAGTATATTGTCACACTTTTTATTGTCTGATTTGTTCTTCTCAGATTTTGCATATAAGAACTAGTGATATTGAGAATCTATTCATGGGCTTAGTTATAATTTGCATATTTTTTTAATGCTCTATTCAAATTTACCCATTTAAAAAACTGGATGGTTTTTATTGAGTTGCATTTGGTCCTTTATATATTCTGGATACAAATCTTATCAAATATGTTTTGCAAGTAATTTTTTCCAGTCAGTGGCTTCCATTTCACTTTCTTTGATATCTCTGTTTATGAGGGACATTGGATTCTTTTCTTGTCATGTATTTTTTTAAAGATTTATTTATTTTTGCATACAAGAGCTGGGATGCAAGCCAGAGGTGCAGGGGCAGAGGGAGGGTGAGAGGATTCATCAGAGACAGAGTGGGGAGCAGAAAAGGTGGGTCTACTGAAATACACTGCTGAGGGGAGAAGTGGGCGAGACAGGAGAGGTCTGCTGCACCGTGTAGGTCAGCTTCCCCATGTGGGTCAGCTCCCTGGCTGGTGATCGAACTCGAGCTACAGTGGCTGTGGATGCTTCATAGTGCGTTGCTTAACCCCTTGGGCCACCAGGGAGGCCCTGGTGTTTATTTTAAGCATTTGTTTTTAAAAGGTCTTCTGCCATGATTATCAGCTTCAGTACATGAAAGTGTTGATTGAGTAATGATTCCTTGCAGACATGCAAACATACTCCTATTGGTTATCAACTGGTTCTAATTTAAAAAAAAAATTCTTGGTGGGAAAACAATTTTTAAATTGCTTTTTCTATTTTTAGCCATTAATGTTTAACTTGGAAACATATCATTTAATGATTTTTAAAAAGCAACAGGTCAAGTTGAGATATATTAGGTAAGATATAGAAAGTCAGATAACCAAGCAGAATGATGGCAGAGTCATCATTCACTCAGGTTGATGATGTCACTGGAGGAAAGAAGGTCAGTTGGAACCTGAAGTCTGGCAGTTACAGGGAGCTGTGACAAGGCAGAGGGTGCTCAGGAGCTACTCTGGGGCCCTTAACCCCAAAGCAGCTGACATCGTGTGTGGTGGCCTGACTGACAGGGAGATCCAAAATGGAGAAAGATGAGCCCCCACGGCTAATGACGCCTGAGTCAGTGAAAGCCATCATCTCAAGGATTGAGATTACCCGGCTAGCTCGTACCCAGGAGGTAACTTCTGTTGGGATCTGATGTGGAGGTTGGGAATTTGACTCAGACTTGGGTAGTATTCCAGTTCTGGACCCTCGGAGGTCCCAGCATCTTCAGTAACTTATTTGTCGACAAATAAATGCAAAATATCACCTCTTAGATTTGGCCTCTGCAAGGCAAGGCCAGAGGGAGGACTGGACCCAAGATGAGAGCAGCCCTCAGGGCAGCCCCAGACTGGCTCTGAGACACAAAAAGTGGGGACAGGAGCAGGAGAGCATGAGTTCATGATTTGGGTTCTGTTCTTTGCAACCTCTCAGAATCTCCCAAGCTGAGTCCTAGAAACTCACAGGGAAATGGCCAAAGGTTGGCCCCACCTTTCCTGTGGGCCCCTGGTTTATTTTTTTATGCGAGCCGCTAATCTTAAGGTTTTCTTGGGACCTTATTTTTCCAGTCTTCTGTTGCCTCAGAATCCTTGTGAGAAGTCCAAAAGTCCCCAGTAAATTCTGAAGAAATGGTCATTGGATTGTTAGTATTTCCTCCCTTCCTAATCTGATCTTTTTTTTTTTAAGATTTATTTATTTATGCATACAAGAACTGGGGTACAGGCCAGAGGTATGGGGGTGGGTGACAGGATCCACCAGAGACAGAGTGGGGACCAGAACAGATCTCAGCAGGAAACACACTGCTGAGGAGAGCAGGAGGCGAAGCAAGAGTGGTCTGCTGCGCCATGTGGGTCGCCTCCCCAGCCAGCAGTAGGGATCGAACTCGTGTTGCAGTGACTGCAGTCCACTTCATAGTGCGTTGCCTAACATTGCTTAGCCCATTGCATCACTTGGGAAGCCCCCCTAATCTGATTTTAAGAGTAAAAATGTGCCAGACACTGCCCTAAGTACTTTGCAGATCTTCACTTAATCTGTGACGTAGGTACTAACGATCCCGACTTTACAAATAAGAGACCTGAAGCCCTAAGAGGGTTACTGTCTAGTCAAAGATCACACCACTAGAACAAAGCCCTCTAAACACAACACCCTGCTGTCTCCCATATAGGATATTTCATCCCAGCTCTCAGACATTTGGGACAATGTCAACTGTGTCATCAACCGCTTCCAGGAAGAATTAGGATATGATTTAAAAGAACAGGCAAAATCTCACCAGATAGAGCAAAAGGGCAAGAGCCGATTCCTATTACTAGAAAAAATTGCTTCCTTCTCCAAAGATGCTAAGACTAAAGAGAAGCACTTGGGTGAAATGCTCCGTTGGCTGGATGACTGGGGTGAGTCTGCAGGTTGGGTGCAGTCCTGAGGGCAGGTACCTCCCCCCAAGTCACTTGTCTGGCTTGTTCAATCTCCTTTCCCCATAGAAGGTCAGCACGCCCCGGGGCCAGTGGGAGGTGCAGTGGGAGCAGAAGGCACATCACAGTGCCTCTTCAGTGAAACATCTTCCAGCTCAAGTCACAACACATCATCTCCACTCCCCAGAGGGGCAAACCTGTAATTGTACAAAACATAATAGATCATGACACTAGTTGGGCTCTGACAAAGTCCAAGTCACACATCCCTTATGACATCTCATTTTTAGCAAGATAGAAACTAAATTTAAATCCATATTAGCTGTTTTAAGTTTCCTTGATATATAATTGACAACATTGTGTTAACTTAAGGTATCCAAGGTGATGATTTAATATACATGTATGTTGTGAAATGATTACACAGTAGTTAGTTAAGACATATATCAGCCCACAAAATTACCCTGTTTTGTGTGTGATGAGAACATTTCAGATCTACTTTCTTAGCAAATTTCAAGTATACAATATAGTATCAACTATAGCCTCACTTTAGATCTGTATAATTGTCTCTTACAATCGAAAGTTTGTAGCTTTGACCAAAATCTCTCTCATTTCTCCCTTCTCCCAGCCTCCATAGCCACCAATCTCTCTCTGTTTCTGAGTTTGGCTTTTTTACATTCTACATATAAGGAAGATCATACAGTATTTATCTTTCTCTGTCTGACATTTCTCTTAGCATAATGCCTTGAAGGCTGATCCATGTTGTCACAAATAGCAGAATTTCCATCTTTGTTATGATTGAATATGTTTGTATAGTGTGTATAGATATACACCACTATTAATATATATACATGCTGTGTTTTCTTTATTCTTTCATCCAGTGACTGGTACATTAGGCTGTCTTGGTTCTTATAAATAATGTTTCAGTGAACATGTGGGTGCAGAAGAGGGGTGGCTAGATCATATGGTAGCCTGTTTTTATTTGAATAGTCCCCATACTGTTTTCCATAATTATTGTAACAATTCACATTCTTACAACAATGCACAAGGGGTTCCCTTTTCTCTATGTCCTAACCGACACTTTTTCTCTTGCATATTTGATAGTAGTCCTTCTAAAAAGTGTGAGGTGATGGCTATCTGTGCCTTTGATTTGCATTTCCCTGAGGATTAATGACATTAGAGCACTTTACTGTGTACCTGTTGGCCAGTTATCCCATCTTGGAAGCTCAGTCTATTGTGGATGTTGCAATATTGGGGGAAGATGGTATAGGGATGTGCCCCAAGGCCCTCACATTGCCTTGCCCCTAGAACTCTCAGTTCAGTGACCGCCCCCCCCAGTTGCTCCCAAGAACAAAGTAGGGCCATTGACTACAATTAATTCATCTAATTGTTGGGCTAGCAATGGTGATGGAAGTATAACAAGGTGACACATCCCTGGCCTTATAATAGAATAATATTTAATGTCTATTATATATTTTCTACATGGCAGGCCTCATGATAATAATAACACATGTACTATCTCATTTAATTCTCACCAAATCCTTTTACAGGCAAGGATACAGGCTCAGGGAATTAAATGATTTGCCCAACATTACACAGCTAGTTAGAGGTGAAACCAATCTGACTTCACAGTCTGCTGGTGTATTCCCTGCGGTATAGGGCTATTTGGGGCTCCCCAGAGGATAGACTGTTTTCTGCCTATACCTCCCATCATCTCTCCAGGTGACAGTCTGACCTATGAGATCAGGAACAGGAAGAGTGAGGAGGAAGAAGAATCTCTGGACAAATGGATCGAAGTGATGGAGAAAATGTTACCTCTCTCCCTCATCACCACCAAAGGAGGCATCAAGTCTCTCATTTCCCTTTGCTCCACTCTCATTGAAGAACAAAAGAAAAGGGCACAAAGTAAGTTCCAGGAGAATCTGAGCAGGGGTTGGGGGGAGGTTGGTCTGGGGGTGCTGGTGATGGTGGATGCCATCTCAGGGAAAGAGGTCACATGTCGAAGTCTACAAGGGATCTTTTTAGTTCTCTTCCATAACAAAAACTTTACCTCAGATGGTTGGGCAGTGGTGAAGGGTTGGGATGTTGAACCCATGTTAAGTACTGAGAAGTTCTGAACTGTCTCTCAAGGTTGGAGGTAGGGGTGATGTGGAGACAGGTCCCTGTTGGTGCTCCATGGAGCTGTGGTTTCATGAAAATTTGGATGAACAAGATTCGGAAGCCAGAAAGGCTGAGTTTGTAGATAGAGGAACAACCTTCCATATTCCAAATCCAGAGTCAAGAAATCTGGTGAGGTGCAGCTGGAAACTCTTCCAGAACTTTCTCACTTGCTACTATTCAAGAGCATGTCTTCAGAATCAGATAGACCTGAGCTTGAATCCCATCTATGCCAGTTTCTGACTATGTGATTTTGGTACTTCATCTCCCTGAGCTTCATCTTCCTCATATGCAAAATGAGGAGGGCATTGCTTACTTGTAGAGTTCTACTTGGTATAAGGCACCATGCTTAGAACATGTTCAAGCCTTGATAAATAATAGCTGACATTAGCATTTTAACACTGATTCTTCATAGTGAGATTTAGTGAGGAGACAGGGGAAGGTAGATGAGGAGACAATCTCTCCTACAGTCCTTACCAAACTATGTCTTGAAATACATTTTTTCATACTTGACATATTTCCTTGCCAGATTACAAACTCCTGGAGGTCTTATTCATCTCTATTTATTTTTATTTATTATTTTTTATTAAAATATTTTAAAATTTACATATACTTGCCATTAATTGTAATCCCCATCTATTTATTTTTAAAGATTTTATTTATTTATGCATATAAGAGCTGGGGTACAGGCCAGAGTCCAGGGAGGTGAGAGGATTCACCAGAGACAGAGCCAGGAACAGAACAGGCAAACTGACTGAAACACACTGCTGAGGGGAGCAACGGGTGAGGCAGGAGAGGTCTGCTACACCATGTGGGTCCCCTCCCTGGCCAGCATCAGGGATCGAACTTGTGCTGTGGTGGCTGTGGTTTGCTTCATAGAGCGCTGCTTAACCCACTGCACCACCAGGGAGGCCCTTCATCTCTATTTAGAGTCAGCTATAGGTACTTTTTAGGCACCTAGTACCGTACTTGGAACTAAACATGCATATCCTAGTTGAGTTCTGCGAAGTACATGCTATGATTATCTCCATTTTTCAGAGATGGAGGCATAGAGAAGTTAGTTAACTTACCCAAAGCAAGTAGTGAAGACGGAATTCAAGCCCAAGTTATCTGATTCAAAAATCCAAGATCTGAATCACCAAGCCACACAGCTTCTCTGACAATATTAGCTAGATGTTAGCCTGAATTCCATGCCATTTGATTTTCATATTTCCTTTAGCTCTTTGTCCAAAGTTAGCCAGTTTTTTTTCTGCTAATGATGTTCATTAAATGGATTAAGTGAATGGCTACTCCAAGATGTAACTCCACCAGCCCCTACACAAGGTTGCTCTAAGGTGATACAACTATGACCGTGTCCCATAGGTGTCGCGAACTCTACGAATGGGTTTGAACACAAAACGCACAATGTGTGTTTATGTGCACTTACGTGCAAGGGTCCTCTGCTTCCATCAAGTACCAGGGGAGTTTATGACTCCCAAAATAGAAAAGATAGTAGTCATTTTAAAAAATATGAATAGTGGCAGGACCATGTGATAAATTTCTTATAAACACAATACAATGGTAAGGAAGGGGGAAAAATAAAGCTTCCCAGCTGATCTGGAATGTACTAAGTGCCAGATAGGTTTCTGGGTTGCTGGCAATAGGAAGCTAAACACAGATATTGAAGTTGGGGAGCAGCACGTCAGAAAAATAACTCCAGAAACATAAGAGGGTCAGAGAATGTTGAGTTGAGCTAGACTGAGTAGTTCCAGACTCCCCTGCTGTATGTACCATAAGCTGACAGGCCCTAATGGGCAAGCTCTGAATAAGCTCTGAGCCCTAGAGATATCTGTCCTGACAACATCTACCCTGTCCTCACATAAATCCCCAGCTCTTTACTCTTGCCAGAGCCATAAGAGGGTTGGATGATAATTTGGTCAAGCAGGGTTTTAAGAATCATTATAGTCCTTGGGATCCATGGGAGCTTATCACCTTTGTTCTTTCCACCTTTCCTAGTGGCCAAACATAACTTTTGGCAGGATTGGCAGGAAAAAAGCCCACAAGTACCTACGCCTCCCCATCAGCCACTGAGCCCAGAACAAATGCTCCAGGACAAGCATGCCACCTGCACAAGGGTCTCTAAGGTGAAGTCTATGCTGCAGGAGCTTCTAGACTCCCCTATGTTCAACCAGGGCGAGGTCAGGGCCATTAAATACATATATACTGTGGTGGAAAACCTCAACAAGGCCTTGATCCTCCAGTACCAGGAGAATAGAAGCCTTGAGACCAAATACAGGTGGTTGAAAATCGAGATGACCAAGGAGCTCAGCAGCCAGAGAGTATACTTTCAGAAGTCCCTCCACAACCTCGAGAAGAAGAGGGATGCCCTACTAAACCAAGTAGAAGTCCTAGAGGGAAAGTACCGGAACCTTCTTCTGATAAAGCATGCCTTAGAGTTCCAGCTGAAGAAGACTCAGTCTGCTAGAGGTCAAGCGAAAGATCCAGGTAATATCTTGGATGACCCCCTGCTCTTCCCTGAGGAAGAGACTCCCCCAAAGGAAGAAAGAGTTAAGGAGGACACTCAACAGGAACCCAAGAAGGAGGAGAAGTTATTTTCATCGTTCTCCCCCAGTCCTATGACCACGGCCTGGGACAGTGGTGGCAGGCCTCCCACATATCAGCCACCTTCCACCATGACCACGTTTTCAAGGATCGCAGATGTGTATAGCAGCAAGTGCACTGAAAGTTGTGAGCCCCTGTTGCTGTCCTCAGTGGACAACAAGTATCCTAAGAAGTGGGAGAGACTGGAGGCAGAACGTCCAGACCACAAAGATCAAGACCAGGAGGATTTCCTCCAGGGAGTAGCCCAGGAGAAGGAAAGATTCGACATTAAGTTTCGTTTTGGAAAGCATCTCTCCGCAGAGAGTCCTGAGAAAGTGGCCATCCAGAGCAAGGTGGAGCACTGGGAAGAGGAACCCAGCCAGGGGATGCAGAAGCAGCAGCAGCTGGAAGCAGAGATTTGGCAGCAAAGACAGAAGAAGGGGCCAGTGCTGGATCAGGAGCACCAGGAAGAGTCACAGTCGTGGGAAGTGGAGGAGGTGACCAGGGAGCAGGAGCAGAGGTTAGTCCAGCCTGAAAAGGAGCCAGGGAGCCCAAGGAGGGATTTGGAGTGCCCAAAGGAGGTCACGGAGATGATCTTTACGCCCACAAATCGATGGGAGGACTTGAAGGCAGAGCCACCGCTGGCACCTGCCCAAAGCCGGGCCCAATCTGCTCGCCAAGGTAGGAGAATACACTTGCTTAGGTCCCCTAGTACCTTACAGAAAACCCCAGGAAACCAGAGGACCAAGAAGTCATCTGCATTTACCCAGAAACCACAGGCCCACCAGATTCCCACGAGACCCAAAAAATCAGCCTCCTTTCCTGCCACTGGGACAATCATCCAAAAGGTGACCCAGAACCCTTTGCATATAACCCCAATAACGCCTAAGGGAAGGGTCTACCACATGGACAGCAAGGCCCAGAGGAAGAACCTGCAGCTCCTGAGTGAGGAGGCTGAGCTGGAGCTGCCCCACTACCTGCGCAGCAAGGCCCTGGAGCTCACTGTCACCACCATGGAGCTGAACACACTCAGACTGCAGTGTCTGTGCCGCAAGTACACCTGCTACAGACGCTTCCAGATCCTCCGGTAGGTCCTCTCTGGGGCCTACCTGGCACCCATCCACTCCCACGCTGGGATGTGGGTGAGCCAAAACCAAAAGGAGAGGGAAAACACAGGGCAAGGGGAGGGTGGGGAGAGTCACACCAGGCCTGGAAAATACCCCCCTGGGTGACCTGAAGGTATAGGAGACTGGACACTTACAATGCCAACCCCCACCCCCAGCATAGTGGGCTTTCCCTGCAAGTGCTTCTTCCTCTTCCTGATGCCCTGTCCGTAACCCACTGATAAGCACTCCCATTTTGCCTTACTTTCTCTCCGTTTCCAGTCCATCCCAAGTCTCCTCCCTCACCACCACCTCTCACTTTGTTCTGTTTTCCCAAACCTCACTGACTTAATTTCTTTTCTTACTCCCAGGAATTACAAACATAGAGTCCTTTGGTTAATACACCTGGTGGGGAGAGGAGGCGCCTGTAACCACTAAATCGCTTCCCTCTCTTTCCAGACAAGAAGTGATCGATCACATAAAAGTCATGCGAGAAACGAGGGCTCCTTACAAGGCCCAAAACCTCTACATCTTTCTGGAAAACATTGACCGCCTACAGAATCTGCAGTTGCATGCCTGGACAGACAAGCAGAAGGCCCTGGAGGAGAAGCGCCAGGAGTGCTTGAACAGCATGGCGGTCATGTTCCCCAAAGTGAGCTTCCCTCACCTAGCCTCCACCTAAGGGTCGGGAGAGTCAGTGGGTTGGGCCAGGGTGTGACACAGTGGGATGTGGGCTGTGTCTGGGCTGGGGAGTAGAAGGGAAGTCGAAGCCTCGGAAACAGAAAGAAGCCTGAGTACAAAGAAGCGCAGTTTTCCAATCTGCACATTTGGGAAGAGCAAGAAGAGGAACCTTCAAAAAGCTATAGAGGGCCTCCTTGGTGGCACAGCACGTTGAGCCCTACACTGTGAAGCATCCGCAGCACAGCAGCAGGAGTTCGATCCCTGGCCAGGGAGGGGACCCACATGGTGCAGCAGACCTCTCCTGCCTCACCCACTGCTCCCCTCAGCAGTGTGTTTCAGTCAATCTGCCTGTTCTCCTCACTCTGGCTCTAGTGAATCCTTTTACCTCCCAGGACTCTGCTCTTGTATGTATGAATGAATCTTAAAAAGAAAAAAACTCTATAGAAGACTCCCGGAAGTGGGGCAGCTGGACCCTGCAGTCCCCACTTTGCACCAAGGTTCGCCCTACTCTGAGGTGTCCCTTCCCTGTTCCTGTAGGCTCTGCTCTCCAGGTTTGGTCCTCTTCTCCCTGTGTTCCCTGTGCTGGGACTTATTTTGCTTCCTCTGGGGACAGTTCCCCTGCTTTCTAGATTGTAGGTCTCTCCTTATTAGTGGAGTACCTCTGCTAGTCACTTCCTGACTACAGGTATTTGGCAGGTAAAATCACTAAGATCCTGCTTGTCTGAAAATGTCTTTACTTGGTCTCTAACCTCACTCTTAGTTGTCAGGCAAGTTTAATTAGAATTCACTTTCCCTCACAATTCTGAAGGTCCTGTTCATTGCCTTGTAGGTTTTGATGTTGTTGTTGAGAGTCCAAGGTCATCCTGAGTCCTGAGTCTTTGGATTTGACCTATTTACTCTCTGAGGTTTGGCTTCAGTTTCCTCTATTCTGTTCCTAGCTAACAGGAGTGGAGAAGCAGCAAACACTGGCATGGTCCGCAATGGGTTAGCCACAGCATGGGAGGACTGAAGAAACTCACAGCCTGGACTCAGAACCTGCTGGGGTTGGGCCAGGAGGTCACGGCCTCTGAGTTCTGAGCAGCAGTGGCCTGAAGTTTGGTGTGAAGTGATGGCATCAGGCAACGGGGCAGGCTTGACCATGGAGGCATCTCCCAACACAGTTTCATGTCCCCTTGTACTAGTCCAGATCATTTGTAGATGTCTTGATTTTCTAAAGTGGTTTTAAGCTTGCGGAGGAAAACGACCATGTGGCCGTTCTCCCAGCAGCCGTGAGGGTTCCCCTAGCTCCTTGCCCAGGGCCAGGACAGGGCTGGATGAAAAGACACCCAGAGCATTCTAGGAGAGCTTCCCAAGTGCCAGCTGCTCTGTCTTCCTTTAGTTTTTTCCTTACTGTTCAGCCCATTGTCCAGATTCTCACAACAAAGAAGAGGCACTCAGCAAATAAGAATTCAAGGAATTTCTATGAATGATTCCTTGGGATTCCTGGAGTCTTTAGTCCTTCTGGTTGGAGGAGTTCCCTGCACTTTCCCTTCTCTGCTCAGCCATAACTCCTCCCTCTGCCTTCCTCTCCCTAATGCCTCTCTGCGACTACCTCTAGCTCCAGCAGCAATGGAATACTCATCTTCACACTCCTCTGGTCACCTCCCCAAAGTCGAGGAAAAGCAAGCTGCCCCCTTCCTCGCCCCAGGGCACCTACCACAGCAGCGCCTCCTGCAAGCAGCTCCAGGTACACTTTCCATCAAAAGACCGGGAGTCTGTGCCAGTGCAGATGGCCAGGTAGGTCCGGGGAAGACAAAGGGGCAGCCAGCTGATGGTGGGAAGCAAGGAGGTGGGATGCCTAGACTGGGGAAGCTGGTCATTCAGTGAGGCACAGACAGGCAAAGCTCACCCCATGCGCTGCCAGGCACTGGCCATAGCATTGATCTGGTACCTGACCTGGTCCATCCATATAAACTGTGTGGCCCCTAGGTTCACCAAGAGCCGCCATGAGCCTCTGGGCAGCCCAGAGACCACATTCACACCCACCATAGCACGGCTGGCTGAGGACTTCAGTCCCAAGGCATCTGCCTGCAGGCACGGGATGATTCCAGAAGCCTTTCAGTAGCTTCTTAGTCAGAGGAGCCCCACGGAGTTGGGGGTGGAGAGGTGGCAAGGAGGTCAGTGACACTGTTAGTGAAAGGGAGGAAAACAAAGCAGTGCCTTGGACCTTGCGGCACTCCAGAGCTTTGGTACTTCTTCATCTGTCTGCATTTCTAACTATCTCTTTTTAATGGTTGACCCCCATCCCCTAGCCAACAGGGAAATCGGATGAAGGCCATTTGGAAGACTGATGTAGCCTCTTCCAGTCACGCAATAGAAAAGAAGACACCTGCCAACCTGTCCTGGGACCAGGCAAGGGGGCACCCAGATATCCCCCAGCTGTTGGCCTTGGATGTGCATGCCTCAGACCACAAAAGCTTGATGTCCCCCCCCGCCGGGTAAGGTGCAAACCTAATCTGGATTCAGGGAAACCTGCCCACCAAGGGCAGGGGCTAGAGTACACACAGTCACCATGCAGTGGCCCAAGAGATCTCTTTCTGAAGATTATTATGACCTCACTATTGTACCACAGACAGGTGCTTGCCTGCCTCATCCTTTCACCAGCTATCAGCTTGGGGCCCCATGCCAGCAGCATTTTAGTTCTCTCTAAGGACTTTACATAGTGTCTCAGAGGATCATTACAGACATCTTTCCTTCCCAGCTGTCTCCTGGGCTGTCCATGAATTGCTCTCAAGACAATTCTTGCCTGATGCCCAAGGACTGTTCTGAAGGGGAGCCAGGTGCGGGAATGGAGAGATGAGGGAGATCCAGAAACACAAGATGAACCAGAGCGTAGGGGCCCAGGCCTGTCTTCGGCATGGTTGTTCCTTACTACCTTTGGGACCTGTCCCTGTGAAGAACCAGAGTGAGGGGGCCGGAGCCAGTGGGCCAACAAGAGGCTTTCTTGGTTACGAAGGTTCAACTCTCATTTGACTCTCTCAGCTTCAAGATGTGACTATCGCAGACTCAGGGCTCTTTCAAGGACCCTTTTTTTTTTATGCATACAAGAGCTGGGGTACAGGCCAGAGGTGTGGACAGTGAGAGGATTCACCAGAGACAGAGCGGGGAGCAGAATAGGTAGACTGACCGAAATACACTGCTGAGGGGAGAGCAGCAGGAGAGGCAGGAAAGGTCTGCTGCACCATGTGGGTCCCCTCCCAGGCTGGGGATCACACTCAAACTGCTGTGCAGCGGATGCTTCACCGTGCAGTGCTCAACCTGCTGTGCCACCAGGGAGGCCTCAAAGACCCTTTCTAGATGACCAATACCAGCTGCCCCTTGTGGCCCTTGCCCAACTGAAGACTTTGAAAAGTGAGGGCACTGACACCTGAGAGCATAGACCTAACCAGAACCCAAAGCTCTAAGACATTGGTGTTGCCCTGTCCCAGCCACAGGTGAGAGAGGGTGGCAAGCCTGATCTGTGCTTGTGTTCTGAAGTGGGCCTGAAGGTCTCAGCTGGACATCAGCATTACAGCCCACCTAGTACACAGACAGAAACCTGGCTTTTAGTTCTCAGAGTTTCAAAGATGTATATGTTGTTGTTAGTTGATTTGGATATAACAAACAAAATTAAAGATAACCAGAACGATACTGGCAGAATTCGGTTACTCTGAAGGCAGCCGGGACCCCCGCCCAGCAAAGATTTGGCTAAACTTGCCAAGGGCCCATGTGGTGTCTCCCTCCGAGCTCCTCCTTTCCCTCTGCCTCCTTGCCTGGACTCAGCTCAGCATGTTTGAACCTGAAGCCCAGAGTCTTTGTTCTTCCCACACACATAAATACCAGGATGTAAGTGTACCTTCTGCTTGGCCCCAAGCATTTCATGATGCTAGTAACTTTCTGAAAATTGAGGTGGGTGATGAGGAAAGGGATGCAGTGAATCGCGACATGATGCAGCCTTCTTTCTTCTCCTCTATCTTTGGTATAACAAGAAAAAAAAACCCCATGTTTCACAAGGAGCTGTTCCACCCACACCCAGATCTCCACTGGGATCTTAGTTTCAGGCTTAAGCATTTATCAAAATATTGTTCCCAGCAAAGACAGCTTCCACTTTCCAGGGGAATTTAGGTACATATAATTTTCTCCCCCTCTCTCTAGCTTATCTCACCACCAGGCATAGAGACAGCCGTCTTTATCCGCACCCCTGCATCCGGCATGCCCGTGCAGAGGTCCCCGGGGCTGACTTGGATTCCGTTATCATGGATGGAGGATCTGCCTCTTTTAACCAAAGTTTTCTGCTGCTGCCTAGGCAGCTGCTGCTTCTGAGTGGCTATGCTGCTTTTTTTTAAAAAAAGATTTATTTATTTATGCATACAAGAGCTGGGGTACAGGCCAGAGTCCAGGGAGGTGAGAAGACCCACAAGAGACAGAGTGGGAAACAGAACAGGCAGACTGAATGAAACACACTGCTGAGGGGAGCAGCGGGCGAGGCAGGAGAGGTCTGCTGCCCCATGTAGGTCCCCTTGCTGGCCAGCAGCAGGGATTGAACTCTTGCTGCAGTGGCTGCGGTTTGCTTCACAGTGCGTTGCTTAACCCACTGCACCACCAGGGAGGCCCCTATGCTGCTTTCTTTATGAGTTCCTACACATGCCCTTTTGGAGACACCGCTTCTGCCTGAAAAAGTGCTCCTCCTTTTTGGCCGCCTGTCCCTGGCTCATTGTGAATCCTCATATCCATCTGTTGGAGGTTCCAGGTCACTCACCTCCATGTGCCCCTACTGACCTCACCAGCTCTGCAGCTGTGCTGTCCAGTTCACAGCACTGGTCAGGTTCATAACTAGGACCGGCTGCATGCTTCTCGCCCTGTCCTCTTGCTGTGCCCGGCACTACAGCCTGTCTCACCCGCAGGCCACTGGGGAGGGCTCTTCATCTTTCCCCTGTGGTTTCAGACACTGAAGACCAAGTTGGTACCCCAAAAGTCAGCAGACCCCTTTCTGTAAGATCTAGCTCTTTTTCTGCTTTGTCCTATCAGCATTTCCCTTGGGTTCCCTGTCTGACAGGTGCGATAGCCATGACAGGTAAGATAGCTGTCTGCGGTAGAAGAATCTTAGCCTAAACAAACACTCTGCCCTCCTTGCTCAGGGCCTCTGCCTACATAGCTGAAGACCACAGTGCTCATATGCTTGCACCAAGATGCCACAAGCACAGACAACATGCTGCAGAGGAGGAGAGGGCTCAAAACTGATATATGGAAGGAGATTAGATGGGGGTGGAGAGGAAGAAACATGGGTAAGTAGGAAGGAACAGGAAAGAGGAAGCCCTCTTTGAAGTAAGACACCAGGCAGATTTTTAAGAGGAGAAGCAGAGCCCTGGGATGTGGCAGGAATATGTTAAGTAGCTCCACCTCTGGGTCAAATCCAGACCCTGCCATGGCTGCGTCTCCCAGAGACAACTAGGAAAGCTCTTGGGTGGGCTGAGTGGGGACTCACATCCTGGGGCTTTGTCCCAGCAGCTCCCTTGTCTGTAACTATTAACTCTTTTCATGCCTTAGAGACCCAAAGAAGGCAATGCCAGGAACCCCCAGATGAGTCAGCTTACCTTGTTTGCAAAGAGTCAAGTTGAGTGCTTTGCTGGAACCCTAAAAAGCCAAAAGATTCAAGACAACCCCAGTCTCTGAGAGTCTCAAACTTCGGGTAACTAAAAACCACACAAGAATTTGTTCCAAATGCAGATCTCCAGCTGGTGCTTTTAAGCAGACACTCTGGATATTGTTAAACAGACCTAGAACTTTGAAAGACATCATTTTCCTCCTTCTGGCTACAAACTGTGTATTTTTAATAAAATAGAGGTATGTTTAAATTGTTCTGTCTCATTGCTGAAATCCAGACCTCCTCAACTAATTTTTGGAACAAGGTACATGACCACCTGGACACTTATCTGGGTACCATCAGAGAGAACACCCCAAGTGTGGCCTCTGTCCATTGCAAGTGGGAAGGCTGAGATGGCCACAGTTGTACCTGCATACTGCAGGCCTCACTAATTCCTCCATTACCCAAAGATACACACAAGGGAGAAACTGATACACTGATGATTAGCAAGGAGGTACAGACGGTAAGAATAAAGGGGACATGGAGTGTAGATCAGAGCCATGTGTAACTGGGTGGGAAGGAAAAGCTAGTAGTCTCTGAAGGCTGAGTTCTGAGATGGAAGAAATGCAGACACGAAGGTTCCAGATCTAGAAGTTGTAGCTAAGGAGGACATCTCTGGTGATCTTTATCAATTCAGATCAGATACTACTTTAGTTAGTTGACCTAGCTAGTGAGCACACCCTCATCCTTCCTCACATGCACAGAGTCATCTACCTCACCTCCCACTGGCTTCCACACTCCCCTCCATTCTCCACTAGCCCAGCCACACCTGGCCCAGGGGCCAGGAATAATAAACATTAACTGGGAATGTTTAAAACATTAGCTAGGAACCCACAATCCAGTGATTCCATTTCTCAGGAATGGCACCCGTCCTTCATTCCAGTTTAAGGTTGAGACTCTGAAAAGAAGAAGGGTGGTGGGATACAAACAGCTGGCTTCGGATGATGTCAGAGTAGGGTCTGATTTCTGAGCCACGACTTAACACACCACATGAAAGGGAGGAAAGGGAGAGACACGCCGGATGCAGGTCACACAGGGCAGTGGTGTGTAGTAAAGACGTCTCTAACCTTCCAGGCCCCAGGCCTATTTTTTTTGGAGGCCTCACCCCCCCACTGTGTCCAAGGTACCAAAATTCCTTCACACTAAATGCTTTAAATGATTTGAAAGGAGTTTTATGACTCTACTTTGGAAATTACTTGACTTATGAGTAAGTTTTTGAATGGGTAGTTGGCTGCGACTTCTCAACTATCATGAATTGCAGTGAACACATTTTGTAAATGCAATGAGAATATTTTGAATATTAAATTTTGATGTGGAGTTAAATTGACAATATCATGTTTTAGAAACATTTAATAGTACATATCTTTTCACTTTTTGTCTTTTGGTGCCAATAACATTTTCAGAGGTGTTGTGTGTTTTCCTAGGCTTTTGGCGCCGTGCTTGAGGTGCCTACCGACCAAACCTGCTCTGGTGATGAAGGACTTTGACTTTCTGGCTGTCCTCTAGCAAGCTCTCTGGCAAGCGAGCAGAGAGTGTGACAGATTCTTCTCCTACTTTGCCAACATTTTCATCTCCCTGAAGGCAAAGAAAGCTATGAAACCAAGAGGGTTGGAAACACCATATATATATGGTGTGTTTCTAGCAATGAGATTCTTTGATAGTACACACCAGCTTCATCTTTTTTCTTCAGTGCAAAGTTGATGTGTTTGCTCAAACAAAATACTGCTTCTACCCTCAAAAAACAAAATCAACTGAAAAACAAATTCTAGAGAGCCAAAATATGGGATGGGAAGAAATTATTTCTTGGCTTAGTTCTTCAAGTCGATTTGAGGATTGTGCAGAGCTCTGTTTACATATCCCCGTGTCTTCCAAGATGAGGAACACTACTGCAGAAGGAGACATGAGGAAAGGTCTATCTTAGCCTGTGACCTTCAAGGAAACATTGGTGAAAAGGGAGGAACAAAAACCTTTTGGAAATGACCCAAAGAGTCAGGGAGAGAAAAGTGACGCCGGGTCTGGTATGGCCTGTGTACTGAGGAGGCCACCTTGGAAAAAAATGAGAAAAAGGACAAGTGTGACTCATAATTAGAGGAATCAACTTCTCAAAAAAAAAAAAAAAAAAGAACATGGTTAAGATGTAACTATCAGGGCCTCCCCTGGTGGCGCAGTGGGTTAAGCAGCGCACTATGAAGCAAACCGCAGCCACTTGCAGCATGAGTTCGATCCCTGCTGCCGGCCAGGG
>JAGFMF010011958.1:1960075-2021775 GCA_019455555.1 Galemys pyrenaicus
TGCTCCCCGCTCTCTGTGGTGAATCCTCTCGCCCTCCGACACATCTGGTCTGTGCCCCAGTGCTTGTATGCATAAATAAATAAATCTTTAAAAAAAAAAGATGTAACTATCAATCTATCAATGTGTCGATGGAGGCCTTTTAACTATACAAGCATACTTCCTTCTGTTATACTGCACTTTACTATAATTTGTAGATAGAGGGATTCTTTTTACAAAGTACAAATTTTTACAAAAAGCTATTTGTGCCATTTTCCATCAGACACTTTGTGTCTTTGCCACATTTAATTAAGGTAGCTACATAACGCTATCACACACTTAGTAGACCTTTGTATTAGTGTACACATAACTTTCTTTTCTTTAAGATTTATTTATTTATGATACAAGAGCTGGGATACAGGCCAGAGTGGTGGGAGGTGAGAGGATTCGCCAGAGACAGAGCGGGGAGCAGAACAGGCAGACTGACTGAAACACACTGCTGAGGGGAGCAACGGGCGAGGCAGGAGAGGTCTGCTGCCCCATGTGGGTCCCCTCTCTGGCCGGCAGCAGGGATCGAACTCGTGCTGCAGTGGCTGTGGTTTGCTTCATAGTGCGTTGCTTAACCCACTGCGCCACCAGGGAGGCCCTCTTTTCTTTTTTTAAAAGATTTATCTATTTATGCATAAAAGAACTGGGGTATAGGCCAGAGTCACGGGAGGTGAGAGGATTCACCAGACTCAGAGTGGGAGCAGAACAAGCAGATCAACTGAAATACGCTGCTGAGGGGAGCAGCGGGCAAGGCAGGAGAGGCACAGCAGTACCATGTGAGTCCTCTCCCTGGCTGGGGATCGAATTTGCGCTGATGTGCTGTGGATGCTTCTCAGTGCAGCGCTCAACCCACTGCGCCACTAGGGAGGCTCCAGTGTAGACATAACTTTCATATGCCTGGAAAGCCAAAAAATTCACTTGACTTGCTTTATTGTGATACTAACTTTATTGCAGTGGTATGGAACCAAATCCGTGGTACCTTTAAGGTATGCCTGGATTCAGTGTGTTAAAGGATGCAGTCTACTAGAAAAGGTGAGTAACATCCGTGAACAGATGGCGAAAATGAGCAGAGAGTGGGAAATAGGGAGGGAAAAAGAAATGGAAAAATGGGAATACTAGAAGAAGAATTCCTTCAACAGGAATTTCTTTATCAGCTAACTGGACAAAAGCAGATGAAAAAAAAATGTGAACTTGAAAGTTAGGTCAATAGAAATTGGGATTGGAATTTCCTTGCTTCATTCCTGGGAAAATAATCTGAACGTTATTCAGAAGGGCACTAAACTCAGAAGAGCTCATGACTTGGGGCAATGCTCTAGCACCTTTTGGACCAGCATGGACCACACCAGGAGGGACACTGAGAAGATTCGTGCTTTGTTAAACAAGATGTGGGTAGAGAGAAATGCCTGGAGACCATGGTCTGGGGCAAGGAGGACGCCATACGAAGTACGGTGCTGTTACTTAACTGGCAGTCCTAGGGAGGGGGAAGCTAAGCAGAGTGGAGGTATACACCCACGACTAAGGGAAACATGTTCAGAGGAGCTGCGGGGCTCCCAGGGGCAGGTCCCTAGTGTAAAGAACAAGGATAGTGTGCCAGGCTGCACTCCCCCTCCCTGATTCCTCAACTTCATACAGTCCTTGTATAGTAAATAGCAGCACACAAACTACAGAGCCTCAGGTCTGGAATCCTGAAGAGGAGGGATATCAGCTGTGTCACAAACACGAGCCAGCAACAGCCCCCCCCACACACACACACACATACACATACTCCCTTGCACTCTTACCAGCAACTGAACCCTACAGGTCCCTCCTCCACCTACTGATTCAGCAGCTGAAGATCAGGTCTCCAGGCCCATAGAAGCTGGGAAAGGCCAAAATAATCAAAAATCCAATAAAATCACAGCGCCATCTGCTGGAAAAGCAGAAGTAGTACAAATTTCCAAGTGACTTACAGATGGTTTTTTAAAAATAGGGGAGTCAGGGGCCTCCCTGGTGGCGCAGTGGGTTAAGCAATGCACTATGAAGCAAACCACAACCACTGCAGCACGAGTTCGATCCCTGCTGCCGGCCAGGGTGGGGACCCACATGGTGCGGCAGACCTCTCCTGCTGTGCCCGCTGCTCCCCTCAGCAGTGTACTTCTGTTGATCTGCCTGTTCTTCTCCCCGCTCTCTGTGGTGAGTCCTCTCACCCCCCCACACCTCTGGCCTGTACCCCAGTGCTTGTATGCATAAATAAATAAAAATCTTTAAAAAAAAATAGGGGAGTCAGAAACAGCAAAATGGGCAAACCAAAAAAAAAAAAATATATATATATATATATAGAGAGAGAGAGAGCGCACGTGGCACCTTGAAACCTCAAGAGAAAATGTCATCACAAGGAAACAACAAATCTCTAGAATCCAGTCATAAAGACATGAAAGAGTTTATCCTCTTATCAGATACAGAGTTCAAAACTGTCACAATAAAGAAATTCAAAGAAATGGAAGAAAAAGCAGAAAAACAAGTCAAAGTGATACAAGAAAACTCTGAAAAGGTAGAGACAAAACATTCAGAAAAAAAGTCGTGAAATAAAATTAACGAACAGAAAACAGATATTGAAGCTTTAAATAGAAAAATAATAGAGATGCAAGATGTTAAAAGATCAATAGAGGAGTTTTGTTTTGTTTTTTTTTAATTCTGGAGAAAACTATGGCCGTGAAATAGGAGGCAGTGAGTAGGTGGAGGCTAGAGAAGCTAGTCAGCTGGCCTCACTGCCCCTCAAGGTAGGCTCTGGGATCTGACTGCTGCCTCCAATTCTTTCCCCAAGGGTGACCAGCTTGAACACCCAAGGGCCCGAGTCCAGCTGGAACACCTGTCAGGGATATTTGTTGCTATTGGTGGCAGTGGCAGTGGGGGGGGGGCAGATGTTAATGATTCATGGTTGCTATGGGGTTAAAAAGATTCAGGTTTCTACTCCCACTACAATCCCGTTTACTAGTCTTTATGCCTGTCTGTCACCTTAACTTCTGCAAGTTCCTTGAGTGCAACAACCACAAGGAGGCAGCAAAGGGCTTGAGTAAGGGCCTCAGCTGGCCTGAGGAGGAAGGAGCCAAATTAAAACTACGGAAACTGCTGAAAGAAAAACACAAGTAAAGCAAGGTGGGGTTGGTGTAAGGAGGCTTAGGGCAGAGAACAAAGCTAGCAAAGCGGGGAGAAGGAAACAAGGAGTTCCTGATCCATCCTTTGAACACCTGAATCCTGCAGGTAATTCTTGATGCACTAAATTTTCTCTCCCTCAGCCTGGGGGCACTAACTCCTTACTTGATCACCCCAGGCCAAGTTTGTCAGCTGTGCAGTTCAGAGATCTGTCTTTGGAATGATTCTTCCAACAACTATTTTTTGGAACTCCTCCAGGAGTTCCTGTAGAACTTCCTTCCACAGAAAATGAAACATGTATTGGGTCCTCATCCATCCATCCATTCTTTCAATAAGTACCTATTAGGTCCCTAATGCTAGGCATTGTTCTAGGGATTAGAGGTACAGTGCTGAGAAAAACAGGTGCTTGTTTTCTTTATACAGTACTGCCACAGAACTTACATTTTATTGAGGGGAAACATACTAATTAAGCAAAAAATTAGTAAAATAACAATATGTAGGATGCTAAAAGATACTATTCAAAGGAAGCTAAAGTACCAGAATGTAGGAGTTATAGTTATAATCTTTTTTTAAAGATTTATTTATTTATACATACAAGAGCTGGGATACAGGCCAGAGTCCAGGGAGGTGAGAGTATTCACCAGACAGAGTGGGGAGCAGAACAGGCAGACTGACCGAAACACACTGCTGAGGGGCGCAGTGGGCGAGGCAGGAGAGGTCTGCTGTGCCATGTGGGTCCCCTCCCTGGCCAGCGGCAGGGATCGAACTCGTGCTGCAGTGGCTGTGGTTTGCTTCATAGTTAGTTGCCTAAAGCACTGCGCCACCAGGGAGGCCCTATAGTTATAATCTAAACTAGATCATTCCAGGTCTCAGTGGAGTAATAGTTGAGGAAATAAGTCATGGGGGTGGGAGGGGAGCCTGCCAGGCAGAAGGGCCAATCTGAGGCATTCAAGGGAGAGCAGAATGTAGTGTGCCCAAGGCCAGGTGAGTGAGGGGAGGAGGAATGCTGCTGGAGAGGCGGCTGGGACAGAGCATGGAGGTCTCATGAGTACTTTTAAAAAAATTTCTGATTGAACAGGAGCTATTTTTACTCTGAATGAAATGGGAACCATTACAGTTTTGAGCAAAGAAGTGACATAATCTGACTGATAAAACAAGAGCATCGTTCTGTCAACAGTGATGAGACCAGACTGAAGAGTGGGATGGGAGCAGGGAGACTAGTTGGAAGTTATTGCAGTCCCATCTCATTCATGAAAGCCCAGTAAATGAGTTCAGATGCTAAGTTTGCTAAGGCCGATGCCCTCCTTCTGGGAGCGCTCCTTACCCGTTGTTCACGCATGTCTCTCCCCGCACAGGTCCATCTTGCCTTTGTTCTGGGATTATCCGTGATCTGTCCTGAATCTCACCAGACCTTGCCCCCTAACAGCAGGTGCCCCAGTGCTTTTACAGCTGAAGCCACCGCCAGCACAGAGGGCTGAGCACATTGTAGAAACCAAGTCAGACTTTTCCCTACAGAGTTAGTGACCCATCTGTCCTTAATGGAGCTGCCTTGCTCTTGCTCCTGAGGCTTCTTCCAGGCATCTTCCTCTGAGGCTTTTCTGCCTAAGAGCCACATGTCTTTGTGCTAAATGCTTAGCCATCATGACAGCTCTGATGCAGCCTGTCAGCCATACTTCACAGTCCCTGGGTACAGTCATGTTTACACGACACAGCCTGTGAGCAGCCTATCAGAACCAGCAGGACGCACACACAAAACATTGTTTGCTAAAGATAATGGCCTCTCTGGAAGCTCCTGACAGCAAATTAAGTGAGCAATTATTTACTGGTCCCTTAAACATTTATTGAGCACCTATGCGGTGCTATGCTCTATACTGAGCAGTGAGCGTATAAAACAAACGTCTGAGGAGCATATTGCAAACACAGGGTGTTGACAATATGCAAAGCTCTGGAGAGGTTACAAAAATAAAACTAGGCAACAAAAGAAAAAACAAAGTGGAGTTCATAAAAATGATTTAAAATTGTCCATCAGGAGACATTACCCATCCTCTCCAGGTTCAGACTTAGCTTGCCACACCATGGCCAAATGTACCAAGTAAATATGGCACTGCCATGCTGCCCTCCTCAGAGAAATGATGAGGAAAACTGAGATCACCTGCATGCTCAGTACACCTGCTCCTTCCACAGGAGTGAACTTCCAGGACGAAGAGACGGGCTGTGGGGATCTGGCACTGTGGTTCCTGCATGAAAACACTACCCGGTGGTGTCCGGCTGGACAGCGTCACTCCTGCCATCACAGTAAAGTCCACCATCAGGGGACTGAGGAATTGAAAGGCCAGTAGAAATACCACCATTTCAAACATTGCCAGGCTAATAATAAATGTGGGAGAGAGAGAAGAAAAACAAGAAGGAGGGAGAGAGAGAGAACTATACACAGAGTAAAAAGGCAACTTTCAGAATAGGAGAAAATGTTTGCAAATCATTTATTTGAGCACTACATGGAGAACTTGAAACACTCAACAGTAAGAAAACACACAACCTGCTCTGCTGGTTTTAAGAACCGGGGGAGCTACGGGCCTCAGTGCAGACACTGCCAGTCCAGAAACCACAGCACACACAATCAGTGCCAGAAATGGTACAGAAATGGAATCAAGAAACCCCAGTCACAAAGATGAGAATCTGCTACGGTGGTGGACCCTAAGTTCTTGAGGAAGATGTGCTTTACCAAGAAGCACAAGAAGGCCTGAGGAAGATGTGGGTCAGCAATGGGAACAAGGCCATGAATATGCATGCTGAAGCTCTCGATGCCCTTGTAAAACAGAGTCCAAGGAGGTCAAGGCCAACACCCCAAAGGGGAATAGACACAAGTTCAGTCGACTTGCCTACATCTTTCACCCCAAGCTCAGGAAACGTGCTCACACCCACATCACCACATCACCCACATCATCAAGGGTCTCAGACTCTGCTGGCCAAAGGCCAAGGGAGAGGCTGCGGCTACAGTCCCAGTTCCCAAAGGTACTCGGGATACCACAGGTCTACAGGCCCACACAAAAGCTCCAGAACAGAGAACCATGTGAGGGCAGAAAACCTGGCATGACCCCTGGCTGCTGTATGTATGAGGCTGGTGTCCTCACGTGCTATTTACACAAAGAAACCCGAGGCACAGTGTGTTTGTCAAAAGAAAGAAAGAGAAAATAAACAACCCGGTTAAAAAGTAGGTAAAGGACTTGAATACACTTCTCCCAAAAAGATACAGCAGGTTCTCAAATAACATGGTTTCATTCAACATGGTGTAATTTCAATGAGAAAAAAACAATCCTGACCAATGTTGAACTAAATAAATAACACTATTTGAGGACCTGCTTTCATTATGTGTTATGTGGTTTCGCGTAAAGTCTGTTTCCAAGAGTCTACTAATGACGTGAAGTGAGGACCTACAGTACAAGAAAGACCAGTAAGCGCATGAAAAGACACTCGGCATCACTAGTTATGAGGACAACGCAAGTCAAAACTACAATGAGAAACCGCCTCACACTTAGTAGTGTGGCCGCTGCCATTAATAGTAAGTGTAGGCAATGATATGGGGGAACTGGGAGGGATCATCCGGTACAATTGCTGCGGAAAACAGTAAGGAAGCTCCTCAAAAAAAACTGAAAATAGGAGGCCCTGTGGTGCAATGGGTTAAGAAACACACTATGAAGCAAACCACAGCCACTGCAGCACGAGTTCAATTCCTGCCGCCGGCTGGGGGATGGGGGGTAACCCATATGGCACAGCAGACCTCTCCTGCTGCACCTGCTGCTCCCCTCAGCAGTGTGTTTCAGTCGATTTGCCTGTTCTGTTCCCCATTCTGTCTCTGGTGAATCCTCTCACCGCCCACACCTCTGGCCTGTACCCCAGTTCTTGTATGCATGAATAAATCTTTTAAAAAAACTGAAAACAGAATTAGCATACTAGAGATAATAAATGAATATAGTAAAGTGCCAGGATACAAAATAAATGCACAAAAATCAGTAGATTTCTGTATACAAATAATGTATCAGAAGGAAATTTTGCAATATACAACAACATGGACTACTTTGAAGTGAAGAAGCGAAAAAAGCCACTCACAAAAGAGAAATATTGTGATTTCCTTTACAAGAGGTAGAACAGTCATATAGACAGAAAACATAATGGTGGTTCCCAAGGGTTAAAGAGGGGAAAATGGTACAGTAGTTACCATGTAATAAGTACAGTGTTTCAGATTTACAAAATGAAAAGTTACAGGGATGGATTGCGGTGATGGCTGCACCACAACGTGAATATATTTAATACCATGACCCATGTGCTTAAGAATGGCTAAGATGGTAAATTTTATGTGATATTCACTTAATTCAATTAAGAATATATTACTAAAGCCCTGTATTCCCAAGGATTTTCCATCCAACCACCCGGCCAGCTTCAGTTATCTAGTGCACTGTGCTAAGTGCTAGCCGTGTAACGAAGACATTGGGATTCATTCAGCCCATCTCCATACTCAGTGTGCAGACAGGTACAGTAAACAGTGGGGAGCTGCTGTATGTAACAGACATAGTACAGGGCAACCGATGTAATGCAGGTGCAAAGTAAGATGTTCCATCGCAGTGAGGATCTGCAAAGGCCTTGACAGCTTTGTGAGATTGCAATAGAATGTTGAAGAATGGGTAGAACTACCATAGGCAACAGGAATGGGGGAATCCAGATCAGTTTGTAGTTCAATGGGTAGAAGCCAGGTGTTACAGGAGTTAAGCTGGGACTGGGTTTAGAAGGGCTTAAAAGCCAAGGTTATTGTGGCAATGTAGAGAAGTGAGAGAGCGGGTAAAGTAAGAGCAATAGAGGATTGATAATGGTGTGAACTAAAGTAGCATAAAACTCAGATATGATTGGATTTACTCACTCATGCCCTTATTTGTTCACAGGCATATCTATTGAAACGTGTGTTGATATAAGGAAGGGATGGAGCAGACGGGGAGAAAAACAAGACCTTGTTTATGTCCTCAAGGATACTATAATTAAGTGAAAGACACAGAGCACTGAAATGCTACCGCATTGGGCCTCCCTGGTGGCGCAATGAGTTGGGCAACGCACTATGAAGCAAACCACAACCACTGCAGCAAGAGTTCGATCCCTGCCGCCAGCCAGGGAGGGGACCCACATGGGGCAGCAGACCTCTCCTGCTGTGCCCGCTGCTCCCCTCAGCAGTGTGTTTCAGTGGATCTGCCTGTTCTGTTCCCCACTCTGTCTCTGGTGAATCCTCTCACCTCCCTGGACTCTGGCCTGTACCCCAGCTCTTGTGTGCATAAATAAAAAAAAAATGCTACCGCATTGATGGCTTGACTTCTGTGATGTGATACTTAATTTCCCTCCTATGAGCCCCACAAGCCTCTGGTTTCATTTAGGAGCTCATTATCTTCTGCATGGGACTCTAAGGATCAAGCCAGAGCATAGACACTCCTCTCTCCTGATATCACAGGGTATCACAGATGACTTCATCTTCCCCATATGGCTTCCAACATCAGCTGTGTGATGACGATTTACAAGTCTATCCCGATTTCCTATCTCTCTCCTGAGTCATAGAAATCTCAACCTGTAGCCCACTGATAACGCCAACTCAGTGTATCCACATGAAACTCACCTCTCCTTCCCATCCAAGCCTGCTTTTCTTCTCCTACTCTTTTTGTCCTCCCCTGCAAAAAGCTTTGTTTTCATTTGGTCCACAGCTTGGGAGATGGCTTCACGATAGTTAAAAAGCTGCCTAGTGGATGCAGGGAGAGGTTCAGGCAGAAACTTTTGACATTGAGGGTGCCACTTGGGCCCTTCAAAGTGGGCTCCAGAGGCTTCTAGTCATACTTGAGGGTAAGGCTTTCCAAGAGATAGTTGCCCAGCCTAGTCTGGGGGCTGGTCAGCCTACTGAGGTTATCAGGAGGTCACCCATCTTTTTTGTTTTTTTTTAAAGATTTATTTATTTATACTAATACAAGAGCTGGGGTACAGGCTAGCTGGGGTACAGGTGAGATGATTCACCAGACAGAGTGGGGAGCAGGACAGGCAGACCGACTGAAACACATTGCCAAGGGCAGCAGCGGGCGAGGCAGGAGAGGTCTGCTGCACCATGTGGGTCCCCTCCCTGGCCAGCGGCAGGGATCGAACTCGTGCTGCAGTGGCTGAGGATTGCTTCATAGTGCATTGCTCAACCAACCCGCTGTGCCACCAGGGAGGCCCAGGTAGTCACAAATCTTCATCTAGGAAATGGCTCTCCAGGAAGTCACAGAGATGATGGCCTGCATGGGCAGAACACAGAGCATGGAAATCCAAAGGGTTTTTTCCCAGGACCATGGATGGCTGCTTCCATGGCTTCCAAGTCTTACCCCACTCATGCTGTGCCAGCTACTCGTCCTGAAAGAAGGCCTGCCCGCTTGTAGGTTTTGCTAGAGACGCACTGCACACACTTCCTTCCCTTGGCCAACTCTCAGAAGTGCCCCACACCCTGCAGAGCCACATTGTTGCTCCAGAAAGAAGCCCAGATTTAGGAGGCCCGCAGATACAGGGTGACCAGGTGACTAACCGTGGCCTCCTTCTCAGTGTAATAATTCTGACAAATCTGGGAACCTCATGGTTGTAGGGCCATAAGGAGATAAACCAAAAAATAGGTTTTAGTTAGTCTCAGAGGAAGAGGATTGCAGAGAAGATGGTTACACAGATTGCAACTGGATAAAAGGTTGGAGAGCGGTCAATGCTGATAGAAGCCTGTTTAGTCCAAACACTACTGAAACAAAGAGACAGGTGCACAGGGCTGCAGAGCAACTGCCTACGACCGCCCACGCCTGCTCTTCCACTTGTGCTTCCTCTCTCCATGCATAACCTTTGTTCTCCACCTACTACCAAAGTCAGAAACCAAGTGGAATCAGTGCCTTGTCTCTGGCACACCTATTGGCAATCTACCACCAAATCCTAACCAGTCTACATCAGGTGTGTCTTCCTCCATGACTACCTTACTTTGGACCACTAACTGATTGTCTCTAGTTTTCATTTATGCTTTATAATAGGTTAGAGATCTTTATTTTTTAAATGCATACAAGAGCAGGGGTATAAGCCAGAGGTGCAGGAGGTGAGAGGATTCACCAGAGACAGAGTGGGGAGCAGAAACAGGCAGACTGACCGAAACACACTGCTGAGGGGAAGCAACGGGTGAGGCAGGAGAGGTCTGCTGCGCCATGTGGGTCCCTTCCCTGGCCGGGGATTGAACTTGCGCGGCTATGCTGTGGATGCTTCACAGTGCAGTGCTCAACCCGCTGCGCTACCAGGGAGGCCCAGATCAGAGATCTTTTAAAAAACCATTTGTGCTTAAAAATTCTTCAATGGTTCTTCATGAGTTTAATCACGACTTGTAAAGATTTTATGTGTAATAGCTCTCACCCTGGCTGATGATATTCCATTGGACAGATGGACCATAATTTAGTCTTCTTTTTTTTTTTTAAAGATTTATTTATTTATGCATACAAGAGCTGGGGTATAGGCCAGAGGTGCGGGGAGGTGAGAGGATTCACCAGACAGAGTGGGGAGCAGAACAGGCAGACAGACTGAAACACACTGCTGAGAGGAGCAGCGGGCACAGCAGGAGAGGCCTGCTGCGCCATGTGGGTCCCCTCCCTGGCCGGAGGCAGGGATCGAACTCGTGCTGCAGTGGCTGTGGTTTGCTTCATAGTGTGTTGCTTAACCCACTGCGCCACCAGGGAGGCCCATAATTTAGTCTTCTAGTGAAAGATGTTTGGGTTGTTTTTAAACTTGCTACTGTAAACAATGCTATAGTTGATAACTTTGTATATAATATTGTGTGCATAGTATACGTAGTTTATTTTGCATATGTGCAAGTATATTTGATCAGAATGTATATGTATTTGTAATTTTGACAAGCACTGACAATTTATAGCTCTACCAATGGGAATGGACATGACAACCATGTCAAGGATATATTGTCAAACATTTGGATTTTTTGCTAGTCTATAGGTGAAAAATGTAATCTAAATATAGTTTCAATTTTCTTTTGAGATTGAATTTTTTTCTTGTTTAAGAAACATTTATCTTTCCTTTTATATTAACCATTCTATTTTCCTATTTTATTCTTTTTCATATTGATTTGAAGAGATTTTGTATATATTAAGCAAATGAGTCCCTTTGTCGATGAGTTGAGAATATTCCAGTTTGCCATTTGTCTTTGTTTATGGTGTCGTTCACAGAAGTTATAGATTTTTTTTATATTGACAATGTCTTTTTTATGCTTTGAGAAATGTGCTAATCTGAAAAATACTTTTGCCACTCTGACATGAATTTATGCTTTTACTACTTTACATTTATTTAAACACAATTGATCCATATGGATTTCTTTTAGTGTAAGGGCTGAAGTAGTGAAACCACATTCTTTTTTTTCGGGTGGCTACACAATTGTCTCAATACCGCTTATTATAATAATCCATCCTCCCACCTATAGACAGGGGCATCTTTATCACATATTAAAAATGTAAATGTCTTGGGCCCATTTCTGGACTCCCTAACTTGTTCTCTTGAACAAATTGCCTGCGCATGCATGAGTGCCCCTTGGATTTTACTATTTTACTTGTGGATTTTAATGGTTTACTATCTGGTAGAGGCAGTCCTCTCTCTTTAACCTTAGTTTTCAGAGTGTTCATGGCTCTTCCTGATACAAAAATTTTCATACAGACTTTATATTCAGGTTATGTGGTTTACTGACATTTTTATTAGATTGTGTTAAACATATATATAAATTTATGGAGAGCTGACATCTTTATGATAGCGAATTTAACCTAAAATACAGTTATCCTTTCTATTTATTCAAGCTTCCTTTGGTGTCCTTTGATAGCATTCCAGTTTTGAGCATCTAGATCTAGCATTTTATTAAGATCACTATTGCTATTGTAATGATACAGTTGATTTCCCTATACTTTTTTTTTAAGATTTATTTATTTATGCATACAAGAACTGGAATACAGCCCAGAGGTGTGAGGGTGAGAGGATCCACCAGTGACAGAGTGGGGAGCAGAACAGACAGACTGACTGAAACACACTGCTGAGGGCAGCAGCGGGCGAGGCAGGAGAGGTCTGCTGTGCCATGTGGGTCCCCTCCCTGGCCAGCAGCAGGGATCGAACTCATGCTGCAGTGGCTACGTTTTGCCTCATAGTGCATTTCCTAACCCACTGCGCCACCAGGGGAGGGCCCAATAATGGTAATTTTTACCTCCTTTTCCAGTTTTTGTATCTCATTCCTCTTTTATAACTAGACTAGTACTTTCAAAGCAGTGTTAAGTAAAAAACAATCACAGGGGCCATCCTTGTCAAATACCTAAATGTAAGGGGAATAAATCTAAGTTGCCTTAGATTCTGACTTTTGAGCTGAGATGTGCAAATTTGTTATGTTAAAGAAACTGGATGTTTTATAAGGCCTGTCTTAATCTCCTCTCTGGAATTGACATTTCAGAGGGCTTCAGGCTGTGTATGAGATTCTTCTTCTGCAGATGGTTCTCTTAGAGAAAAAAAAAATGTACAGACAGAGTATATGTTGACTTAAAATGTATTGTGAATCCAAAGGTAGCTTTATAGTGGCTAACACCCTCATAAAACTTGACTTTTTATGAAGACTTAGTTGCCAACAAATAGATACTCTTTTCTTGACTAGATTCCCAGAAGTTAACATCTTTAGTTGAGAGGAAAAATGGTCCTGCTATAGTGGACAGGAACAGAAAAGGCTGTGCTTCCAAAGTCTGGGTTCTAAACTTTGACCACCTGACAGGAGACATTGAGATCTAAGCCCTAAAAACAGCACTGGCAACTAATAATTTTTGAACTCTTGCTGTATTCTACATACCTGCTTAATGACTTACTCCTCAGAACTATTCTATGAAGTGGATTTATAATTATTTCCTCACAGATGATGAAACCAAGGCACAGAAATATAACTTAAGGTTACAAGCTCAGGTGACATAGCTCAGGTTTAAAATCAGGCAATTTGCACCACCCCATGTGTTCTTAACCCCCATGTTCTATCTCCTAGGAGAAGGAGCCTGCGGGGCTGAGCAGCTGAGCAAGATAAAAAAAAAAAAAAACCATGAATATGACCTCCATTTTAAGTCACATCGAATCCCAGGGAAAGCCGGACTTTAAAAAGACTACTCTGGAACCAGGAACAGTTCATTGGAGATTGAATGGCTGGTGCTATTGCTACGACCTTTATTAAACCACATTTTTCATTTTTTAAAAAAATATATTATTTATTTATGCATATAAGAACTGGGATACAGGCCAGAGCATTCACCTGAGACAGAGTGGGGAGCAGAACAGGCAGATCCACTGAAACACACTGCTGAGGGGAGCAGCAGGGAGACAGGAGAGGTCTGCTGCACCATGTGGGTCCCCTCCCTGGCTGGGGATTGAACTCATGCTGCAGTGGCTGCGTTGGCCTCACAGTGCATTGATCAACCCCTTGCACCACCAGGGAGGCTCCACATTTTTCATTTTTGTCTCAGACTCCCCCTTGGCCTGAGCTTAAGTGTTGTAGTGCCCCAAACACTGGTCTTGGCCCTACCTTACTCATTATCTATTCTTTCTCCCTAGGCACTGGCATCCAGATCCTCATAATAACAATCCCAATTTAAATCTCAAATCCAGGCCTCTTCCCTGACTGGATTAGTGTGTCCACCTGCCGGTAGCCCCACCAAGGCACCTCAGACATCTCAAACTTAGCACATCTTTGTTTCCACACCCTTACAGACATCTCCCACAGATTTCAGTAAATTTAATACATACATTCAGCAAACATTAAACACCTATTAAAAATTTTGCCTTCATAAAGCTTCATTCTACTGGGGCACGTAAACTAAACAGGAAAAAAATAAATTACATTGGAAGATAATAAGAGCTAGGGAGAAAAGCAAAGCAAGGAAGGGTAGATTGTACAGGGGATGGGAACTGAAATTTTGGAAAGGGCAAGTTAAAGAAGCAGATGAGGTCAGAGCTAATAAGGGCCTTTTATTCCAAGGAAGATGGGATTTTTTAAAGCAGTTTTTATCAGTAAAGTACTTTTATTTTCATTATTGTATATTAGTCACTTTCATGTCTATGTAACTTTGGGATTACAATTTTACTCCATTTTGCGACATGTACACATGCTCCATTCACCCTCTACTAAACCTCCCTTGCCAAAGCCTTATCCCTTTCCCCCACCCCCTTCTGCTCACCCCAGCCCCTCTGGTAACCAGTATACTTTCCATTAAGTCTAAGACTTGTTTTGCTGTGCTTTGCCAATGATTTTTTAATTACATTCCATAGATAAATGAAACTATATATGTCTTCCACTTTTTTATTTACTTCTCTCAGCATAATCATGTCAAACTCCATTCAATTTGTGCTAAAAGGCACCATTTCATCTTTTCAAGTAGCTAAGTAGTACTCCACTGACTATGTATTCCACAACTTCTTTATCCAGTCGTCTGTTGGGTACTTAGGTTAGTTCTATGACTTGACAATTGTGGAAAGTGCTGCTATGAACATAGAAGTATGTTAAGTGTTTTCATATTGCTTGGGTAAATACCTAGTAGAGGTATTGGGATCATATAGGATTTCCCTTTTTTTCTCCTTAAGGTATCTTTATACCATTTCCCAGAGGCAGCCCCAACTACTGCTGAAATTTCTGTAAATTTCCATTCTCATCAACAGTGGATGAGAACTCCTTTTCCTCCACATCCTTGCCAACATTGGTTGTTTCCAGTCTTCTTGATATCAGCCATTCTCACAGGAGTGAGGTGATCTTATTGTGGTTTTGATTTGCATTTTGCTTATAAAAAGTGATGCTAAAAAATTTTGTATGTGCCTTCTTCAAGAAAGCATCTAGGTATTTTGCTCATTTTTGAGGGCAAAATGTTGTTGTTGGATTGTGTAAGTAATTTGTGTATTTTAGAAATTAGTTCCTTGTCAAACATGTGATGCAAGTATCTTCTCCCAGCCTGTAAGATGCCTTTTAGTTTTGTGATGACTTATTTATTTATTTATGCATGCATACAAGAGCTGGTGTCCAGACCAGAGGCGTGGGAGGTGGGGAGTGAGAGGATTCACCAGAGACAGAGTAGGGAGCAGAACAGGCAGATCAACTGAAATACACTGCTGAGGGGAGCAGTGGGTGAGGCAGGAGAGGTCTGCTGCACCATGTGTGTCCCCTCCCTGGCCAGAGATCGAATTAGCGCTGTTGTGCTGCAGATGCTTCACAGTACAGCGCTCAACCCACTGCGCCACCAGGGAGGCCCTAAAGTGCCTTTCTTATCTCCATTGCATAGCCATGGCTCTTTTGTCAAAGATAAACTATCCATATTTGGGTAGATTTATTTTGGGGTTTTCTATTCTATTCCATTGGTCTGTGTTTCTTATTTGTTGCAATACCATATTGTTTTGATTACTCTGCAGTGTAGTATAAATTGAAGTCAGGAAATGTGACACATCCATTTTTCTTCTTTTCTCTCAGGATAATTTTGGCTATTTGGAGCTCTTCGTGTTTCTATACAGATTGTATAACTGTTCTTTCCTTAAGAAAAGGTATTGCCTTCAATCTGTAAATTTCTGTAGGTAATATGGCCATTTTTAATGATGTTTATCCAATCTATGCACATGCTGTATCTTTCCTTTTCTTTGTGTCTTTTAAGTTTTCAACATATAGGTCCTTCACCTTCTTTGTTTACTCCCAGGTATTTCATTTTTAGTGTATGCAATAGTAATTAGCATTGCTTTTTAAATTTCTTTCTTCTAATTCACTGCTTGTGTGCAACTGATTTTTACTTACAACATGGAAGATTTTGAACAGTTATCGGGCATGAGTGAATTTCCATTTTAATAGGCATACCCTAGCAATTGTGCAGAAATTAGGTGAGGGTATTGTGGGGGAGGTAGCAAAGTTGAAAGGTGGGAGACCAGTTAGGAAGGTCAAAAGTGACAGAAAATGGGTACTTGGATCAGGAGATAATATAGGAGCGAGTGAGTTAGGTTCAGCTTCTGGCTATATTCTAAAGGAGGGGTTCTAGCATCTCCAGTTTCTCAAGCCAAAAGTCTGTCTTATCCTTCCCTTTCCCACACATCCTATATCAGCAAGTACATAGTTGTACCTCCAAAACTACACCAAAGTCCTCTTTCATCTTCACTGCCCACACAACCCAGCTAAACCACCTGGGTTTTCCTTTCACCTGGATTGCTGTAATAGTCCCTTATCTGATCTCTCTGCTTCCTCTTTCATCCACTACAAACTCCTCAAGCGGCCATAGGGATCATTTGAAAAATAAAATCACATCACAGAAGGGCTGCGTTTATAATCCATGAAGAACTTTCCAATGTACAAGAATAAAGGCCAAAATTCAGACCAGGAAGTGCCAGGGTTAAAGCGATTCCCCCCTGGTGACCTTTTTTGCTTTGGAGCTTGTTCTCTCCTCTGACTAGATCATATTACCCCAGCTCCTGAACCCCTTGGCAATGATCAGATGTTCTGTGCCTGAAAACCTCTACTGAAGGGCCAGCCTTAGCTGCTGACCAGCTTTGGAACTGGACCTCCCTTATTTCGAGTAGCAGAATGTTTCTCTCAGTCTCTTACAATTGTGTGACCCTCCAAGGAAACATAAAGCAAATAGAAACCATCTTTTAGAAGGCAGGCTTTTTGTTTTTCTCCAATTTCTACCTTTCCCTATGGGCTTTTCTCTAAGCCGAATCCCCTTCAGGGTACCACCTTTGAAAGTGCTTCCACTGGTCTTCTCTCATCTCCACCGGCCTACAACAGCTCCAGCAGTCCAGGTGGAGTAGGGCTGACAAGACCGACCGGACACCAATTACTGCTCCCAGGACCTTGACCTCCTAAGAAAGCAACCCACGCCTCTCTGTTCCTTAGAGAACCTAACCTCGCCCCTTCTGGACCACACCTCTCCGGCTAGAGTGAGCTCAACATCATCGACCCCGCCAGGGCGTGACCCACGCAACAGTTTTCCTATAGCCGCTGGTGGACGCAACACTGCACAATTGGTTCTAGGAAACTACCCAGGTCGCCGATCTCTCGCGGGAATTCCCCGGCAGCAAACCAGCCTGCGGCCCGGCCCCACCCTCGGTGCGGCCGCCCCTCCCGCGTCGCTCACCTCGCCCCACAGGGTCTCGCCTTTCCCAGTAATCACTCCCTCCAGCCGGGTAACCTCCCTGGGGCTCACGAGCCCTGATGCTTCCCTATGTGCTGTCCCAACTGGGAAAGCCTTCAATTTCGGTTATTAGCTAAGCCCGGATACCTACGATGCTACGGCCACACCCCCTTCACTCACGCTCCTCAGGCGAACCGGAAGGGATTGCGCAGCCCCTAGTTCGTAGGCCCGGAAGTAGACGTACCTCACGGAAGCCGGGTTTGGCCCTGCGGCTGCTGCCGTCGCCGCGGAAAAATTGTTGAAGCTGGCACTCCAGGAATGGTGAGAACTCGCGGTTCGCCTCTGAGGGTTCTTGAGCGGAGTTGGGGGTGAAACGGAGTTTCCTGGAGTGCCACCGGGGACGACGCCCCCCAGGTATAGGGCCCCGCCCCGGTAGCGCCCCGAAAATCTGCGCATGCGTGGGCCGTACCGGGCCAGAATCTGGTCCGAGCTGTTACGCATGCGCAAAGGTTACTAGCCGAAGGTGGGGTGAGAATTAGCTTGGGAGTTGGCCTCCCCCCACTTTGCGCCGCCCTCAGCCCTTGAGACTTAAATGAAACCTGCAAGAGCGTCGGACTCTCTGTGCTTTCCTTGAGTTGCAGGACTACATCATACTCCTCTTCCGAGCCCCTGAAACAGACCTGGACTAACCCCCCTCTTGTGGGTGCCCTCCGGGGAGAGGGGGATGACAGGCGGAGGGCGGGGAAGGAAGGCTCTACGGACCCTGCCTCTGCCCGCAGAATCGGGCGGCCTCACCCTCTCCCCGATGTTGAAATTCCTAGCCATACCCTGTGGAGCGTGCGACAGCGCACCTGGGGACAGCACCTGAATGCTGGAGAGCGGCTCTGGGGCGGGACCCACCACCCGATGCACCCCACAAAGAGTCCCAGTACTTGAGTTCTCTCGAGGTTGGGCGCGCTTCCTCCTCCCCACAAACACACACACACACACACACACAAGCGGTTGATATTAGTGCGGTTCCCAAACGGCGCGCTTCCTCCTCCCCCAAAAACACACACACACACACACACACAAGCGCGCGGTTGATATTAGTGCAGTTCCCAAACTGCAAATTGTAGTTTCCATGAGCTACCACCCACAGATTCTTCAGCTAAAGCTGCAAATGGGAAAAAACGAGATGGACTTGTTGGAGTTACATCTCCCTTTCCTTTATTCTACTTTGGACTGGGAGAGGGATGTTGATGCTGCTGAGCCAGTGACAGGGTGACAAAAAGAAAAAGTGAGCCAAGATTCCCTTACTTTTGTTAGTTTATAGCAAGCCCCTTAATCTAGGGACTAAGCATAGAATTAGGGAAGTCCCTGAACCTCCTAAAATACCATGTGTCTACATTTTTCTGGAATCCCTAGGTTTGATCATATTCTCAAAGATGTCAGTGACCTTTAAAAGGCTACTGGCTTGTCAGGGTCATACTGGTAGAATGGAGCCTTCTGTCTTTTTTCTCCTGTATCTTCCCTAGCTCATGGGACATTGGAGACCTGTTCCAGTGTAAGGAGGTAAGGCTGACCAGTTGGAATCCTGAACCTCAGGGAACCTCATTTCTCCTTTGCAGAATCTCCTCTCAGCCTCTAAGCTCACCTGGTCAGAATCCTTGGATGAGCCTGTAGGACCCTCCTTCCCAGCCCTGTGGTTTGGAACTTGTGGTTGTGGCATTTAAAGAGGATGGACAAAGGTAGTGTGAGGTTGGGCCAGCTCCCCACTCAGGTGTTGAGTATCTGCTGATTCTACCCCGTGCTGGTGCTATGGCACGCGTCTTTTGGTCCTAACTGGCCACCTTCCCCTGGGCCAGCATTACTTTTGTACCTCACGGCAGAGGCCACAATTCACTGATTTGCCACTGAGCTGCTGCACTCTGGCATCACTGCATCTTGATGACAGAGCGAGCAGTCATCCCAGAGCCCTGCGTGTCAGCACCACCAGTCTGACCTGAGCACCACGTGCTGCCCTCCATGACATGTCACCAGCGAAACTGCCCAGCATGGAAAGTCAGGCCAGGTCTGAGCCCAGGTGGGAGCTGAATGGCCAAGAATATCCCATCTTAAAGCTTTAAGTGTCAAGAAAGCAGGGAAGGGACCATGAGGACTGGCAGGGGGAAGAGGGAATGAGAAGGGATTCCACACACAGAGGCTCAGGGCTCTGCTAGAAACTTAAGAGGTCTGAGTTTACCTTTTTTTTTTTTTTTTTTTTTCTTAGATTCTCAGGGGCTGCTAGATTCATCCCTGATGGCATCAGGCACTGCCAGCCGCTCGGAGGATGAGGAATCACTGGCAGGGCAGAAACGGGCCTCCTCCCAGGCCTTGGGTACCATCCCTAAACGGAGAAGCTCCTCAAGGTAGTAAGGGTTTGGAGGGCCAGAGACTGGGCAGGGACATTAGGTGCTATACTCCTGTAGGAAGTGCCTCCTTGATCCCCCCTGGGGGCCTCAGGACAGAACTTTTCCTGTCCTACCGAATCCCTCCCTGTGGTACTGAGGGCAAGGAAGTGAAATCTTAGATCTTTGATGTGAAACCTTTGTGGTGCTATAATGCTCTGTTATCTCAAAGGGTGGAGTTTAGCACCTCGGTGCCCCATCCACTGAACCAGAGCACTGAGCACCTGGGAGAACTGTTCTTTTGGAGGTTGGATACGTGTGTGAGTGGTACTAGGGAGGGGGCAAGGAGTGCTCTCTGGGTTGTATTCGCCACAGATTCATCAAAAGGAAGAAGTTCGATGATGAGTTGGTGGAGAGCAGCCTGGCTAAGTCCTCTACCCGGGCAAAGGGGACCAGTGGGGTGGAACCAGGGCGTTGTTCAGGGAGTGAACCGTCCTCCAGTGAGAAAAAGAAGGTGAGTGACTGGAAGCTGAGGGGTGGGAGACAGTGACAGATTTTGTGCTTCCCCACAGCACTTGTCAGCTGGCTTGAGCTCCGCAGAGGAGGCCTATAAGACGACCAAGCAGCCCCCAGCCCCAACCTCAGATGCCTCTCTCCTGGGAACCCATCATTCCTTACTCTCCCTTTCTTGCTGCACCCCCCTACCCTGTCATTGCATCCTGTATCACATTCTGTGTGGGAGGCATGGAGCTTGCATCTATTCTGGGAGCAGACAGCCTGTTCCCAGCATTGCTGGGTGTAAAAATAACCCCCAGGTGGCATTGCTCTGGCCCCAGACACTGTACCAGCGAGAGTGTTTTCCTGGTATTCCTCCCCACCCACCCTCCACTCCAGTTGGGGGTGCCACCAGCAAAAAGTAGACCCCATATGGTCAAGGACTATGTAGAAATATTTTGGTGGGGGCGGGAAGGGGGGCGAGTATTAGAAAGCTGAGCTTCTGCCTGCGCTGCTTATTACTAGGTTGGGCTGGGACCGCCACTCAGTTCATAAAACTCGGGAGCTGAAGCCTCAGCTGCCCTGATGCTGGCTTTAAACTCACTCTGTTCCTGTCTTCTGCTCAGGTGTCTAAGGCCCCCAGCACTCCTGTGCCTCCCAGCCCGGCCCCAGCCCCTGGTCTCACTAAGCGTGTGAAGAAGAGCAAACAGCCACTTCAGGTGACCAAGGACCTGGGCCGCTGGAAGCCTGCGGATGACCTCCTGCTCATCAATGCTGTGTTGCAGGTTTTGTGTTCCCTTCCTTCCCCCAACCTCTAGTTTGTAACCCACCCTCCCTCACCCCAGTTAGGCCAGCGGTATCCGAGGGTGGCAGAGGAAGGGTTCTGCCTAGCTGTAAGGCTGCACTGAATCCCCATGGGACTTTGCAGACCAATGACCTGACATCCGTCCACCTGGGTGTGAAGTTCAGCTGCCGCTTCACCCTTCGCGAAGTCCAGGAGCGCTGGTACGCTCTGCTGTATGACCCTGTCATCTCCAAGTGAGTAGATCTGCCTGGGAGGTACTGGGAGATACCAGAATTTGGCTTCTGGAGCAGAGAGAATTGTGGAGGGGCTTCTGGGGCCTTGGATAACATTAAGACCTACCAGACTTTGGAGAAAAACTTCCTGCTGCCAGCCCCGCAAGTCCTGGCTTAATGCCAGAAATGAAGTGAACAGAAGCCAAGGAAGTAGCATGGGATAAAATACCCGACTGGGTGGCAGAGCCTTGGTTCCACCTTGTGTGCCTTGTGGTCTTGGGCAGGTCACCTCCCAGCCTTTTTACATCGTCTCCTACGACTTCTTCCATAAGAAAAAAGAATATTAAGGCCCCTTCTAGCTCCAGCAGCGTAAGGGCCAAATAAACCAGTGCACACACTTTCTCCTCGGTCACTCCCACCATCAGAGTTTGGATGCTTATCACCCATCTTCTACCCCACTGCCCCTGGCACCACTTAAGCATTAGCCACAGCTAATGATTGACCAGGAAATGGGCAGGGCTTAGCTTGGGAAAGAGGAGGTAGTCAGTGGCTAGTGGGTAGCAGCTTTGGTCAAGTAAGGAGGAAGGTCTGGGTTGGCGGGGATGGGGGCGCAGCAGCTGGTCTCAGGATCTCTGTCTGGCCTGGGTCTCGGAGGGCCTGTGCCTTTAAGTCTCTTCCTGGGTTTGAACCCAGGAATCTGTTTCCCAAGTGGTCTGTTTGTGTTCATGACAAAGCCGTGGGACCAAACACCATCAGAAGCCTTGGGCTTTTCCTATTGAGGGCCTGGTCTCTAGCTCTGGATCTCAAAGGCCTGCAGGTTTGGGCAAAGCAGGAACTCCACATTGCTTAATGCCCTCTCTTTGTGTCTGACCTGACCTCTGCTTCTACCCCCACACTACTACCTCTACTACCTCACACTACTTTTTTGCCCAGGCTGGCCTGCCAGGCCATGAGACAGCTGCACCCCGAGGCCATTGCCACCATCCAGAGCAAGGCCCTGTTTAGCAAGACAGAGGAACAGCTGCTGAGCAAAGTGGGATCGGTAAGGCTGAGGGCTGGTAAGATTGAGGGACCGGGCAGTATAGGAACTGGACCACCTAGAAAACTGATGGGGGCAGCTCCACCACGTGGAAACATGCCCACGCGGTGCTCTTAATCTGCAGGGAACTTGGTGGACTGGGTCTTGAGGAAGAGCAAGCCTGGCTCTCTTCTGCCAGATGCTGGGGGAGACTGGGACAGGGAGTAGGGGAGGTAAGGTAGAGGTGGTAGCGAGAAAACCCTCACTGAAACCTCAAGCTTCTTGCCCTCCAGGCCAGCCAGCCCACCTTGGAGACCTTCCAGGACCTGCTGCATAGACACCCCGATGCCTTCTATCTGGCCCGAACTGCCAAGACTCTGCAGACCCACTGGCAGCTCATGAAGCAGTATTACCTGCTGGAGGACCAGACAGGTACCTGACCCGGTTGCTGACAGAACGGGCGTGTGTGCGAGGTGAAGTGGTCTGGGCCCTCCGGTGCCCCGAACAGATCCCTCAGCGGCCCCTGGTGTCTTGTTCACTTGATTTGCGACAAAAGCCCCTTCCAGAGGGCCAAAAAGGAGCTGAGGGCAAAGTCTACCACTGGGCATTACCACTTCTTTTTTCGTCTTTGATACTTTATCATTATATACATACTCTTCATAAATAGCATTCAGATCTGAGTAAAATGTGAACCTCTCTTCAATGCTCACCCCTCTCTGTTTTCCACTCTCAAGATGACGACCAATTTTTTGACCCTCTCTGCTCTTTCCCTCCCTCCAGCTCCTTCCCAGCAGACAGGCAGTAGCCTCAGTCTGCGCTGGAGGAATCCCCACGGGGACTTCATGCCCGGTCCTCTGTCCTTCTCCTTCCCTGAGGCCACAGTGCTCTCTGATTTCTCAACAAAACTCACTCTCTAGTAATAAGCATTAGCAAAGCCGTCTGGTTAAACTGTAGGAAGCACCTCAGTTAGGCTGGGGTTCAGGGTTGAATTTCGTAGTACCTCACACTACTTTTATTTCTTGCCTGTTGCTGCCTTTACCTCCTAAATAGATTTTTATATTCTGAAAATGAAGCTTTCGTCATGCCCTTCACCTTAGTCCCTGTTCCTGCCCTTCTGATTATATTTTGATTGCATTACTATAAGAGGGTTTTGGGAAACCTGCTTGTCAGAGAGAGCCCCATCTGTCCTTCCCAGAGATCTCTGAATTTCACATCTTTCATTCTGCAGTTTGCAAATCACTGCTGTTTCCTCAGGTTAAGAGGAATGAGAAATGTTCTCTGTATAAAGTTTGTTTGGCTCCTATAACTAGTTCCTTCGTTGCCATTTTGGAAGTTGTTTTGTATAAACCTATTTGTTGCTTAAAGCTTTAGTTTCTCTTTTCATGAGTCCTCTTATGTGGGTGTTTGATTTCTCCTTTGCTGTTCGGTGCTGAGAGTCTCTGGGAACAGGGAGCGTACATTGCTGGGCGTCAAGTCAGTTGACTGTCAAAGGGGCGCAGCTGCAGGCTGCTGTCAGGAAGAGGGCTAGTAGGAGTTACCGACCGTCTCCCCGCACTGTCTGACTAAAGGAGGCGGGGCGGGCAGAGGGGTGGGCCTTTGTGATTCCTCTGCAGCCCATCTTAGTCTTAGGCAGTGAGAACACCCCAAGTGTTGTCCAGCTCCTCAACCGACCATTTCAGAGCCTCCAGCTTGACAGAGCTACAGCTGGGCAGACGCTGCAGTGCTGGGAACAGCTGCCTTAAGACAAAAGTTCTCAAATCTTTGGAGCCCAATCCCCTTTTACATTTTGACCAGAATAAAACTAGAAAACTTTCATGAAGTGAAACTTATTCTCACAGACTCTGATGGTAATCCTATTTTATTCTGGGTTTTTTGGGGGGGAATGAATTTCATGACTCATTAACACATCATAACCCACATTTTGAAAAACACTGGTTCAAGGTATTCCCTTCCCGCTCTCCTGTCAAGTGGGACTTGATGGGCATGTGCCTCATAGCCCCTCACTGAGTGTGACAGAAAATATTCGGGGGCCTGTTATGTGGCAGAAGGTGCGTATTGGATTTGTAAAGAGCAAACCAGGGCTTATCCTGGCTCTGTCCTAATTTTGTCCTAAGTTCACACAGTTGAACTCTCCTTCCATCTCCTCTGTAAAGTGGAGCTGACACAGGGCCTTCCCTGCCTCGTTCAAGGCTGTGAGAGAGCACACACTGAGAACCCTCCACAAAAGGTCTTTTGTTTCCTTCTTTCTTTTAGCACCTTTCTGTCCTTGGCTCACCCGTGAATGCTTTATGCCAAATTAGTGTGCAACCTGATCTGGCATGTGCCCGTTACTGTGCTGGGTGAGCTTTCATGGACCAGCATGAAGGTGCCTGGACTCTGTCTTTGCAAAGTGTCCTCTCAGTCCAGCTGCTGCTCACCAGCTTGGAGCTAGAGCCCTGGTCTGATCCTCCCTGTCTTTTGTTCAGTGCAGCCACTACCCAAGGGGGACCAAGTGCTGAACTTCTCCGACGCAGAAGACCTGATCGACGACAGTAAGCTCAAGTGAGTGGCCGGGCCGCGCTCTCCCAGCCACCGGGCCCCACCTGTCCTGCTGCAGCGAGCAGTCAGCCCTGACTCTGCCACAGTTGTACTTGTTGGTGCCTGGTTGTCTGCTTTCTCCCCCAACCCCAGACCCTCGCCCTGTTGGGCCTTGGCCCAGCCCCCATGGCAGCCCCAGGGAAGGAGCCTAGGCCAAGGCCAGAGGACCAGCCTGCTACAGGCTGCCACTTCGCTACAGGGGCTTGGGGAACCCTTAATAAGCCAGGTTGTACTGAATGGGGATGGCCGGTGAGCTGGAAGTGGAGCCTGATTCTTCCTCTCTGCTTCCCCCAAGGGACATGCGAGATGAGGTCCTGGAACATGGTGAGTGTGCCCTAGTAGGGATGCCAAAGGGGTGGGACTCCTGCAGGCCTGAGAGGGCCAGTACGAGATGACCTTACTGCCACGCCTCACCCTAGAGCTGACGGTGGCTGACCGGCGCCAGAAGCGAGAGATTCGGCAGCTGGAACAGGAGCTGCATAAGTGGCAGGTGCTAGTAGATAGCATCACAGGTAAGAAGGCCAGGTGACCTGAAGGGTCCCGCTTCAACTCCCTGAGCCCCCTGAAAGTACCTGGCTGGTGCACCCTCCCTCCTCTGGCCCTGACTCCTTCCCCTCAGTAGCACTGGTGCATACTCCCTCTCCCTCTGTCTGCCCTGTGGCCTGAGGGGTGGGCTCTTTCCTGCCCCTGCCCCTCCCCAGGCATGAGCTCTCCAGACTTCGACAACCAGACGCTGGCCGTGCTGCGGGGACGTATGGTGCGGTACCTGATGCGCTCAAGAGAGGTAAGGCCATGCTGGCGCATCCTGCTCCTGTCCTTGTCCCAGCCCTGTCCCCACCCCTCCCTAAGGCTCCCTCCTCCACCAGTCTTCCCCTCGCTGCCCTGTCTGTATCTGGTCCCTGATTTCCCTCCTTCCCTGGTCTGCATGGACCCCTCCTCAGGTCCCAGCCCTCACCTGCCCCATTTCTCTAGATCACCCTGGGCAGAGCAACCAAGGACAACCAGATTGACGTGGACCTGTCCCTAGAGGGTCCTGCCTGGAAGATCTCTCGGAAGCAAGGTGCGAGCAGGAAGCGGCGTGAGGCTGGAAGTGGCTTGAGGCCGTCCCTTAGGCCCGTTGCTTCCATGGGACCCTTCGCAGACCAGCTGGCACTGAGGAGCTGATGTGTCAACATCTTGGACTTGGGAATCCTGGGTTCCTTCTAGCCTGTCCCCAGGAAGCAGAGAGGGTGCATGGGGGCCCCAGGGCTTCAGGCTGTCTTCTGACCTTTCCTCACCCCAGCATCTCCCGCTTGTGTCTTCCCGCAGGTGTCATCAAGCTGAAAAACAACGGTGATTTCTTCATCGCCAATGAAGGCCGGCGGCCCATCTACATCGATGGACGACCTGTGCTGTGTGGCTCTAAGTGGCGCCTCAGCAACAACTCTGTGGTGGAGGTGAGCTGGGAGGGGACTGGAAGGGCCGGGAGGGACCCAGTGGTGTCTTGCCCCATCCCACCTGAGCGTCTCTTTTCTCCCGCCCAGATTGCCAGCCTACGATTCGTCTTCCTCATCAACCAGGACCTCATTGCCCTTATCCGGGCTGAGGCTGCCAAGATCACACCACAGTGAGGAGTGGTGACAGGACCCATGAACTCTCTGGCCTCAGTTTCCCCTGCCATTCCAGCCCCCTGGAGCTGGGAACTCGAGCTACTGGAAAAATTAGAGTGGGCAGTGGAGACCCAGCTGCTGGCCCACTGATCTGAGCCTTTGGCAGGAGGGTGGGGCTGCCCCTGGGGAAACCAGGCTGCTGGGACCCGCCCCCCCAGCTTCCTTAGGGCCAGAGCCCCCCTCTCCGCTCTGCAGACCTGCAGACCACCTTCCCCTTTCCTCTAAATGTCCGCTTCCACCCTGTCTCCAGTGGATTGGCTTCAGACTTTTATTATTTTTCTTTTGTAAATAAAAAGCACTGAGTTCCAAAGTAGTTCCTTTTATTGTTTTTTAATATAAAAAATGTGGGGACAGGTGAGGTCGGGGCACATGCAGAGGATGGCAGAAACCCCCTTTGGCCTCAGGCCTCTGCCCTCAGCCTGCAGAAGGAAACCACGCAGTCAGAGGAATAGGCTGAGGAGGGGCCCCAAAAGAAGGAACCTGAAGATTCCTAGCCTCAGGCCCCCCTCCTGAGACTCCCACCCACCCTTCGTAAGCCTTGGGCCCGGCCCTCCTTTGTGCTCCAGCTCCCTCCTCTGAGCCAGCGGCAGCCTGGAGTCCTGGAAGAGCTGCCGCCCACCGACCCCAAGGCTGGGCAGAGCAGCCGATGGCAGCACGTCTGGCAACACTGAGTTCTGGGGCCGGCAGTCAGACCCCTGTGCCCTCCTCCTGGGTCCATTGGACCGTGCCAGAGCCATGGCAGCCAATGAGCACCATCTCCAGACTGTGGGGTTCCCAGGGTAAGGCCAGGCCCCCCGTCCCCGGTGGGGGCTCTCCAGTGCTGGCAGCCTCGACCTGGTGCGTGGGCTGCGGTGGCCCAGGCCTAACGCCCTCTTCGGGCGGCGGAGAGCCGGGGGCGCTGGGCTCAGGACAGACATCTGAGCCAGGGGGCTCTGAGTCCGAGGCGGAGGTCCAGAGAGGTGTGGCTCGAGGCCAGGGGGAACTCTGAGAGGCCGGGGGGCCCCAGGGCCAGGGTGCCATGAGGGGAGAGGGCCCTGGACGAGGGTGGGGCCAGGTTCCGCTCAAGACAGAGCCAGTCGGGGGCTGCAGGCAGTACGCGTCTGCCCCGGTGTCCACACACAGAGGCTGCAGGAGCCCAGAGCCGCTGGCTGGGCACGGCCCCTCTCCAGATGCCCGGGGACATGGGCCCTCCCCATGGGGTGCCAGGACCAGCTGCACAGCCTGGCGAAGCGACTGCAACCCCTCCCGCATCTGCAGCACCTGCTCAGACAGCTCCACCACCTTCAGGGAGAGAGGAGGGCGAGGTCAGAGTAGAATCGGCCCAACGTGAAACAGCAGTTCCCACCACCACCCCTCCCTGCCTCCAAAGCCGTGCCCTCACCCACCGCCTGCCGAAGCTTGTCCAGTGTGTCTGTGTTCTTCGATTCGCTGGGCCCAAGGGGGACAGTGAGCAGAGCATTCTCTGTAGACAGTAGGATGGGGTTACCAGCCGGGGCTCACAAGAGGAGACAGCAGGCGGTCCAGCCTCGGCCCCAGTTAGCACAGACCACTTTGGCCTGGCAGAGCCTAACGTCATTGGAAACAACCACTTCTGGCCTCACCCAAGTTGCTGAATTCTGCCCAGGGCGTCAGGGAGGCTTGGGCACACTGCCTGGGCTTCCCCCTCAGGAAGCTGCACTCTGTGCCTGTCCCTTTCTCTGTCCTCCAGGAACATGGACACTCCTAGGAGCTGACAGCAGGACTCAGACTTGGCCCACTTCTAGCTCTGCCTCCCAGCCCTCTATGCCTGCAATAAGCCAGACACTGTTCTGGGTCTCGTGACATCCTATTTAATAGGCTCAACAATCATTCTAGAGGCAGGAAATGGGGATGAGAATCAAGGCCAGAGTGCTAGAGAATTGACAGCAGGGATCCAAGTCCCACACCTAGCTATGACAGACCCGAGGTGCTGGCCTTAACCACCAAGCTCCCCTGCCCAAAGGGAGCAGGTGGGTGAGGACAAGAAAGCTGCGGGGCAAAGTCAGTGCCCAGCCAGTCCGTCGGAGGCTGAGAGTGCTTGAGGTTCACAGGGCAAAGGGACTGCCCTACTGACCTCCCCCCAAGCCGGGCCCCAGTACCTGGTCCAGGGGAGGGGCTGCTGCTACATTCCGGGCCAGACTGCCCCACGCGGAAAGAGAACCTGGGCTGGTCGGAACCACAGCCGTCCTCAATGCCATCTACTACCCTGTGGACCCAGGCGCCAGGGCAACAAGTCAATCGGCAGGCAGCTGCTATGGTGTTTCACGGGACACAATGCCCCAGTGTCCACACACACGCTGCAGAAGCCAGAGCTAGAGCAAGGGGCTCAGGGCCCTGAGACAAAGGTTGCAGCTTCACTGGGGAACAAAGCTTGAGCAACAGAAAAAAAGCAAGAGTTGCAAAGCAAGAAAGTTCTGAGGCAGAGTATGACCATGCACGGGACGGTGGGGTGGGGGCAACAGGGAGGTGGGGCGGTCAGGGAAGGCTTCCTGAAGGCGGGTGTGAACCGGGCAGGCGCAGGGGTTAGGATGGAAGGATGGGCACCCAGGGCGGGACTCCTGCCCAGGGCCACAGCCCTGTCACCATCATCTCTGCCGAAGTGTAGCAGCCCAGGGCCCGCTCACCTGGGGCTCAGATCGGGGGGCACATTCCATGACACAGGAGGCAGCCGCAGCCCCTCTAAGCTCCGTGGGTGAGCAGAGGGGCCAGACTCAGCCCGTGAGGCCCCTGCCCTGCCTGGCCGCCCTCTGCGACCTAGACGCGGCCTGGGCACAGTCGGATGTGGGGGTAGCAACTTGGCAGCTGAGGAGGAGGAGGTGCAGCCTGGGGACAGCAGGGGGCTGGAGGGCTCATCGGCGGGGGCTGGTGAGGCTGCAAGGCCTTGCTCCCCATCTGTCTCCTTCTCATCCAGCGTGGACATGAGGGTGTTGTCACCACTCAAGGAGCTGGTGTCTGCCTGGGGACGGGGGAGAGGGAACCAGCATGGAAGCTTCTATGTGCCCTCCTCAGCCCCACCCCTGCACCACCTCCTTAGGAGGGAGGAGCCGTCTGCATTAAACAAGATGCCTGGTGTCTCCCACCCTGCAGACGAAGAGGCTAGGCTGCGGGGATGGTTGAATTTCTGATGCCAACATAAAGTCACCCAGACTTGGAGGTGTTCACTGCCCCTCAAAAGTCTGGCCAAGGGTGGTGAACACACCACCCCTACTTGGTCCCTTGGGATAACTGAGCTATCCAAGAGAATGCAGTACTAACAGCTGGTTTAAAGTCAGTGACGTAAGTGAGAGAAATGCAAAAAAGTCCCAGAATTGTCCTGTTTTCACCATGAAGAAGCAGGGGCAGTGATAGGACCCAGTTCAGAGAGACCTGGTGCCAGGCCCCGGCCTGCCCTCGGGCACCGCCCTTCACTGGCAGCCTATAGGTTCCCTGTCTCCCTCACCTCAGGCTTTGCCAGGACGGGCCAGGATGACTAAGGGGAGTGAGTGAAACTGACAGGTGGCCCAGCACTGCTGGGCTGGGCTCTAACGGCTGGGGCAGGTGTGAGGGGACAGGGACAGTGTGCCGAGGTCCCCACGCAGGCCACGTGCTCACACAGAACCTCCACAACCCCGCTCAGCCCACCCAGCAGGTTCCCTAGCACCCCCAGCTCACCTCCGCATGGCCTCCGCCAGCACCCAGGTTGTAGCTGAGCTCTCCTCGGAGGCCCCGGCTGAAGCGCGGGGCAAACTCAGGATACAGGGCGAGGCTCTCGTGCAGCCCGGCCAGCTGCAGACACTGCAGGACGCAGTAAGTCAGCCCCTTCACATCGGCATTGGCCTTTACCACCTGCTCTCGGCGTGGCAGCTCACAGCCAATCAGATCGCCTTTCCCTGGGGAAAAGAAGCAGAGATCAGAGAGCCCTGACCTTCAGCTGGTTGGGGGGGGGGGGTATCTTTGTGGGCCAAGCAGGGACATTCCAGCCAGGCACCCACAGTGGTGAGGCCTTAGAGCCAGGACAGGAGGAGCTGAGGGACCTGGGCCTGGCTGACTCCACTGCAGGCCTCCCTGGCTCCCCAGTCAGATTTGGGGTGAAGGGCACTGTGACCGAAGCTGTAAGCACATTTGATATGCAAGCTACTGCCCTGGAACATTTGCATTTTAGCTCTGAGAACACTGAACAGCCCGATTAGAGGGGTTCCCAGGCTTCCTATGATTCAGAATCCTCTACGGAAGTCAAGTCAACCAGGCTATCCTCACCTACGGAATCAGGGTTTTACTGGCAACCCCACAGCCCCACGGGGCCAGTATAGGAGCCTGTGGGGCACTGGCTCCGTGGCACAGGGTACTCCACCCCCTGACCCTCAGGGCCTCCTCCATGCAACAGGGCCTATGCCTGAATGAGTCTGTGCATCTCAACGGAGGGTGTCAGTGAGAGGCAGACGGCCACACAGCAACTATAAACATCCTCAGTTACAGCGCACACCCCACTCTCAGAGAGCACATTGTGGGGGAGAAAATGTGTATCGTAGAATCGATTTAATACGTGTCTCCCATCAGGCGCACGGTGAGGAACAATGAGTCAGTGTAGACAAAGCACCCAACAGAACACATCTTCCTTCCATGAGAGTCCCTGCAGGCCATTCCCAACAGGAATGGTGCACCTTCCGGTTTGGGCAGAGGGCACCCACTGCCCTCCCAGGGCCACTCAACCATGGCTGGACAGTCCACACAGTTAGAAAGCATGTCCTTATCCTTAAGAAGAAGATGAGTGGCCCCTAGCCCCACCTGGGCTGCCTCTGGCTGCCACGGGCCCCCTCTGAACTTAGAGTCCCCTGGACGTTCATGGGCTTTTACTCAAACTCAAGCATAGAATGAATTGCTGTCAAGTTTTGTTTTCTTGGTTAAAGGCCATCCTTCTAGTTCCTTCTGAGAGCTGTTTGTATCTCAATGAGATCACCCGAGGAATGAGCTCTCTCTCCCAGTTGTGTCATCTGGAAATAGGATAGGTATGTATTTCTTGTCGACATCAACAAGGTGAGATTAAAAAACGTGAAGCATATGGCCTCCCTGGTGGCGCAAGGGGTTGAGCGCTGCACTATGGGCTTTCCACAGCTGCAGCATAAGTTCAATCCCCGGCCAGGGAGGGGACCCACATGGCGCAGCAGACCTCTCCTGTCTCACCCGCTGCTCCCCTCAGCAGTGTACTTCAGTAGATCCACCTGTTCTGCGCCCCACTCTGTCTCTGATGTTTCCCCCCCTTGCTCTGGCCTGTACCCCAGCTCTTGTGCGCATAAATAAATCTTTTTCCTTTTTCCAAAAAGTGAAACACAATGAAGGAGAGTTTGTGTCACTGAACTCAGGACCCAGAGACTGCCCAAGAGGCTGGCATCTCAGAGTCAGAGCATCCCACTCAGCTCCTTGGTCCCCACTCTGTCTTCCTGGCCTGCCACACAGTGCACCTCTCTTCATCCTGCCTCCTTCCTCCCTCACAACTGACTTTGCACATGCTTAGTCGTTATTCCTGCAGGGAGGGAGGGGCCAGAATTGACATGGTTGGATGCACAGCTATCAGGCAGGCAGGCAGGCAACATCTGGGTATTCAAGCAAGGAGGTAGGTGGGGGTGGGGTGGAGACAAAGGAGGAAATCAGGTCGCCCTGAGGGCTGGGAGCCAGAACCCTCATGGCACCCGGAGTCTTCATGTCAGCAGAGGAAATGGCTACCCTGGAACAAGCGGGCAGGGACAGGATGAGTCAAAGAGCATAGCTTCCTGTGCTGGGGGGTTCTGGAGAGAGAGACCCAGGGCACTGGCGGTGGCCATTGCTGGGGCTCCGTCTTAAAACTAGATGTGGCTATTCTGAGACTCGGTGCCTGGCATCAGCAAGGAGAGACTCTCTCGGGCCCCACGCCAGCTCCCAGCCACACTGCTTCCTTGGCTCTGAGCAGAAAGCCATCTGCTTAACAATGCAGTCGGCCATCTTGCTTTGGACTGACCAGTGGGCAGTTGTCAAACCCCTTTGCCCTTCCGAATCTCTCCAGTTCTCCACAGTTGTCTCAAGGGTCCTAGCTATACTCTCCAGACTTCTGGCAGAAGGCCCAGAAGCCAAGCTCACGAACAGCAGAGATGGGGCATAAGAGCCTCTCAGTCCTCAGCTCCCAGCCCTCATGGTGTTTCTTCTCTCCTGTTTCCTAATGGAAGCTCCTCCTCTTCAAGGGAGGAAGGAAGGACACCAGTAAGCAACCGGCCTCGGGTTCTCCGGTCGTTCTGGCTAGTGACAAACAGCCTCTCACGGCAGTAGCTGTGCCCACAGCGAGTCCACGGCACTTGACTCTCCGAGGCCCCTGCTGTGGCCCGAGCCCCCCTGTTCAAGCAAGCAGGCCACAATGTCTTGGCCCTGGGGTGTCCCTGCTGAGCGCCTCCCACCGCCCCCAAGCGCGCACTTCCCAGAGCACTCAGACCTGCCTGCCCAAAGCCTCAGGTGGACGCTCACCCATCCTGAAACCCTTTCCTCTGAGCCCGAGTCTCCCCAGGCCAGAGCGCCTAGAGAAATGTGGGAGCTTAGAGAAGAGCGGAAGAGCTTCTCAGCCCAACCCACCAACCGGTGAACCCTGGGAAGCTAGCTCCTTCTCTACCAATCGCTACTGCCCCCGGCCTCTGCTGGCGATGGAGCCTGCGCAGGGCGGGGCACAGGCGGGGCACCACTTCCTTCTCTAGGGGACTCTGCGCTTCATCTTCACCTCTCCTCTGTGGAGAAGGGGCGTCCATGTGCCAGCGTGGGCTGTGCTGCCTCCCTCCGGGGCAGCCCGTTCTGTGGTCGGACAGGCCTCACCTCTCCCTGTGCCCACAGGGACAGAGAGCACCGGACAGTTCTCACTCCTCCTCTTTCACCCCGACCTGCTCACTCCCTCTAGCACCTCCGTTTGCAGCATTTAATTTTCCTTCTTGACAGGCAGCGCTGCCCCCCACAGTCCCCTCTAGACCAAGGACTGCCGGCCCCCACCCCGTGAGACGGCGTCCACCTCCTCGTGTTGCCACCTTGTGGCCACTGAGTGACCACCCGGCTTTCCCCAGGGCTTGATGGCTCCATTCTGGCTGTCTCTCCCTAGGTGGGCTTGCCTGGGTTCCCCCTCTGGGACTGGTCCAGATTGTGGGGCGACCCATGGTTCCACCCCCTCTAAAGGCCCTGGTGGTCTCCCCTGCCCCCACAAACCTAGGATGGCCAGCACGGTGCCGCCCTTGAGCACCTCCATGGAGCCGGAGCAGACGAAGTAGAGGGCCTGCAGCGCGTCGCCCTGGTGGATGAGGTACTCGCCGGGTGTGCAGAAGGCGGGCCGCAGAGCCAGGGATAGCGCCCGCAGGCAGCCCCGGCTGGCCGCCTCGAACAGGGGCAGCTGCAGCACCTCCTTGTGCAGGTGCATGGCGATGTCCGCTCGCAGCTCATCAGGGAGGCTCTGAAGCAGCTGCAGGTGGGGAGCAGGTGAGGGAGGTTGGGGGTGCAGAAGGGAAGGCAGTCTCCAACCAGACCCTTTCCACCCTGAGGGGGCTTTGGGGGTGGAGGAAGGATTTGGAGGCCCCCTGCACAGCATCAACCACCAGGGCACAGCATCGAGGCTGTCCCTGCCACCACCCCCAGCCCCCAAAATCCCATCTCTCCACCCCCACTCCCATCACGAGAAAGCTAACTGTCCCCCTCCCAGCCTCAGGCTTGGCTGTCGTGAGCAGAGGGGCTCCGAGGCTCCTGGACGCCCTCTGTCCCGTGCTGCTGACCCTCCAGGACAGAGCGGAAGCAGGGAGGCCAAACCCTGTCTGCCTTGACCCCAAGCCACTTGTGAGAATTCGGGGCCAAGCGTGCGCTCCCTGAAGGAACAAAGGCTGCAAGGGCCTGCCCGGGGGGCTGCGCACCTCAGTGGTGTCTATGCCGTTGTTCACAGCCCAGGTCGCCTGGAAGTACTCGAGCATGCGCTGCTTGAGGGGCTTGGGGATGCGGTGGATTCGGATGTAGTCCCGCAGGTCGCGGGTGCGGCTGTGGTACAGAAAGCGGCGGGCGTACATGCGCTGGATGATGGCCGTCACGTTCCCAAACACCACTGCGTGCATCAGTGCTGGGAGGGTGGCAAGAGGGTCACCTCCAGGCCTGACATGAAGCCACACACCTCTGTCCTTGTCCTCCCCCCTCCCCAGGTAAGGTGCACAGGGCCTGTGGGAGGCACAGTGCCTGCAGCCCAGTGGCGGTCCCCCAGCCAGCATATTCCGGTCCCCCAGCCAGCATATTCCGTAGCCCCCCCCCCCCCCCCCCGAAGGCAGCGCCTCTGGGAAGAACAGTGGGACCCTAGGGAAATTAGGGAGGGAGAGGCTGCCTGAGGCCAGATCCAGGAGCAGGCCCAGAGCCAGGGACAGCGGCAGGCCTCACCGCCGATGAGCATGGTGCAGATGGAGAAGATCTTCTCTGTGTCCGTGTTGGCGGACACGTTGCCAAAGCCCACGCTGGTGAGGCTGCTGAGTGCAAAGTAGAGGGAGGTGATGTAGGCGCTGCGCAGTGAGGGGCCTCCCAGGAGCTCCAGCCCCGTCCTGTTGGCCTCATTGCTGCTGCTGCTGCAGTTGTCACTCTGGCCAGAGCTGTTCCCAGCAGCTGGGCTCTGGCCCACCAAGTAGTAGGGCGTCTCCAGGCGGCGGGCCAACTCCTGCAGCCAGCCTGGGGAGAGGACGGGGCGGGCCTCAGCTCCTGCGACAATACGGGTTGCTCTACAGGTAGGTGTGCCCCCTAGCATCCACGGAGAGGGGACACGAGACGCAGGTCCATTCGCCATGGCTTCCCGTCACTTTCTTCCTCTACCAGGCCAACACACCTCTATCCACCCCCTCAACCCTCAGCAAGACAAGCACATGAAGATGAAGCTGTCATCTCCCCAGCTGTCATCTCTGGGTGCCGAGGATGGAGGAAGGAGTATTGCACCCTCTTCTCCACGGCTGGCACTGATGCCCGGCAACAGGCCCAGCTGGAGAGGGCAGAGGAACTGGTGGGCCCACTGCACCAGGCGTGGCCTCATTCCCAGGGCCGGTGGGGGAGGCCACCTCCTCCACTCTGTCCACTGGATCCTCTTGCTCTTTCTCTGAGACCACTGTTCCAGAAAGCTGCTGTCCATTCAGTTTCATCCCTACTCACAACATACGAGCCACACAATCTCATGTGCACGGTCTCAAGTATTCCCGTGTGGATGTGTGCAAACATGCTACATTCATGCTCCATGCAGTGGAGAGGCAAAGAACACAAAGAATGTGTGAGCACATTCCTGGCTGCACAGCCACGACCACTTGCACAGAAAAAGCCTGTGCACACTTGGGAGAGAGACAAGGGGGTGAGAGGCAGGCGGGTGGAGGGGGCGTGGCTGTCTTGGACGTGGGCACCTGGAGCTGGTGCCTCTGGAGGGAGGTCACACCAGCAGAGGCTGCTCTGGAGGCTGGTGGCTTCCTGAGAAATGCCATGCATTATGCCCTCTGTATTTAGCACAATCCTTTGGAAATCCAGCCTCTCTCCACTGGGATAAAGGAAATCTGGGCCAAGAACCCTGTGTGCACACCATGGGCAGTGGAGCAGGGGAGCTGGGGCAAGGAGGCTGTGGGAAGGCGCCTCCCATGAGACAGAGCTGGGCCAGCGGGGGCCACTGTCCCTTCACAGGGACACCCCTTCCTGGACACGCCTGGGGAGGTCTGGGTACGGCTCCAACCTATATAGTTGGTGGGGAGTAGTTTCTTTGGAGAATAAAAGGGGGGGGTGATTATATGAAGGACTTGGAAATGCCTCCCAATGTGAACTAGTACCAGCCCCAAATAGAAAAAAACGCTCTAGAGCTTAGTTTTCAAGAATAGTCAGGCAGCCTCCCACACGTCCACTCTCTCCACGATGCGGCCGAGTCTCTCTGGGAGCCAGAGCTGTTGTTCATTTCTGCCCAGCAGCCCCCATGAGGTGGTCAGAACAGAGGAGTCATGTGGATGCAAAACTGAGTGTGGGTCCTATGCAAGGGGCAGGGGATGGCCTGAGGATTCAGTGTCTCGCTCTACTTTGGGGTCAGGGTTTTGCATCACCATTGTCCGCCTCCTGCCCTCTGACCTCGTGCTTGCTGGGGAGCCGGCTGACCCCGGAGCAGCCTCCACCACAGCCTCCCTCTCGGAAGGGCAGGCTCCGAGGAGCTTGCACTGCCTGAGCACCCTGGTCCCGTGTGCTCGGCAACCAGAGCACGTGGGGAATGCGCCCGGGGCCTCTGGGTCACAGGCCGGTCTCCACGGGCTCGGTGAGGAGGGACTCGCAGGGGCCTCCTTGTCTCTGCTCAGAACAGGTTTCCAAGCCAACCGGATGCCTGTGGCCCCACTGAAGAGCAGGGCCGTCATGGGGGGCATCTGAGCAGCTGGTCTCCTGCCCACAGACTGGAAACAGCACTCAGAGCTAGTTCTGGGAAGCGACAGAGAGCTGGAGGGCATGGAGGAAGAAGCACTCATTTTAGAAACGTCTGGAACAAAATGACTTGGCGTCAGAGGGAAAAAGGATGGAAGTTGAGGTGTTCACCTCAGCGGCACCAGTGGGATCACCAGGAAGCGTGAAGTGACGGGAAGGGAGATCTGAGGAAAGCCAGCGTGGGGAGGGCTAGGGCTGGGGAAGGCGGCATTGGGGGGAGGGTGTCTCACACAGGGTAGAAGGAGTGTGGTTGGGGGGTCAGGTGGGGCAGGGACTTCAGGGGCGATGAAGGTTTGGGCCCAGAAGGGCACTGTGACCTTGTGGGTGACATTCTTTGTTGAGAGATGGGGGTGGAACCCTCCTGGCAAGAGTTAAGATGTGAGTGGGAGGTAAACAGAGGGAGGAGCTATGAAAGTGGAGGTGAAATGAAGGAGAGTGAAGACACTGGTGGGGCACAGAAAAAGCTTGTTTCAGGCTAAGAAGCAACTGAGGAGATGCAGCTTGGAGGCAGCAAGAGAGAGGGAAGCAGCAAAGCACCGGAGGACCCTGAAGGATGGCAGGTGGCTCCTCCTGAGAGTGAAAGGGTTCCCAGTTGGGAAGGGGTTTAAAAAATGTGATTAAGGGCCTCCCTGGTGGCGCAAGAGGTTAAACACTGCACTGTGAAGCATCCACAGTCACTGCAGCACAAGTTCGATCCCCAGCCAGGGAGCTGACCCACACGGCGCAGCAGACCTCTCCTGCTTCTCCCACTATTCCCCACAGCAGTGTACTTCAGTAGATCCATCTGTTCTGCTCCCCACTCTGACTCTGATGAATCCCTCCGCGGCTCAGGCCTGTACCCCAGCTCTTGTATGCATAAATAAATAAACCTTTTTTAAAAATGTGATAAAAATATAGCCACGAGGAGTGAACAAGTCACCCCCAGGCAACCCCCAGGCTCCTTCCCCGGTGCCTGGCAGCTGGACAGCAGGCCACGCGCACACCTGCACCCACACCAGTCCACAGTCTCTCCACAAAGACGCCACTATTTGGGCCCGTTTGCACCCCGCCACACTTCCCAGCACACACGAGCAGAACTGCACGCCTCTCTCTGACGGGAGGTGTCTGTCAGCTCACAAACACCCCAGGACACGCGCCTGAACAGCCACGGCCCCTAGCTGTGTGGCCAGCCCCGCCCGGGGCGCCCCCTACCGATCTCAGGCAGCTCCGACGCACTGCTCTCGATCTCCCTCTGGCCAATGTAGAACCAGACGCAGGCCACCCAGTGGGCGAGCAGGGCGAACACCGCCATGAGCAGCGTCAGCACCACGGCGCTGTACTGAGAGTAGCGGTCCAGCCGCGGCAGCAGGCGCAGCAGGCGCAGCAGGCGCACGGTCTTCAGCAGGTGGGCTCCGAAGTACTAAGCGGGCGAGGGGGGAGGAGGCGGTCACCCTCGGCCTGCCAGCCGGGCCCACCCGTCCTGCCCCAGAGGAGTCCACCTCGCCCGCCACACTGACCACGTTGACCTTGAAGGCGTGCAGCAGGTCGAAGGGCAGCGCCGCGATGACGTCCAGCAGGAACCAGGTGGTGACGTAGTGGAGGCAAATGGACTTCGGGGCGAACACCACCTGGCCTGACTTGGACACGAATGTGGTGCGGAAATTCAGGACAATGTCTGCAGAGAGTGTAGGTGGAGTCAGCGCGGGGCGGGGAGGAGCCGCCCTTCACTGAGCACCCGCTCAGAATTTGACACGCCCTGTCGCGTCCATCCGCGCGAAGCAGGCCTGGCTGCACCTACTTGAAGTAGGAGAAACTGAGACTTGCAGGCACTATGAATGGCTCAGGGTCAAATGTGCCATCAGTGGCAGAGACACGTTTGGAAGCCAGATCTGATTTCAAAGCCCACAGGTCACACACACACACACACGGGAGGCCACGGGAGGTATCTCTGGGGCTCTGGAGTCACGAAGACCGTCCCCACCCAAGCCAGGGGGGCATTGGGGCCAGGTGGGGCAAGAGGCAGAACGGGCACATACCAAGAATGAAGAGGACCTCCACAGCCAGGTCGCAGACACTGGGGGGGCCGCGGGCAGCGCTGGGCTCCCGGGCTGTGCTCACACACACGCTGTAGGGCACGGTGACAGCCACGTAGAGGGTGGCCAGCAGGATGAAGCCATCCCAGGTGGCCCTCAGTGCTCCGCAGTGCAGCAGGATGAACGGCGACTTCCGGATGGCCGCTACTTTGTACTCAGGCAAGTTTGGTTTCTCTCCAAACACCCCCTAAGTGAGGCGGGGCAGGGAGGAAAGCAAATCGGCACCGGCTGAGTAGATAGGGCCTGGGACAAGCATCTACTCGTCTCCCTTCCCTGCATTCTCAAAAGCAGCCTTGATGTGGGCATTAGAACCCCATGTTATGGATCAGAACTGAGGATCACGGGTCAAGAGATACAGCTGTTAGGGGAGGAAACCGGGTTGAACCAAAGCCCGTCCGACTCGCGCACCAACATTATGCCTTTAACGCATCGAGCATGTGACACTCCTTTGCCCCAGAAGTACTGGGGTGGGGCCCGGTGGCCCCTTGGGCACTCGTTCTGTGATGGGCTCGGTTCCCCTCTTCTGTCTCTTCCGCCTACCCACACCCACCCCACCCCCAAGCACACACCCCCGTGAGCCACCCACCTTATTGAGCTTGTGCTTGCCCTTGGGCTGCTTCTGCAGGTGCCCAGACAGGTGGTAGAGCACAGCCCGGCTTCGCCTCCGGTTGGCATTGAAACCTTTGGATCCTGCCCGGCCATATCGGCGCCGGCCACGACCTGCAAAACAGGAGCCCGTGGGAACAAGCGGGGGAGTGCCCACACACCCCAGCCCAGAGCCTTGGGTGCAGGTTACCAGTGGCTGGCTCTTGGGCTGGTCTGGCTCATTGACTAGCTTGTCTGCTTAGAGTTGGGGTTCCAGGGTTCCTCACTTCCTAGGGTCATTTACCAAGCCCAGCAACGAATACTCTTATGGGCACTTAGAGACACTATTCCCAGTGCCAGCTTTCAGGAGAAGGGGTTTGGACCAAGGCAAGGCAGAAGAGGCTCCCACAGGGGAAGGCCTGGGAAGAGGGTGGGAGGTGGTTTCCAAGGGTGCAGGGAGTACAGCGCAGGAAGGGACCCTAGGGCAGCGTTGTGGGAGCTCGGAGGAGCCCCGGGTCCAGGCTGCTGAAGACGAACATGGTGGGAAAACCAACACAAGGTTGGGGTCGGGGGTAGGGGAATGGAAAGTACCCAGCATCTCATTAGCAGAGAGACCTTAGAGCAGCCTGTGATGACAGTTCTGTGACCTTTCCAAAGGCCTTCCCCACCCCTGGAAGGACACAAGAGGGAAAAGACCCCAGGGACTTAAAAGAAGGCTCTGACCAGTGGTTTTCGGTGAGGAAAAGAGACCAAGTGGGTCTGTACTCAGAAATGGTGTTTCACAGACACCAGTAGAGTTTGTTTGGTTTCAGCTTCTTAGTAAAGTTGAATTAGAAACTCCAACTTTGTCCCAATTGGTCTGTTGGGAAGCAAGAAGTCCATAGCTGAACATGTGGAGGTTAGAGCAGTGCAGTCCTCTCAAACAGTCCTAGAGGGGGGCCTCCCTGGTGGTGCAACGGGTTAAGCACCACACTATGAAGCAAACCACAGCCACTGCAGCATGAGTTCGATCCCTGCTGCTGGCTGGGGAGGTGACCCATATGGCGCAGTAGGCCTCTCCTGTCTTGCCCACTGCTCCCCTCAGCAGTGTGCTTCAGTAGATCTGCCTGTTCTGTTCCCCACTCTGTCTCTGGTGAATCCTCTCATCTCCTGTGACTCTGGCCAGTACTCCAGCTCTTGTATGCATAAATAAAAAAGTCTTTAAAAAAAAAAAAGAAAACCCAGTCCCAGAGGGAGTTAATGAGGATAAGAAGCGTGGGGGCAACTGAGAGCCTACCTGGGCGAGCCAAGGCCCCACCGGGCCCCAGTCACGCCACACCCCTGCCACAGCAGCTAAAGCAGCAGCCCCTTGGGCACTCACCTGTCTCTTTCCAGTTGTCAGGGCCCCCTCGGGTCTTGGTGTCACTGATGTCCTTGTGCGAGACCAGGAAGAGGGCCACCTCTCCTTTCTCATTCTTTATGGGTATCACATCCAGGAGACACCAGAATGGGAGCCCTGGGCACAAAGACAGACTCAGCCCAGCCCCCCTCTCCACTCTGCCCAGGGGAGTGATAGTGGCCCACTCCACGCAGGACAGGGCTTGCCAGAACAGGCAAGGGGGGGCGAGGGACAGCAAAGGGGGTCATCAGACATGTGTGTCAGAGCCCCTCTGCTGGGACAGGGACATTTTCCTGCTGGGGTCAGCCCAAATCAGAAATGGAGTGGCGGCTGAGGCTGGAAGAGAGGAGATGGGTGTTTGGGGAAATGGGATGAGATCGGGAGATGAAGATGGGAATGGGAAGGAAGGACGGGGCTAGGGCAAGTGCTCGGCTGGTGAAGGGGGCTACCAGGCGGCCCCTCACCACTCTTCCTGTACAAGATCAGCTCAGCCTTGAATTCCTTGTGCTCATCCAGGGCCTTTCGGATCTGTTGGCGGACGAGCTCGCTGGTGTCTGGCCCGTAGAGGAAGGAACAGGCACAGCCTCGCTGCATGACCTCGGCCCGGGAGAAACCCGTGAGGTCACAGAAGCCATCAGAGCAGTAGACCACGGGGAAGAGCCCCGTCACCTGGGCGTTGCCCAGCACGAAGTTACTGTCTGCAAGAGAGCACCTCTCAGAGGTGGTGTGGGGGGCGAGGGGCACAGCCCCTTACTCCCCCTCCCCCCAATACCCGCAACCAAAGGGTGGGTGTCGCAATCCCCAGGAATCCTACATGCATGTGTTGGGAGTGGGAGGAAGCAGTTGTTTAAAAACAGGAATGACCCGTATGTCAGTGCCCAGCCAGGGCGCACTCCCAGCCCTTGTTGTGTGTAGTCAGCATGTGCGGCTGGCAGCTAAGACCCGGCAAGTGTGAGCGCTGAAGCTGGTAAAGGCATCTCTGTGTGAGCACTGTGCCCTCTGGAGTGTATCAGGAGCAGCTTGGGGCAAGGGATGGGTTGGAATGCCCCAAAGGAGGACTGCACGACCAGCTCCAGGCCACCGCTGCCCCATCTCTATCTCTGCTCACTCACGGGCCAGGTACCCAGGTAGTCTGACTCCTCCCACTGGGGTTCACCTGAACTGAGAGGAAGTCCAGGCTACCACCCATTCTATATTCTCTGTTAAGCTCCAGCCACCTGAGCCAGCTCAGGAATTACTGAATGTGATCAAGTATGGGGGTGTAAGAATGGTAGCTGAACACCAGAGTCTGGAGCCAGAAATGTACTGGGGAGTGGAGGGGGGGCACTGAATCAGCAGGCTGCAGGAGCCAAGCACTGGGCAAAGCAGATGGAGAGCCTTTGTGTGTGTTGGGGAGGGGTGGGGGCGGTGCTCCCTGATGGGCTCCCACCCTCCATCAGTGTCCTCCTACCTGGGAGGGCACTGGGCAGAGATCTGGGAAGCCCCCTGGGGGTGACTGCCGCAGAAGGGGAGAGGGGCGCTTTCACGATTTTCTCTGTGTTCAGAGCCAGGAGCACCCCTTAGGCTCCATAAGCTCTGTTCGCCTTCTCCAAACTTCCTCAGTCTTGGTGGGAGTCCCCACCTATCTTTTGGAAGCTGGACCGGTTCCATGGGTTTGTTTTTAGGTTTCGGCAGCGAGCTGAGCTGGTCACACAGTTCCGCCTGTTCCAGCTCCTATTGCAAACCTCTTTCTAAATCTGTTTTCTGAGCGCTCTAGGCAGTCCCTGAGCACCGCTCCCTCCTTACTCCCCACGCCGCCGGTCGGTCGGAGGGCTGGCGATGGGACAGCACCCCACACAGAGTTGGGATGGATTTACACTCAGTCCATTTCCCGGCCCGCGAACTGACAGGATCCCGACCCAAACCCCAAGCTGTCTAGTCACTTCGCCAGGTGAGTGGCAGGGTCAGCTCTGACTCTACGCAAGACGCGGCGTCTGAAGGGAGAGGACGAGCCCAGCTAAGAGCTGGACGCGGGGGAGCTTCTAAGGGAGACCAGGAGGACGCCAGGCTGAGACACCGGGTGCGGGACCGCCAGGAGCCCTGGCAAGGGAGAGCGCCTCCGCGAGCTATTGGGGAGAGGGTCGGACTCACGCGTGCCGTCGAAGCGCGTGGCGATGGTGTCCAGGAAGGTGTTCTGCGGCGCCAGGAGTCCCCGCATGGCCGGCATTTTAGGCGGCTGTGGCAGCCCGCCCCATCCCTCCGGGGCGCTGGGGCTCAGCGCCGGGGGAGGGCGCCCAATAAGGCCACCCCCCGCCGGGCCCCGCGCCCCCTAGCGCAGCCGTCGGGGGGCAATGCCCACCCCCGGCTTGCAGGCCCCGCCAGCCGCCCGCGCTCGAGGGGGTGTCCGCGCCGTCGGGGCCGGGAGCATGGCTCGCGGCACCTAGCGCCCTCTCTGCCCACGAATCCCAGGCTCCGGGCTCCGCGCCCACTGCACTCTCCGCACCTTCCGCTCGCCGCAGCGTCTGCCGCCGCTCGCGTTTCGGCTGCGGGTCGGCTCCCTTTCGGGCTCAGCTCGGCGCTGGGTCCCCGCTGCTCCCTCCGTCTGTCGGGGAGAAGTGGCAGTCTCCCTCCCTCCCTCCCGCGCCCGCAGCCAGCACCGAGGTAACCATGGAGACGGGGCACACCCAGACAGGGCCGCCTCCTTAAAGGGACAGTCCTCCCGCCGAGGGATCCTCCCCCACTTGGGACCTCGGTGGGGCGGGATGGGCGGTGCCTCCCTCCTTCCAGCCACGCCCCTGATGCCCCAAGTCTCTCCACCCGCCCCTCGAAGAGCGGTGGGCTCGTGCCTGGTCGCGCTCGGCCGCCAGACTCAGCCGCTGGGGCGAAGCGTCTTTTCCTGCAATAGGGGGTTCTCAAAGAGCTTCCTCGCAGCCTCTCCTGATCGGGAGGGATCCGAGGAGAGCACGGGGAAGAGTGTGTACGTTTCGGAAGATGCGTCGCCTCCCTCCATCCCCCAGGGAAAATGTAATTGGAAGGGGGCTGGGCAACTAGGCGGAGGTGATGAAGGTAGTTGGCGGAGCTTGGAGCCCCCAAAGGAGCTCTGGCTGCACGGGGAACGTCTCAAAGGAGATTGGACGGGGTGGGCGGAGAGGTGGTCTGAGAGCAGCCCTGGGCATCCCAGACTTTCTTAGCCTCAACTTGACCCTCTGGGAAATGGACCCAGCAGATCAGTAGGTGCAGCTCCCAGCAAGAGCTGTCCGGAAATTGAAGGGTGGTAGGTAGCCCTGTGAGTAAGATATAAACGCCCCCCGTGTGTGCCCGCGGGTGGAAAGCGTGTTTGGGGTGGGGGGAGCACCCTAGACCCTAGTCTCGCCCTTGTAACCTTTTGCCGCTCTCAGGCTGCGCCCGAGGGTCGGATTGCAAACACAGGGACGGGTAGACCCTGGAAAAACTTCCTAGCCTTATGCGTGTGCGTCCTTGGAAAAGTGAAGACGGAGCAACCTCACCCTCCAGGGCTAAGGGGAGAGAGCTGTAAAGGGGCGACTGCAGCGCTCTCGCTGGCTGGGGGTCGGGAGGAGGGTAGGTGGGGCGGCCATCACCTGCTCGTCTTCAGCGCTGCGTCGGTCCCCGCAGCCAGGCACTGCCAGCGCCGCTCCTCCTCCCTCCCACGATTTGCCAGCTAGCGCAGCTACCGCCCGCGCCGAGAAGAGCCGCCCGGGCCAAAACAGCAATTTGTTTCCGAACGAGTGAAGCGGGAGGTTCAGCGGCCCCACCCCTCTAGGAGACACATCCACAGTCACCAGCACGGGAAAGAAAGGAGCGCGAGGGCCCCCCGCGCCACTCACCGCTCGTCCGCGCCGGCGGGCCCCAGCGCTAGGCACCTGTATTAAAAAGAGCTGGTGCTTTGGGGGAAAAGTAAGGAAGCCCTTACTTCCCCAGACCTCTGAATCCTAGAGTCCCACTCATAGGGAGAGTGGACCTCACCCCACCTCTTAGAGAGGTCCGGGGCTGCAAAGTAACCCCCTCCCTCGCGGCTCATCTACACCCTTCCAGGTGATGTTCAAGCATCTTACTAGGGAGGGTGCAGTTGGAATCAATTCACTTTGAGAGATGGGATGAGGTTGTGGGTGAAAACACACCAACTTGGAACCAGGCTACCTAGCTTTGTTCTGCCCCCAAGTCGTCTGTGATCTTTCCTTGTTATTCAATTTTCATCTGTGCAATGGGAATAACAACTACTTCAGAGGATTTTTAGGATTAAGTTAATAAATGACCTAGAACAGTGTGTGACACTTGCATCACACAAATATTTGTCATGTGATCTTGAATCATAACAGGTGTCCCAGGAACTAGGCAGAATAGACTTTGCTGTGTACCTTCCACCTAACAAGTGAGAAGACTGCAGCGCTAGTGCTTTGGGGAAAAGGTGAGGATGCCCTTACACCCCCAGTCCTCTGAATCCTGGAATTCCGGGAATCCCAGAAACTTGCTCAAGGTCCCCATGTTGGTAGAAGACAAGGCTGGCAGCCCTGACAATCTCCCTACCCCAGGTCCATACTACATCTCACTCCACCCTCACACGCTCACAGCTCACACGCTCACAAGGCCTGGAGATCTGGGGTTGTGTATCAGATCCAAGAGGTCTCAAGTCACCCCTGTAAGCTGCAAGTTCAGACTTTCAGTTCCTATCTCATCTGGCTGGGATGACATTGGACATGAAGCCATTAGTAGACAATGACTTGGGTCAGGGTGAGCAGGGTGGAATGGGTGAAGCACCTCCGAAGAGTTGTAACAGCTTATATTTACTGAGCATTAATTTTGTGCCAAGCATTATGCTAAGTGTTTTACTGAGCTTATCCTATTAATTTTCATAACTCCATGAATTTACTATAACTGCCAATTTACAGAAGAAAAATTTTGAGGCAGAGGTTAAATATCTTCCAGCAACTCCAAGCAAAACACTTGTATAACTGTCTTGGTTGCACTATCATTTATTGAATGTTATGATCATTCTTCTTGTCCCATAATCAAACAGCCCATTTTGTTCTTTAAGCCCCATCCCCACTATCCTTCAAAAAATGTGTGTGAATGTGTGTATGGGGTGAGGTGCTAGCCTGACTTAAGGAATCTTTTCTATCTAGATGAGTGTGTTTGGGCTTAAGGTCTCAGTCCATTCTCTTCTCTTCCCCTTTACCACATCCCTCAGATCTTGGGTCAGACCTGACCTATAGGTTCCTGTTTTCAGTGATGAATTTCTCCTCCCTCCTTCCCCCCCTTCACACACACACACACACACACACGAAGCGGTCACCTACCCACCAATGTGGCAAAATAAGATGGAAGTTGGGGAGGACTGAACAGGGCCCTGGGGGCAGGGGGTAGCTAGCAGGGGGGCTATGGCCTCACCACCTTCTCCTATGCCTCTCCTTCCCCCAGCTCTTGACTCATTCAGGCCACGATGAGGAGTCACAGGGAGGGGAAGGTTGAGGGGGAGCCCTGCTCAGAGACAACTCAAAGTCATTGTCAACAAGAAACTCAGGAGGCTGTGTTTTGGGGCTGCCGTGGGCGGCCTGTGGGAGTACTATCTACAAAAGGAACAAGGGAGAGAGAAGGGAAGAGCAAAGCAGGGGGAGAATGCTCGACACAAAAGAAAAGCTTCTCCACCCCAAAAGCGCAGGCGTTACTGCAGTGTACAGGAGGTGAGTGAACAGGTGGCTCTCGAGGAACAGAGTCCGGGGACACTTGCCCTCTCCCCTCCTTCCTGGACGTTCCCAGCCCACCCCTAGTACTGTGGCCTGGTGGGAAAACCTCACCTTTTCAAGTCACATCAGTCTGGGTCGCAGTTCTAATTTTGCCACTGACCAGCTGTGTGATTTTTTTTTTTGTGGGGAGGAAGAAGAGTGTTGATGTCATAGTTCCTTCATTTGTGAAACAATATTTTTCTAAGGACTGTGGAGAGCATGAGTTGATTAAGTGGTAGCACTTATCTTTTAAGCACCCCTGTCCTCAAGTGCTGGGATCACATACATGAGCTCAGGATGAAGCCTCTCTGGAGGTCCCTGTTGCCACCAAAGTATTTTGGAATAGTTTGAGGCCTCTGGCAATCGGCCACTCCTATCTCATTCTAGGCCATTCCTTCTGTTTTAGTGAAGGACACTAGGTAATATGATCAAACCACATTATACTTTCAAACAAGGGAATTCTGGAGGTGCGTGATTTTGTTAACAGATAAAAGAAACTTTTACATCACATGGCCAGTAAGTGCAGAAACCATGACTGAACTAAGAACTGACAGCTCACTACTGTGCCACCATGCTGGGCAGCTTTGTCCTGTTCCTAAGTAAACAGCCTGTGAGTGGAGAGGAGAATGTGGTCATTTGGGTGAGTGATCAGACAGGGACTGTAGTGTGTCCACAGCAAAGAGCAATCTGGACTGCCTGCCACAGGGAGATCCTGCCATTGAACGCAGGCCCTGCCTGCCTGTCTTCAGGGGTGCTATTGTGTGTATGGGGGAGGGACAGTCCAACAATCCCACCTGGAGCTGTCAAGGAAGTTGGTCTGAGAAATCTCAGTAGCAGCATCAGAAAAGAGGTCTGAAATTGTTACGGAGAAAGCCTAACGGTTAAGTTGAAGAAACAAAAACTGGAGACCTGACTTGGCCCTGGGGAGTCAGAGCAGGTGGTGTTTGTTCTTTGTGTGGCGAAAGGCTGGGCAGGCTGAAATACAGCTGTGCTGGTGGTGGGATGGTGGGTGAGCATCCTCACCCAGAAAAAATCTATTATGTTCCCTCCTTGGTAATGAGTAGCACAGCAGGCAGTAAGATATCCCCCAGTACCCGTATGGAAATAACATTCCCTGGCTCTCCCCTGTGAAACACTGGTCCCAGCCTTGCCCCTGTGTGCTGCCCGGGTGCTGTTCACCCCAGTGCCATCAGCCTCTGGCCTGCCTCACCCGAGCTCAAGCACTGGGGATGGGTGTGCTTACTGGGAGCTAAGCAGGTACGTTAAGATGGGCACAAAGCTCACCACGCAGGGGACGTGCATACAGGATGACTGCAGAAGGAATGGGGTGACAGAATTATTGGGTTGTCAGAAAAGTCATGATGTATTAATGCATTATGACTTTTCTGAAAACCCAGTATTACAATCTTCCTGGTTAATAATGGCTGGAGATGGGGAGGGAGTGTCTTTCATATTTTTTATGAAATAAGAGAAAATTGAAGAGTGATGGTAAATGTCCAGTGTTGTGCAGTCTCAGGCTGGGTACATCCTCTATAAAGCAGCTTACATTATCTCGACTTCATGGCTCAGGAAGTGGCTCAAACAAGTTCCTTGCCCAAGGACAGTAGGTGACATAGTTACCAAATTATGAGCCATTAACTAGAATTCAAGAACATGTATCAAAGGTCCAGGGTCTTTGCACTCTACCAGCCTGCCGAATCACAGGCAGGGCTTCCAAGAGTTTAAGGGAGAGCTAAGAGTTCTATTCTCTTCATCTACAAGGCAATTGAGGAAAAAGCTGGAACCATTTATTTTTGTCTCAGAACTCAGCACAGTGCCTGGTGTGCCTCTATGTTTTCAGGCAAGAACGTATCCAGGTGGCTAAAGCAACCAGAATCAAGTCTGATGTTGTAGCATGTTCTTTTGGCTACCAGCATTATGGCCTGATACCCTGAATTCAGTGGTTACAATTGTGCCAAAATAGCTCCTCGGATCAGTCAGTGATATCCGAAGGTGTCATTTTTAACACCTGTTTGTTTCTTCCATGTGTTGAACCCTATGAATCAGGTTAGGTCAAATGGCAGAATCTTCAGGGCAACAAGTTATTTTTCTAATGACCTTCTCCCAAAATATAGGTCCAGGCATTCTGGCTTTTCCACGTTAATCCCAACCTAAAATATTTATCCTTCTTTTCTTTTACATAGATGTTAAGACTACCCTGGTTTGGGATACTAAAATATGAGGTCACCAAATTATAAACTACCTGGCAAATGCCTTAAACCACTTAATAGTGGTGCCTCTGGGGAGGAAACACATAACTGAGTGGGATGGAGGCTAATTTTCCATCTTACATCCTTTTGAACACCTTATGCTTTTATATTTTTCCATTTCCATATACTGATTTTTCTTAAAACTAGTTCTAAAAATGAAGGAAAAGAAACTAATTGCATAGGAGTAGGTATACGATGGTCACCCACTGGGATGTGTATGTGTGTGTGTGTGTCAACATGCATACATGCATAAATATACCTTCTGTGTAGGTAGAATAACACCATTGTTAGGTGTTGATTAAATGATAAATTTATATGATAGGGTACTACGCAGAAGGTATATTTACACATATTGACATGCACACATATATATGTACACAGAGAGACAGAGAGACCTAGCTTATGCAGGAAGACCTGTCCCTCAGAGCAGTGCTTTCTCCATTTTACTCATAAAGACAGGCAACAGTCACTGTGCACTCTTACCTGTATGTCTGTTTACCTGTTATATAGCTGCTGCCCTAACTAGCTGATCAGCACCTCGAAGTCAGGACTATGTTTCAGTTCTCTCTCTCCTTAGCTTTAGCTTTCATCTCAGCGAATGTACAAAACACTCCCAAGCACCGTTTGTGTCTAAATCATTCTATCTTTAAAGAGTTCTTTATCAATACTTACATAATTCCACTCCTAGGAACGTAACCTAAAGATAATCTCACATGTAGAGAGTGATAAACATTTTATCGGATGCTCATTTCAACAACTTATAACAACAAAAAACTGAAAACCATTATTAGGTGTTGATTAAATGATAATTTTACATATGATAGGGAACTATGCAGAAGGTATATTTACGCGTAATGACAGGAAAAGGGGCCTCAGTGGCACGTTCTTATGACAGATGTGCACCACAACAGGCCATCTCCAGAGGGACACACACGATACTTAACAGTGCTTGTCTCTGGGGAGGAAACAGATAGTTGAGTGGGATGGAGGCTAATTTTTCATATTACATCCTTTTGAACACCTTATACTTTCATATTTTTCCACTTACATATGCTACTTTTTCTTAAAACTAGTTATAAAAATGAAGGAAAAGTGAAAGAAGCAAGTTGTACAGGAGTAGGTTTAGGATGGTTCCCATTTATGTTACAGAAAAAAATTGCATATTAGGAAAATTTGTGCACATATACAAACTCATCAGTGATTTCCCCTGGAGAGGACAAAGGATAGGATATTTTACTTTCTATCATCTATCCTTTTGTACCTTAAAAAAGAAACTAGTCTATGTTACTTTTTTAAAAAAGTAAATTTTAGAAATTGCCATACATAAAGAGCTTAGGAAATAGTTGATGTTCATAATGATGTCATGCTAACTTAAATATTCTCTCTCAATGGGCATGCTGAAGTCTCAGTTCTATCTCTGGGCTAGGAAAAGGCAAGACGTTAATCTCTAATTGGAAATCGAAAAGGGAAGGGAAAGTGAGGATTAAATAGCCTCTCTCTGGACATCCAGTGGAGATGTCCAGGCCTGGGACCTCTTCTCTAGGGAGCCCCGAGCTACTGAGGAGCAAGGGATGAGCTACACAACTCAGACTAAGATGAACTTAGCTTCTCTTCATTAAAGTCAAATTAGCGAAATTAAGGCGCAGGATATTGACAGCAAAAATCCTAAATTATGATAGACACGCGATTTTTAAAAGGAATTATGGAATGCATACACAGTATGAGCCCTTTTTTATGAAAAAAGCTGAAAGCCTAGCTATCCATTGCACATACATGCTTTGAGAAATCCTATGAGGATACATACCAATTTGTTAATAGTCATAACCTCTGAGATATGTAATTTTACCTTTAACATTTCTGGAGTATTCAGTATTTCAGGTACTACTTTTATAATTAAAAACAAATCTCTTAAAAAAAGTTACAATCACTTCTCTGCCTTTTGGCTAAGATCAAGTATAAAAAGAAGTTACATAATTTCCAGGTGTTTTATGGTCATAGAAAACAAATCTTCGGGCCTCCCTGGTGGCGCAGTGGGTTAAGCAACGCACTATGAAGCAAACCGCGACCACTGCAGCACGAGTTCGATCCCTGCTGCCGGCCAGAGAGGGGACCCACATGGTGCGGCAGACCTCTCCTGCCGTGCCCGCTGCTCCCCTCAGCAGTGTGCTTCCTTGATCTGCCTGTTCTGCTCCCCGCTCTGTCTGTGGTGAATCCTCTCACCTCCCATGATTTTGGCCTGTACCCCAGTGCTTGTATGCATAAATAAATAAATCTTTAAAAAAAAAAAAAGAAAACAAATCTTCAAGTATTTTCCTATATGGGAATTTTAATTTCAACTTCAAGGTAGCTTTGACAAACACGTGGCTTCCATCTGTCTGGATACAGGGACAGACCTCATACTCTTTTAAGGTCGCTTCAATTTCTGGATTTCCTAAGCATGGGTAAGCAATTAATAAAAAAAAAAACAGGGCTTTTTCCTGACACCCAGCAGGCTGATGGTATTGTTGGATAAATTCCCAAAAATGAGGTATCAGTTCCTTACAAAATGGATTCTCAGTATTCTTTGACTACCGTTTTCTTTACTGAAAGACACACGTGCTAGGGTGCACACCCTCTTTCAATCTGTTCAGCCAACCTGAACCCTGGCAGCTCAGCTTCAGCCAAAGAGCCAGGGGGGGCCCTGAGGCAGCTAAGTTCTGCACCACTGCCACGTACAGTCTGGGCTTCAGACTGGGAGAGCAAACGTTGGAGAAAGAAAAGCTCTGCTGTTATTAAATCACAGATTCTGGGGGCGGGTAAGGGGTGGAGGGTTCTGGCACCGACGCCACCTGCTACATGCAGGAGCGCAATTACACTGCTGTGTTCACTACTCCTGTCAAGGGACCGCGGTGAAGGAGAGGGACTGATATAACCTTTGGTTGCCTGGGAGAGCTGTTGGCAGCTGTGGCTTTTCTAACTGGTAAGCTCTCCTTTGGAAAAGTCACCATTCTGTCCTAGGAATCCTTTCCCACAAGGAACAGCTGCATTTGCTCATCCTGGCTTTCACATTTTAATTTGGTTCTCAACCTAAGCAGTAGACAAATGACTTAGGAACCAGACCCCTTATTTAAGCCCCAAACAGGCTGACCGAGTGAACTCTACCCCATGAGACTCAAAGAAAAACAGATAATGAAATGAAGTCACTTATTGCTGTGAAACAAATGTGTGAATATTTATGCAGTTGTTTTTATTTATTCAACTGTAAAGACTGATGGCAATTATTTGATAGGTAACACCTTAGATTAACACTAATTATTTTGCTATAAATTTGGTTCAAGATCAGAATAGGGTATTCAGGAAAGAGAGAGAATAATAACAGCAAAATCTTCAAACACTGAAACAAAGAAATACTTTTCTTTTTTCAAACTTTAATTAAATGCTACCTTCCCATAGACTTCCCTAGACTGATTTGTAGTCTAAGGTAATAGCAAACAAGGTTGTAGGCATCTTGAAGAAGTTGCAGGTTAAGCTAGGTTGCCAAGCAGGAGACTGAAACCTTGATCTGAGTGTCAGTCTCAGGTACGTTCTGGGTGCAGCGGGAGATGCTCAAATGTTTCCTAGTGTCCTTTCCTTTTCACCCATTAAACTTCCCCTTCTCTGGCTCACTTAAGCAGTACACAGTCCCCTCCTTGCCTTTTCTATTACACTGTTGTTCACAGGGAATCTTCCTACTGAGACTGAAAAGGCAACAGGAATGAGCACTGGCCCATCTCTTCTTGAGACAGCCTGCACAGTAGCGGTGCTGAGGAAGGCCTCTTCAGGCAACTGAAAGCCTGGTGCACAGGGAAGAACACTGCTTACCCTTGAGAATCCTAGCAACAGTTGCCTATGATTCCTGGTGGCAATGACCAATCAGAATCAATCCATATCATTGGGAAAGGTCAAGGGAATAAAAAATAGCTTCCCTTCCAAAAATGATAAAGAAGAAAGAGGAAACCAAAAATATTAAGAATGGCACAAAAAGTGATATGAGTAAACTCTTTTTTGTTATTAAATCTAACTATAAGTTTCCCAAAGTCCAGTTATCAGTCAAAATGTGGGATAGAAGAGAGGCCAAATGGAATTTCCTTCAAGAGTTCACAACTTCAGGTTGAGAGGTCCTGGGTTTACGCTGAGGGAGCCCCTTTTTGAATGAAGGCTTGGGTTGGCTAGGCTCCATGCTGGCTCCAGTTCCATTAGTCCCTGCGGAGTAAGCCTGGCCCCATTCATTAGTGTTCCCTGGTGCCTGGGGTGGAGCACTCTGATACCTGGCACCAGATGAATACCATGAGCTATTTCTGTAACGACCCATACTGTCATGTCGCCCTTGGTTCATGGGGCCACTGGACTTTTGGCTTTGTGGCCTGTAGCCTTGGCCTCCTCTTCTGTTTCCCAGCAATACCTAAGGATAAAAGAATATGATGTTCAAAGCACCCTGGCATTATGCCATCCCATTTGTTCCCAATCAATTTGTTCAGTTTGCAGGAGTATTCTGAAAGCATAACTGTGGTATCCCAGAATTCAGTTATCTCTCAAGATTCAGAGTTCTGATAGCCAATCCAACCTAATCACGACATTAGAATAAGTATGTCGCTATTTCTCCAATGAGGAGAAAAGGAGTTCATTTTTCTTTAACTGGGCATAAGAATAAGGCTAAGAAGGAAGAAGGGTCATTCTTTGGGTTGTAGAAGCCTTCAACTGAGCAAGAATCTAATCACATGTCTGAAATTAGAGCTCTTAAGCCATTTGTAAACATAATGAACCTTTGAGGTAATAAATATTACTATCAGTTTTGCTATATATCATGAACCACAGATTAAATCATGCTGGCTGACATTCAGTGTATCTTTCACGTTACAACCCAGAAAACTTAAGGCATGGGATTTTTATTTTTGTCTTCAGATTCCAATGTTATACCAGTTCTGAAGAATTACTGACAGCATTGCCTTGGATTATTGTGTATTTTCTTCAAACCAAGGGAATAAAATTATGCATTATGTTTGGACTTTCTAGCGCTTGCTCCCCACCCCACCAGGCTCACTCTCACTCTCTCCCCCTGATATGTTCCACATTGTGCTTTAAGGAGTTGCTGCATCTGATGTGTTCTGGTGAATCTGCCACTGTGGTGCTTGCCTACCTTGAGATGGGTGCACAACTCCCACTGTGACTAATTACTAGGCAATCCTACCTACGAAGGCTAGGATCACCGCCAACATCAGAAAGTCAACAGTTCTTGGCAACAGGCAATCTAAACTGGCTGGCGGTTTGAAACATACATACCAAATGCTTTCTCTGGAACCAACTGTGGCTGGAGGATTCAAAATAGAAGTGAAATGGGTATAAAGAGAGGAAAGTAATGCACTGAGATGTCAACATTTAAACCATGACAATCTGGTAGCTTTTCATCCTAACTTGCTCAGTGTAGAAGCTAGGTCACCTCTGGATGAAGCTGGTAGGGCCGGCCACTGGAGTTTGCTACAGCTGCAGGCATCTCTCCTTGTGCTGAGTTTTTCTTGTTAGCACTTGTAGGGCTGGGAGCAGAGGCACAGGTGGAAGAGGAAGCAGCAGAGGCATCACACGGGCTACTCAAGGACACAGATGTGACTGAGCTACATCGGGATCTGGTAGAATAGCTATTCTTTGGATGGGACACTGAAACAAGTAAGAAAAACTTGTGGAAGAGCATGATGGGTAAGGTATTCCCTATTTCTTCATTTCACAATGAACAATTACAGAACTATCTACTTGAAAAGTTTTAAAGAAATGCTTACAAAATGGAGAACAGAAGAAAAACCTCCCTTCTGCTCCTTTCGTCCATTCCCTCCAAATCACCACTGCGTTCCTAAAGAATTTTTGGTCAGGAGAACTGTTTATGATCAAAGGGACCCATCTCCTCACAAACTAGTGACTTTGTGGCATTTCCTACTCCTCAACTCCTGGCTATTGCTCCAGCACTGACTAGCCTGGGAACAACAGTATGGATCGTATGTTTAGCATCCTATGCAAGGAACGTTCTGAAGTACAGAATTTGCAAAGAAAGAAAACATAAGTAAAAAGCTAATTACTTTTTTAAAAGTTTGATTACAAATAAATAAGGTTACATAAACAAAACTAGTTTTTACAACAAACGTGTTTTCCTAAGGTTCTCTGTGTAAATATAATCCTAAATTCAAAATACAAATCTAACTGAAAAATATTTTCTATTCAAATTTTGTTAAAATTCAAATTTTTTCTTGCCTCTATGCCTGGACTAATGTTGAATTCACAATCACTAACCTTTTATACTGAGACAGGAAGAACACAGGAGCTGAACTAAGGGTTTGGCTGAGGTGTCACTACAAACTCTAACCTTAGAGACAGCCCCCTCCCAAACTGTTATTTAAGTATTTGTTCTATGCAGGTCAAGGCAGGTATTGCTCTCTCCTTACTGGAGAGGAGTAAAATGGGGTAAGGAAGTGTAGGGGCAAAGATTCAACAATCTGACACCAGAGTCCATGGTCCTTATACCACATATTACACATCTCTTAGCTAAGCAGAAATGATGAGCTAACATTATTGCGTATTTAAGAGGCTGGAATATATCCACCTTCAGAGCTCAAAGAATATGCATCACGCACTTAATTGTCTCAAGTTACTTTCCATAAAAACAAGCAAACAAACAAAAAAGTGGCACTAAAGAAGAATCAGTGGAGAGACCAACTGGCATTTGAGCCTCTAATACGCAGAGGATGGTCTTCTCATCACTATCTCTAGCAAACAAAATTTCTCCCCAACTTACCATGTCCAAATGAATCAATGTTCTTCTTCAGGGTCTCTACATCACAGGTGAACCGGGCTACTCGTCCCAGATCCTCATCATATTTACGTTCACTAACAAAGTGCTGGAGAAAGAACAAAGAAAAAAAACTCCGGGTGAGACAAACAGTATATACATGGATTCTACAGTCTGTTATACACAGATTGAAGCAGAATAATTTTCAACTGTCTTTTTACTGCTTTAAATTTACTAAATGGCCTCCATATTGCCAATGGGTGATGGATAAAATTCAGTCACTTTCAAGAGTCCAAGATAACTATATTTTGGAGCTTTGTGGAATACTACATGATGGTCAAAGCCCATTAGGTGTAATAGACACTGTAGAGAAGGGAGAATTACAGTAGAGGGGAAGCTTTCCACTGCTGACTCCACATAGCTCCATTTTTATTTTTAAAAAATATTTATTTATTTATGCATACAAGAACTGGACTACAAGGCCAGAGGTGTGGGGGGTGAGAGGATTCACCAGAGACAGAGTGGGAAACAGAACAGGTGGATTAACTGAAATACACTGCCTAGGGGAGCAGTGGGGCAAGGCAGGAAAGGTCTGCTGTGCCTTATGGGTCACCCCCTGGCTGGGGATCAAACTCAGTACTGTGGTGGCTGCCAATAGCCTCAAGGTGCTGTGACTTAACCCCTTGTGCCACCAAGGAAGCCCCAGATGTAATTTAGATGAAAGAAAAAAACTCAGCAGTTCTCTAACTAGGGGTGGTTTAACTTCTCTAATACAAATGTTTTAGAATCCTCACAAATCATCTAGAAGCAATAAAAGGGAAAGGAGAAATAAAATGACTCTGGCTCTTGAAGTGCTAAACTGTGGCGTATATTGTGATTTAGAAAAGCACATGGACCTCTGTAACAGAGCCTTCGGACATGTAGTATCAGGCAGATTAATTATGAGACAAATTGAAGGGTTTTTTGAGCTAAAGACGTAAGAATAATGAGGGAAATATGATGACCTATAAATAAGTTATTTAGATGGTACTTAAATGACACTTCAGTACATTGGAAATGTGGCAAGAAACAGATCCTTAGTCAGCCTGCGGAAATATTTTTAGCAGCTTTACAACGTGGGAAAGAGGAAGAGATTAAACCTATGAAAGCTAGAATTCTCATTTAATTCTAAAGTGGTGTCCAGCTTCCTCCAAATAGTTGAATGATATTGATGCATCAATGTGAAGATTTTCTATAAAAGTCAGCAATGTGGTCCTCCCTGGTGGTGCAAGGGGTTGAGCACCACCACACTGTGGGGATTTTGCAGCCACTGCAGCATGAGTTCAATCCCTGGCCAGAGAGGGGACCCACATGGTGCAGCAGACCTCTTCTGTCTTGCCCGCTGCTCCCCTCATCAGTATATTTTAGTGGATCTGCCTGTTCTGCTCCCCTCTGTCTCTGGTGAATCCTCTCACCCCCCGTGCCTCTGGCATATACCCCAGCTCTTGTATGCATAAATAAGTAAAATCTTTTTTAAAAAAATAGCAATGTAGTTTTAATCAATCAGAAAGTGGTAATTTAGGGCCTCCCCTGGTGGCGCAATGGGTTAAGCAACGCACTACGAAGCAAATCGCAGCCACTGCAACACGAGTTCGATCCCTGCTGCCGGCCGGTGGGGGGTGGGGGGTGGACCCACATGGTGCGGCAGACCTCTCCTGCTGTGCCCGCTGCTCCCCTCAGCAGTGTACTTCTGTTGATCTGCCTGTTCTGCTCCCCGCTCTCTGTGGTGAATCCTCTCACCCCCCCCCACACCTCTGGCCTGTGTCCCAGTGCTTGTATGCATAAATAAATAAATCTTTAAAAAAAAAAAAAAGAAAGTGGTAATTTAAAAATTTGTTTTAGTATTTTATCTGACAGAGTGAGAGAATAATAAACAACACAGACTTGTGTAAGAGACTGGGTCAGAATAACAAGGAAACTTTAGATGATTTTCCACCTCTTTTTATCTTACAAAGGCCATATATTTCTGCATCGTGTTATTTTTAAATATAGCAATAAATCTCACATATTCAGAAAGAACAGAGGTTTAGGGCTTAGGAGTACAGAAGGCTGACTCCCCTTGTTCATGTTGTTTACAGTTTATAAAAATTATGTAGAATGCTGGTGTCCAAAAATACCCATGAATATTCCAACCTCTCTCAGGTTCCCATGCTGAGTCTCAGAAATATGGTTTTGTTTTTTTTTAAAAGATTTATTTATTTATGCATACAAGAACTGGGGTACAGATCAGAGGCGTGGGGATGAGAGAATTCACCAGGCAGTGGGGTGCAGAACTGGTGACTGACTGAAATCCACTACTGAGGGGAGCAACACGCAAGGCAGGAGAGGTCTGCCATGCGATGTGGGTCAGCTCCCTGTCCGGGGAATCAAACTCCTACTGCAGTATCTGCTGACAGATTCATAGTGCGTTGCTTAACCCACTACACCACCAGGGAGGCCCCAGAAATACTGTTCCCTATATAAGAATTTGTATATATGAACCCAAGAAAACCTTGTAAATACATTATAATATAATCAACATCTCAAATTGCTCATTTTCTTCCCAATAAAATCAGAATCATGCAACCAGTTATTTAAATATTTACTGAATCCCTTCTTGGTGACAAGACACTGTGCTTGGCCCTAGAGACAGCTCCTAATATTTTAAGGTTTACACCTAGTGCCTCCTTGGTAGCACAAGGAGTTGAGCGCTGTACTGTGGGGCTTCTGCAGCAGTTGCAGTGAGTTCAATTCCTGGCCAGGGAGCTAACCCACATGGCACAGCAGACCTCTACTGTCTCACCTGCTGCTCCCCTCAGCAGTGTACTTCAGTCAATCTGCCTGTTCTGCTCCACCCTGTCTCTGGTGAATCCTCTCACTCCCCGTACCTCTGGCCTATACCTCAGCTCTTGTATGCATAAATAAATCTCTAAAAAAAAAAAAAGATTTACAACCTAATAGGGAAGAATTAATCAAATGCATATAAAACTATGACTGTGCTATAAAGATACAAGATAGGGAAAAGTTATAAGAAAAAAAGGAAGGATGAGCATGTCATGAGTGATTATAAAGATACAAGATAGGGAAAAGTTATAAGAAAAAAAGGAAGGATGAGCATGTCATGAGTGATTATGTGTGCTGGAAGTAAGGGAGTGAGGGTGAAGAAGAATGTTTTGGACTGATGGAAACACATGTGCAGCAGTCCTCTAGCAAAAGGGAACAGGTAATATCTGTGCAAAGACCAAGCTAATACAGCTGGAGTATAGAGAACAAGAAGACATGCTGAGAAATGAGGATGGTGTCAGAGGTGATCATGCAGAGCCCTGCAGGCGGTGTTAACGATTATAGTCTTTGTCCTAAAAGCAATGGAAAGTTTGAAGCAAGTCACTGAGTGAAGAAGATACATGGCAGGGTGGGGATCATGAAGTAATGGCAAAGTGGATAGGTGGGATCAGTTAAGAGGCTATTACAGAAGTCTAAGCAATGGATCATAGTAGCTTTATCACCATCGTGGTGGTAGAGATGAAGAGAAAGGTGACCTGAGATTCAGTAGGAGGTCAAATGGATAGGGTGTGCTGATTGATTTCATATGGAAAAAGGAGACATTTCCTAAGGTTTTCAGCTTGGACAACTTGGATAGACGATAGCACCATTTACAGAGATAAGGAAACTTGAAGAGGGCCAGGTTTGGGGCAAGATAATCATGAGTTCAATATATTATATATGGGTATGAATAAGGAAATTTACTACTTATTCCCCAAGGGTAACAAAATAAAAAAAAAAAGGAAGTTCACCTTGATATCAGCTCTGAGCTCAACCAATTGTTCCTCTGACATTCGAACGGCCACATCAGTCATCTTCTTCAGAAACTCCGCTTTTTTTTGTCGGCTGAGCAGAATTTCCACTGAAGAGAAAAAAGGAGCATGACTCTTACATTCTGCTAAACAGGATAAGGAACTTCCAGTATAGACTTTGCAGCATGTATCTGGACATACAAAGACTCAGCTGCCCACCCATTCAGAAAATAAAATACCAAAGGTTTAGTTTTCACCTTCTTGAGGGACTCCGTGGGCAGTTAAATGGTAAATACTTTTAATGACTCATAAAGACTCATAAGTCATTTGTCATTTTTCTTCTGTTCCCAGTTAAAAATTTTTTAATCAAGATGATTATAAATTAAAACAGAATTATGCACATGTGGTAAAAAGTTCATCTAGATTAAATGGAAATAAAATGAAAAGTCCCTACTTCTGGCTTTTGGTTACTTCCCCAGAGGAAACCACTGTTGACAATACTTTCAGATATTCTATACATCGTAAATATAGCTTTCTTCCTTTTTTCCCTTTTCACAAATTAGAGATAAGCATTTATGTCATCCTTTCTTTACCTGAAGTTATTTTTACTTCATGTATCTTGAGTTCATTCCCTATTAATATACCGTATTTCCCTCACTATTCTACTATGTGAATATATCAATTATTTATCAAGTTCCCAATGAATATGTAGACTGTCTTATTTTATGGAGGTAAAGTTGATTTACATCACTGTATTTGTTTTAGGGGTTATAGGTTCAAATCACTACAAATGTATATTTTCACACCATGCTCCCACCAGTGCCCAAGTAATCTTCTTCCATGATCCACTGGGTGACTGTCCCTCCCCTGTTCTCACCTACCCTCATCCCCTTCTAGTTGCCTCAGTTTTTGCATTCCATTGTCAAGGGTTTGTTACTGTTTTGGTTTTGGCTGACCCTTTATTTTGTTTCTTTGTAGTCCACATGTAAGTGAAACCATATGGTATCTGTCTCTGATTTAATTTCACTTAGCATTATCCTCTCTAGTTTTGTCCATGTTGTTGTGAATGTCAAATTCATTTTTTTATAGTTGAACAGTATCCACTGTACATAAACATACCACATTTTTCTTATTCAATCCCCTGTCTTTGGGTACTTAGGTTGTTTCCATAACTTGGCTACTGTAAACAGAGCTGCAATGAACATGGGAGTACATATATCGATGCTCACAGCCTTTAAAGAAGCATCTTCTTTGGCATACTCCCAGATATATAAGTTGGATGTGGCCATGGAGCATACAGACAATGAAATTTTCACAGAGTAGAAAGCCAAAGACCTCAGAATACAATGGGCAAAATCCTGCTAGGAAGTAGAACCAGGGAGCCAACAAAGATAAAGCAAGGCACTTTAGACAGAAACTCTGCTGTTCTTGTCCAGTAAGACTTGACCATTGCTTTTCCAACTGAGAATTTTTATTATAATTATCCTCTTTTTTTTCTCTATGTCATTGGAGGAAGGGAATTTAAGTTTTAATTTATGGGACCCCAGACCCCAACATGCCATATTCAGTTGGAAGATTTGAAATTATCCAGAAATCCTGGACTTTCAACAGAACATTTCCAATAACTAGTTGAAACTTTTAAGGTATACCCATAAGGAGGGTGTGCACTCATTTCAGAAAAGGGGGAAAGCAGGTAGCTGAGATGTGGAATATAGCAAAGACTGTTAGCAACTAAATATCCATTCTCTTTTTTTCTGTCAAGAAGTCCAAAGTGCTTAGGTAGAAAGCTACATTTCCTAGCTTTGTTACAGATAAGACAGTGATAAAGTCTGGCCACTGAGATCTGAGCAAAACTCATAGGTGAAAGTAAAGTTCTTCAAATGAATCTGAGCCAGCATGCAAGACTTTGCTGGCTCTATAGCTTGAGGAGGTGTCTTCTAACCAGAAGCAAACTCTAAGGATGGCTGTGTAGAAGGACAGAGAAGCCTGGATCCCTCAGGTAATTTTGGAGAAACCCAGCAGTCCTGGATTACTTACCACTGGGCCTTTTGTTTAAAAAGCGAAAAATAAACTCATACATATGGGTGTAGCGGCAGGATGGAGGTGGCACTGGAGCAGGGTTCTGGATGGTTCTGGGCAGACGGGTCAGGGAAGGAGAGTCTTGGCGCCCTCGGTGGCTTTCCA
>JAGFMF010011958.1:2022767-2056468 GCA_019455555.1 Galemys pyrenaicus
CACAACCTGCCTTCTGACAGGATTGTCAGTCCATTAGTCCTTTCCTTGCGTCAGCAGTGGGCGAGCTCTGAATCGTGGTCCTCTTTTGGTCTGCTGCCTTGGATCATGGGCTGGTCCTCGCGGTTCCCGGACCTTGTCCACCTCCTGCACTCCTGCAGCATCTTCCCGCAGCGTCCTGGTCTTCAGCCACCTCCTGTGCTGCCATTGCTCTGCCGAGTTACATGTTCGTGGCCTGCCACCTCTCAGTCCCTCCTGCAGTCATCTTAGGGCTCTGCACCCGTCTGCATCGAACCATCCTGCCGACTACGCCAACTGTAGCGGCAGGATGGAGGTGGCACTGGAGCAGGGTTCTGGATGGTTCTGGGCAGACGGGTCAGGGAAGGAGAGTCTTGGCGCCCTCGGTGGCTTTCCATACTTTATTTAGTAGAGGTGGCCAGGTACATGGCAGGCAGGGGGGCCGGGGGGCCAGGAGTTCTGGCAGGCCTCCCAGCCCCCAGCGCGTCTCACCCTCTTGGCTGCTGCTTCTTCTATCTCTGCTGTTGCTGCTGCTGCTGCTGCTGTTGCTCCTTCATCGGTCAATCCTCACAGTTCTGTCTGTTGGTGCTCACAGTTCTCACAGTTCTGGCGTCCTCATGACGCCGCCCATTTATGCCCGTGTCCAACACAGGTGCGCCCACTTGCGCATGCCCACCCTGGAATGCTCGCAGCACCACAGGTGTCCATCATCAGTGGTGGGAGGGTGGAAATACCTGATCAACCTTTACCCTACAGTGGGCCACTTTGCTGCTTGTACTCAGCTCAATTCCTAACTGCTATACACAGACTACTGCTGAGAGAGTAGTCAAATTTATGTCAGAAAAAAAAAAAAAAAAACAATTTTCAAAGAAACTGTACCAAGAATTACAGAGAGCCGAGTATCTTCAGCAAGTTTACTTAGCCTGATTGCCCACGTCAGGTTAAACAATAAGGGCACAATTTCTCAGTAAGTTAGGAACATACTTATAAAAGTTTGTCAAGATCAAGCCACGATAGCTACAAATGACCTATTGGCCTGGCTCCTGAGATAAAGCCTATATGCCACTTGTTTCAAATTTACTCTCACTGCGCTAATATTCTAGGATTCTAAGACACAACTTCCTTAAGATGGAAAAAATGTGTCAAGTAAAGATTTCTGCATATTAGGTCACTCAGGATCTAATTTAATGCCTTTGAATAAGTCACATTTCTTCTCAAAGAACTAATTTCTTCACTTATGAAAAAAAAACAACACCACCTAATCCATTAAGGTTGATGTGAAGATCATATATGAATGAGTGTGAAAAAAATCCTAAACTGAAATATCATGAATATACAAGGTAATAAAATGATAATGTAGGGGGGAGCACCTTCTTGATAATATTAGCAAATGAGTAATTACATTAGAGTCACTAAGAACCAGGATTTTCTGCATGGAAGAAAAGGAGATACAGATACAAAGCTGATGAAACTGGGTGATAACAATTAACTTATATTAGCCTCTCTTTTTGAAATAAGTGAAATTTTCTATGAAAGTACCTTCAAAAAAGTAAGGATTGTCTTCTTCCTAGTTTTACTTTATTTGAAACTTCATTTTCAAAGAGACACATAAGTAGAAGAACGGGCAGAAACTGTCACATTTAAAATTTTAGGACATTCTCACTTAATTTAAATATCATTTCTGAAAAATAATGAAAAGGGTTTCTGTGATTCATTCAATATTTATGTTAAAGTAGATGAAAACCAAACTCAGCTCAGTGTGCCAAAGCTGTGCCCTTTGGTCCATGATCATAGATGCAGATGATTTAATTGTGTCATCATCTTAACCTATTTCTATTCTTCCCAGTTTGAGAGCCGATTAGAAGTAGCACTCTTCCTACCTACAAATCTGGCATTCAGTGCATGAAGGTAAAACCTGCTGCTGAAAAGCCCCAAATTAACGCCACTATACAGGCTGCAGCTGACAGGCTCATCTTTTCACACAGCTGTGTATCTTTAACCTAACCCAAAATAGAAGTGACAAGAAATAGAGAGCAGGTTCTTCTGTGTAAAGCCCCACAAATTATTCACATTAGACTCTATTCCTCCAAAATAAATTTTAGTAAGCTTTCTAGGAAACATAGTCATGGCATCCTGAACCTTCAACTGAACAACTTTTTCCCCACCCAATGATAACAGATAATGGACGCTAAGTAAAGACTGCTCTACAAGCCAAGGAAGCAGGACTTCTGAGACAGGCAGCAACAGGAACATTAACACTAAATTGCAGGCAACCTGGTAAAGGCTCTTCTAAGTATGCTAGAGGTTTTTCTTTTTCCCAAGCAGAAACAAATAACCCAATGGAATTGTTTTATCACTGAAACAAAGAACAAAATAAAAACAAGTCACCTTGGGATATTTTACTTTTTTAAGTCCATGTTATAGTGGCAGATACCATGATACTCTCTCATATATGGAACTCTGTATCATAATGTTAAAATTTGGAAATATTAAAAAAAAAAAGTAAAAAAGAAACAGACTCTTGTAAAGTTGTTTCACTTGAAAGGATTCGTATGCCAGTGCACCACACCCGTTTGAGACGCAATGTTATTTATATATATAAACTCTTACTGTGACACTCATACTGTGCTTTTGTTACAGGTGTTAGAAGGCAGATAATTTACTAACTGGCAGTAGCTATAATTAAAAATCAATCTTACTTGCTTCAGCTTTAACTTTGTCCATTTCAGCAAGCAGTGCCACTTCTCGATCCATTAAACTAGGAAGGGATGAGAAAGGAAAATAAGATTTCATCAGAAACTCAGAGAAATACCATACTGTTAATAGCGGAGAAAGACTTATGAGTTTGTTCAACGAAAACATACTACAAAGAAAACACTGTATTGGCCACAAGAAAATTCTGATCTCACCCTCAGTAAAGAACATTTTAAGGATGCCAATGAATTTAGATCTAATTCTTTTATTTTTAAATCTTTTATACCAGTAGCTAGACGCCCAAGTTGAGAACCAGTAGATGGCAGTAGCAAGCTACAAAACCCCTTTCTTAGTCAAGTCGTGCTTAAAAAAAAAAAGAGTCCTTGTGGAAATGACATAATTCCACGTGTGCTTACATATTTTTATTTTAGTCTACAAAACTGGACATCTTTGCTTCTAATTATTTTTTACCAGGCAACAGCCCTGCTAGGACATGGTAAATTTATCCACAATTAGAATTTGTTTATCTTGAAGGTTTTACCACAGTTATACCAAGTCCCCTGGCTAAGTGCTTAGAATACCAAGTAGTAAAAGACATATATATATACATTGTACTGGTTTCCAGTAAACACTTAATAGTAATCAGAAAAAATGGAACCAATGGTTTCTGGTAGGTTTTTTTTTTTTTTTTGACAAAGAATAATAAATGGGCAACTGGAATGTTCTCTTCTTAAAGGTAAATGATTTGTAGGCGCACACACATTTTTCACATCCTTATGAAAGAGCCCACCACCTTCAACATATAAAGAGATAGTAGGTTACTCTAGAATCCAGCTTCTGAGTGCAAATAATTATTAATTTTGCTTAGCGTTGGGGAAAAAAATCTAAAATTTCAATACCTATAAAAACATGAAACACTCCAACTTTTTGGATTTGGAATTCATTCCTTTTGAATGGGAATATAGCCATAGGATTAACAAAACGTCTACCCTTGCTTCTAGTTGTAAAATCACACACACACACACACATACATATATATGTACACTAATTCAATTTAGCTCAATATGTAGATATGTTAGCACAAAATAGTTAATACAGAGACTACAGTGTGAGATATACAAAAAAAGTATAAGGTAGGGTCATTGTCTCAGTAACGAAAGTCAGAGAACTCAGGTTTTATAATCGTTATATGTGATGTTAATAAATATAGACTTGCAACAGTACAAATCTGGTTGGCACATTAATTCAAAGACTGGAAAGAAGATACAACTATTGTGGGGTAGCAATACTTTGCTAAGAAAGCATTTCCCAAACCTTGGCAGTATTTTGCTCCAAGAATTCTAGCAGCATTTGGAATACCTAAAAGGCAAAACAAAAGCACAACTGAGACAGAAGCTGCCAGGCCTGAGGTTGACATTACCTCTCTTCTGTTGCTGAACCACCTTAAGATGCAGACACTGTGTCCACAGGATGACAAATTCTTTGTCTCTGACAAAGGTTGTAAAATATTTATGAAAAAAAATCTCAGCAAACATGTAAGCTTCTTGCAATTTACAATCTTTATTACTGAAAAGACACATGATCTCTGCAAGGAAAAAAAGTTCTGCAAAATCTCATGTTCTTTGTACAGAGTGAACTAGTATACTGTGACAGCATCTTTTTCTCTGTGAGAATGACTAGTGTCCACTTAACTTGTTGGATTTTGGGGTTCCAGGATTATGGAGTTCCCCAGACCTTAACCACGGTGTAAGAACTGACAGCCACATATTTAGCAGAAGCAAAAGCAAAGTTTATTCAGAGAAAGAATGAAATTACACCCAGAAAGAGGTATGGGCTTGCAGAGTTCTGGATAAGAACAACTGCGAGGGAATGTGGGAACTCCTGTCTTCAATAGGGTACAGGAGCTGCTCATTCAGTCCCTTCATGGGATGCAAACAGGGTGTTGGTTAGGCAGCGGTTTCTAAGCCACTCCCCCTTCTACTGTGCTCTGGGAAGTACTTTTAGCACCCTGGTAGCAGTTTGGAGCAAGGGAGAGCATTTTGCCCGAGTTGCTCTGGTGTCAATCAGCTCAGACCTTCCCTTGGGAGGGGGGACCATTGGCAGGGACTTGTTTTATCACCCAGAAACCTCCCAATTTTAAGGACTTCCCCCCACCTCTGGGTGCTTCTTGCTCTCCTAAGGGTTTTATTGGCCTGCCTGAAGGATGCCCCTTCTGGGCATTTCTTGGTTCTCCCTGGGCCTCAATTCTGGCAAGTGTTTCCTGGAGTCCTGACTATAGCTGACCATTTACTTTTTTTTAAAGCATTGTCCACCTGCCCTAAGTGTCCAACAAAACAACTTTGTTTCGATTGGTCACTGACAATAGTAAGAATTTCATAAGACAGTGCATGAGTGACAACTACACAACCACTCCGTTAAAAAAAAATCAGTTTACATTTTATGCCAAAAACCACTGAAAAGCGGTAAACATCTCTTTTTCTCTGCTGCTAGTTAGGCAGTCATTTATTGATAACATTTATTGAAAAGTTCTGTCAGCCAAGCATTAAACAGGGGAATCTACTGGTTAGCTGAAGTTGTTGGAACATTTTCTCATAGAAAAGCTTGATAGATATTTGCAATTTTTCATTACTTTTTTATAGATCTTTCAAATACAAAAGCGACTATTAGCTTTTCAGATTGTAAAGTATGTGAAGTGCCTGACATTAAGATTTTGATTGAGAAGGCATCCATTTCAAAGACAACCACTCAGACTGCCAGCTACATAACTAAATAGTCAAACTGTGTAACCCATGAAGTTTCCCTTTCAGAAAATCCTGGATGACCTAGATAATAGGCACTGACCCTGCTTTTCCCTTCCCTTTTAATTTCTGTTCTTATGGTTTAAATTCACCAACAAAGAACAGTGAAACCCCAATAAAGGCAGATCCCCAGGTCTGGGGGATCTCTTTATCTGAAACCATATTACATGACCTTGAATATGCCATTTACCCTCCAGATTGTTGGTTACTTTTCAAAGTTCCTTGATGGCTACTGCTGAGGAGTATCTCACAGGAAACACAAGGGCCCATCCAGACACAACAGCCTCAGGTCAGAGAAATGTGTGGGGGCTTGCCACAAGTAGCATGGCCCCAGGTGAGTGACTGGACATTTCCAGCCAGCACCATGAATATGCTGACACTGACAGAAAACAACATTCATTATAACTTGCTCACTTAAATAATGCAGGAAAGCAAAAATCTGCTCCCCCTCCCACCCCACCTCCCCAAAAGCTTCTATTCTAGGCAAGAGCATTATTTCAGGGAGGGGGTCTAAAGGCTGGGTGGGGATGACTCTTTTTCAAAAGAGACATTTACATGTATACAGGGCAAGCTCTCTCCCTTAAGGGCAACTCCATCATTGTACAAGGAATACCTAGAAATAAAGAATACCTTATTTCTAGAAGATAGAACTAAAAGCTGCATCCTTTTGTTTACAGTGCCTTCCTTGGTAAACTCCCTATAACCTTCCCCTTTCTTCCTTAGTTCTAACCCCACTGGCTTTAGCTAAGCTATTTAAGATGGCATCTGAAGCCGTAAGTGTTTTTATGTATGATTTTTTAGATAAATTTAGAGATCTTCATTCATAAAGTTTCATTTGGTATTCCACTAATATTTTGAGTGTTTTTCAGTTTTACTGGTTCTCTCTACTTCATATAGGATTATTTTATGTGTGTTACTGTATATAACAAAATATTTTATTAAACTTTAAATTTTTTTTCCTATCAATCTGTCTAACGTCTGCTTTATTATTCGCCCGCCTACAACAATCCAAAGAATACAGGATGATATTCTTCGCACTCTGACAAGCACATCACAGAATGTATTACAGTCATGTAGAGAGGTAACTTTTTTTTTAGAGTCACACTAAAGCACAAGGGCTGAAATATCATGACAACTGTAACTTCCATACGGTTCCATCAAAACACAGATACACAAATACATTTATTATTATACTTTTAGTTTTTCTGAATTTTAAAAGTTTTCGTTTAAAAAGCTGGTGGGATGTGTACAGTTTAGGTGTGCAAACAATTGCCACCCTAACATATATCTTTCTGATAAAAGGTTGATTTTTATGGGAGGTACTCTTACAGTTGGGTGGGGATTGCTTTTGAAAAAGTTATCTACAGGGAAACTTCTATAATGGCATATACCAGGAAGACCTAATATCCTATCTGTTTTCAAGGGAGGAGATAGAACTGAAATCTGTGTATTTTTGTCCTTAGTGAGTTTCTAACAGACCTTCCCTCTCCCAGAACCCTTGCCTTAGCTAAGCTATTTAAGATGAAGTCTGAAGCCCTGTGGATGAGCCACTCACTCATGCTGGGTCTTTCTCATGGATATAGGAGGTACACATGTTGTTAGTAATCTTCTTTTTGTCTGATACTTATTTGATTATTTTCTAGTCTAGAAGAACTAAGAGGGGTATGGGATGATTCCCTTTGCACCCTGACAACCTCATAAAATAAACAGAGAAGGCAAGAAGCGTTCAAAAGTGGAAAGTATGCTAGGTGTGGATAAATAGCAGAAGCATCTTTTACAATTAAAAGCAATTATTGTAATATAGCTTTTGAACAGTGAAGAAATTTAAGCTAAAAGTTTCTATCTGTTCCTAAGTCAAAGAGTAGTCCCAGTATGGATCTGTGGCTAAGAGATTCAAAAGTACCTATGGGTTGAAGTAACAGTTTTTAGATGCCATAACGGTAAGCAATGAGCCCCTTCACAGTGATCAAAGGCTCATTCAGTCTGTCAGACTTCTTGTTACCTTGTTTACTCTAGTACATGAAGGCACTATGCTTGTAACTATTAGAAGCTTTCCTGAATGGAAATAAACCATAGTAAGCATCTGATTCACTAAATTCTGAAACTGCTAATGAAATTCAACTAAGATAGCTGGAGTCATTAGGTTTTACTAAGCCTTTGCCTAACACTGTGTAGGGAATCTTTTTATCCTTTATTCAATCACAAAAGCTGGTTTGAAATGACTGGTGTGTATTACTAAGGAAAAAGACTGGCAAATCATCTGAATGATCCTATTTCCTTCCCTCCTTACTAGAACTTTTTAACCATCTTCATATCTGCGCAACTTATTCTAAAGCTTTTAAGTAATTTCATTGCTCAGAAGTTGTTCCTGTAGCGTTATCATTCGTATCTCTAAGATATATTTTATGCTCATCATTTGAAGCAGCCCCTTTAATTACTATAGTTAACATGAATCTGACTGATCCCAGCTGTTAGCTTCAATAATCCTTGGTGCCAAAAAGTTGTTATCATTTGTTTATGGTTGTTGCATTAGAAACCAATGCGTACAATGGAAACACGACTGGCAATTCCACAGTGGATTATACAAAGGATAATTCTCTAAATCACTTAAAAATGTTGAGGAAACATTTGTACTTGATTTTATTTGCTAAAAACCTAAAACCTATTTATTTGAGTTCCACTAGTCAAGCAGAAATCCAAGCAAAGACAATGAAAACAGCTTTTTCCTACCTGAACATATTTTTCCCTATCCTCATATAAAACAACCAAGAATTGTCAGTAATTTTTATTTGTAGAGAATTAATGATGCTTCAAGTGTTTTGTAAAACTCCACTCCTAACACAGGCTCTTTGGAGTACAGTACACATGTCTATGCTCCGAACAGTGAGGTTGTCAGGTCATCATACAGAGCTGAACAACTAGGGCGTGCAAGTGGACTGAAAGAACTAGTTTGTTAAATCAATCTTAGAGTTTTAGAGTTAACTCAAACTTGGATTTTAGAAACCTTCTATTGGATTCCTGTAGGGAGTCCTTTACAAAAAAGCATGTGGACATGTGATTTCACATTTTTCAAGAGTTTGACTTAACTTTAAAGAAGTTAGACTGTAAATATAAGCTGTTCTTGTTGGAGAGACCCTCCATGGAGTAATGTTTCTTTCTCTTCTATTCCAGTGGTCAAAAGTATGCCAGAGAATCATATGACTAAATGATATTTTATAGACTGTTTAAGAAAAAAGAAAAGTAGCAACCTAGGAGTTAAGTTTCTATTTGTAAGGAAAAAAAAAATCAATGGAGTGTTAAAACCACACAGCAAATAGCTGATTAGCTCCTCATATGAAACCACTTTGTTTTTTTGAATCCTCTCTCTGGAATAATAGCAATGTCTAAAGGGAGTTAGAGAGTTGTGTAGGCTAAGAAGGCAAGATTGAAGAATAAAGGCAAAGACAGTTACCTAGTGAGACACAGAAAAATAAAGCATGGTATAGTGGAAAAGTGTTATATAACCCAACTTTAACTTGAGGCAAATTATTTTTTTCTGTGTCCATTCTTTCTCATCCATAAAAGGAGTACAATACTACAAATGATATTTTATAAAGATTATAGGTATTGTTCAGGAAAGCTTCTGACATGCAGTGAAAGTTCAACAAATAATAGTAAGAATTATTATTCTAATTTCTGTACTCTCAAGTTCTCAGTTTCAAAGTGTATGTTTAGAAAAATGTCTTCATTTTACTCTGATAAATCATACATTCCACATCCAGATAAGTAAACATGTACACATGCTAACATTGTGCAGAGTTATACTAGGTGAATAAAAGATAATTTTAAGTGAAAATAACTCTGCAAAGTTATACTCTATGATTACAACAATAAAATTACATATGCATGGGCCTCCCTGGTGGCACAAGGGGTTAAGATGCAGCACTGTGAAGCTATCCACAGCCACTGCAGCATGAGTTCAATCCCCTGCCAGGGAGCTGACCCACATGGATCAGCAGACCTTTCCTGTCTCACGCACTGCTCCGAGGCTCAGCAGTGTGTTTTAGTACATCTGCCTGTTCTGCCACTCACTCTGTCTCTGGTGAATCCTCTCACATCCTCCCACCCCCGCACCTCTGGCCTACACCCAGCTCTTGTATGCATAAATAAATCTTTAAAAAAAAAAAAAGATTACATATGCATATAGAAAAGGGCCACAAGGGGACATAGAAAACAAAATACTGTATGTTACTGTAGTTTTAAAAAACTCTTGTTAAAAAGATGGAAAGTATAGAAAAAAATAAGGAAATAATGAAAACTTTGGAAAAAGAAAAACAAAACTCAGATACTTTCATCAAATGGTTTCATTTCACCTTGGTATCTGACTTCATCCTTCACTACTTTCAACTGGGTTCCTTAGCTGTAGTTGCACTGTATCTGAGGCAATTTATTTAAAAGAAATTTTGAGCCTGTAGGATCATCTTTACCCCAAGTAGTATTTGAATGGGTAGACTAAATCACAGATGGCAAGCCATAATACAACATCCTGTCGAAACAATCTGGCCCACCAGACTGACCAAAGATGCCATGCTAGGGATGTTAGAGCCTAACTAATGACAGTCTCACAATCTCCTGCAGAAGGAAGGGCAAGAGTCCTACATACACATCTGGATGTTCCCATCTGCCAACACTGGGGCACAGTTCAACCCCAGAATAAGCTATGATGCTGCCCTCCTCTGTCTACTTCTTGGACTGGCCCTTTAAACATTTCTTCCTCATGGAGTCAGGCCAAAATTCTCTTTTACTGGCACTGGTTCCTTCATGCACAAGCCTCTAATAAAGCCTTGCCTTGGTTTCAGTGAATTCTTTCTCCTGTCCCCGCATTTTGAAGGATCTTTAGCATAAATGTTCTTGTATGCCTCTGCTTACATCATATCTCATCTCCTGAATGCAGTACTCTATCCCCATCCTACCTGCCAGTTTCTTTTATTGATTGATAATGACTCATTTCCTTTAAGAAATATTCTCTAAGTGACCTTTCCCTTAATCTTCATACCTTTTTCCACAACTGAGATATAACCTGAAAAGTCTCTTAATTACAAATTACTCCAAGTTGTACCTTAGAAGAATAATTTAGGACCACTGAATTACAAAATCAAAGGAATATTTTATAAACTCAATCAACATCCTGGTTTTCCTCATTCTAACCCTGTTCCATAATGACAACTTGAGCCTTCAGTTTCATAGTGGTATTTCTCTGTTACATAGCTTTTAAACAGAGGAGGAAATAACATGTTGACACATACCAACAGTCTGTGGCCTTTCTAAGCTTTAGTGGGGGACGTGAGCCCTTCATGGATGAGTAAGGTCACTGGGAATCAGAACATACAGGTTCAAATATTGAGGCTGAAACTTATGATACCATGTTAAGGCAAACTGCTTAACCTGGAACTTCAACCCCTTTTAAGAGTAAATCAGGGCCTCCCTGGTGGCGCAATGGGTTAGGCAACGCACTACGGCACTACAAAGCAGACCGCAGCCACTGCAGCACGAGTTCAATCCCTGCTGCCGGCCAGGGAGGGGACCCACAAGGCGCAGCAGACCTCTCCTGCCTTGCCCGCTGCTCCCTTCAGCGGTGTTTCAGTCAGTCTGCCTGTTCTGCTGCTCCCCTCTCTCTGGTGAATCCTCTCACCGTCCTGGACTCTGGCCTGTGCCCCTGCTCTTGTATGTATAAATAAATAAATCTTTAAAAAAAAAAAATAGACAGGTAGTGTTTTTAAAAAAAAAATAAAATAAAATAAAAAAGAGTAAATCAGAATTAAAAATTCCTATTTCAGGGGATGAAAATCTGGATAAATAAATCAGATAGTATGATTCAATATGTTCAGTAAACTGTGAAGTAAACTTCATATATTGTTAGCTATTTTCATAGACAGTGCTTAAAAGAGCTAAATCTTTAAATCAAACAACATCATAGAAGCAAGTACCAGCAGAAAAAAAGATAGTACTGTCCTAAACATGAAAAACTGAAGAACAATTTAAAACTGTAAAGTCTTACACACACATACACACACACACACAAACTGACTGCATTGGTCCATTCTTACATTTCTATGCTTTTTAGACATTTTTGAAAAATGCTATCGTTCATGTAATGATTACCAAGTTTTCAGCATCTTTATGTGGCCTTTAAATTTCAGGATCGCTATAAGCCCTTGGTATGGCTACTTGTAGCCATATATAAGGAAAAAAAAGAGTTCAAGTAAAAAGAAGTTACTTTTTGAAGTCAATGAGGAATCATCTAGGGAAAATTTCAAAATCTTAAGCATAGACTTACACTGACTTTTGTAATATATAATCTCAAATTTTTTAAGTCTTTTTTTCTTACCCATTTTTTCCGTTTAACAAGGAAATAAATAAAATAGCATTTTCAATAAAATAGAATTGTTTAATACAAAAGCAAGGTATGTATGTTGTTAATATTTTTCACCAACACATTATACGAGTCACCCAAAGCAATTTATACATATCAGCTTCATGCTGTACTCTTTATCATGCTCCTTAATAGCTTTAAACTGAAGTCAACTAGTGTCAGGCAAGTTTTATCAGTTAAGAAAAGTAAACTTGGACCTAGAGATGACTATAACTGAATCATCAATGAGAACAGATTTTAAGTTTTATATACTGGAAAGTTTCTGAGTTGACCTTCCCACAGTTATCTATCAGCTTTCATTTGGTCTCAAAGTGAAAGCAGTTACTCCTTTAATTCCCCTAGTGTCCTATCAGGGATAATATATTACTGTTGCAAATTTTTTAGATAGCTATTCTTTTATTTTCTACTATAACCAACCAACACACACACACACAAAAAATAGCTTCCTAAAGTGACTCCCAGCTCTGGTTTGATGTCAAATGAAGTTAGCTCAACTGCCAATTAAATCTTTGTAGCAGTAGCTACAAAGGGCATTGAAATAAGGCAGTTTAAAAATTCAATCAGCCAGGAAAAAAGGGCTTACACCAGCAGGAAAGAGTAGGTAATCTCTTCCCTCAAGTTAAATTGACCTGGTTGCTACCCCTACTAATCAATCCTAAAACACAGTTCCTAGGCAGGAAAACCTTTCCCTTGTCATTTACTAAAGGAGGCTCCTCTTGGCTGGTTTCCAAGTTGATGGGAATTCACAAATTTCTCTCCTAGAGCTGTATTTCCTGGTTCAGAGCTGGTTCTGAATGTAATCAGATCTCATGTCAAGTAATCAGTAAGCTAACCAATCAAGGAGACTAAAGGCTTATCAAGACAAAATTATGATATCCTACTCTTAGCTCTTCATTCTTTTCCAAATAAACCAACAATATCTTATATGATGATAATCTAGGACAAAGGACATATACTCCCTCCCAGGAATTTAGAAAGAGCAGAAATCGGTTACCTAGAAAATTTCTCAGATGTTAGCGCTTAATACAAGGCAAGTTTGGAAAAGTTAGTTTTATTTATATAAATACAAAGATAAAAGAGTATAACAGGCTGGGAAAGTGTTATTAACATGTGGGAGAGAAAATATGAATGTTAAGTTTTGAGACAATGCAAAATCCAGATGGAGCAAAAGGTATTTAAGAAAAACAGAGGAGGGCCTCCCTGATGGTGCAGCGGGTTGACTGCTGAACTGTGAAGCATCCTGGGCCAGGGAGGGGCCCCACATGGCACAGCAGACCTCTTCTGCCTCGCCCACTGCTCCCCTCAGCAGTGTATTCCAGCAGATCTGCCTGTTCTGCTCCCCACTGTCTCTGGTGAATACTCTCATCTCCCGCAACTCTGGCCTGTACCCTAGTTCTTGTATGCATAAATAAATCTTAAAAAAAAAAAAAAAAGAAAGAAAAACAGAAGATATGATACTAAGTTCTAGTTATAAAACCTGAAACAGGAAACTCAGGATTCAAGATAAAGCATGGCTAAACTAGTAGATTTTTCATTTTGATGATTTAATGAACCTACACTATGTACCACACTTTGCAAATGATAAAAGGGTCAGTAATTTTTTGGAGGCTTTATCTTTGTTAATTCATTTTTTCTAAATTTAATTCCAGAGTACAGGAAGACTGAAGCTACCCACACTCCCTCTATCTCTTATCTGTTGTGGCATGAGGTGACCAAAGTGTTTGTGAACAGAGACATGGTAGAATGACCTAAGAAAAGTCCGCAGGCAAGAAAATGGAAGGATGGTTGGGAGGAAGAGTAATGCTGGTTCTCTCTATTCATGAACACTTCCTCTCATACCTCAGATCCAGGCAAGTCTTGCAAATAAGTAGAGCAGACAGGCCTAAGTCCCAAAACATCAATCTAACAGCTTGCCTTCCCATCATTTTACTTACTGTGGCCCTTATGGCCTTTTCATTTTCAAAAAAGTCCCTTATAAAAATGCAAATATCCCCTCAGGAAATTATGACTTAAATATCAGTTGACACCTTATTTCTAAAAATTACAATAGCTCCAGTAGTCTAGAAAATATTAGAATATATTTCTGCTCCTTGCAAAGTGTCTATAAGAAAATGTATTTGACAAATAGCATAGTTCCCTTTTGTAGATTAACAACACACATTAGCATTAAACAGGCAGAGAAATCCTAATTCAATTTTTTTGAAAGATCAACTTTAACTTTACCAAACCTTACCTCCCTTACTATAGTACACAGTTATTGTTTGAAACAGTTAATTTTAATTTTTTGCTTTTAAATGATTAATAACAGAGGACAGAAGAGACTATTAGGATGGGGTGCATTAGGAAGGTGAAAAGAGGTAGGAAAGCAAAGACATATCTTTTCTACTTTGTGATTTTGTTTAAAAAATATCATGTAACTGGGTATGGGTTCTTGGTTTAAGATAGACCTTAAAGTAAGTATACATGATCTATAAATATTTATTCCTTTCCAAACTACTAACCTGAGAACCATTTCTAAGGCACTAGAATTCTCTGTACAATTCATTCCAAAACTATGACCAAAATAAATAAAATGATGCAAAAAGATAAATATACTACTGGATTTTTAAGTCTCTTTCCATTATGTAGAGTAGTTAGGAATTAAAGAACTTGGTGAATGGTCTTATAAGTGACCATTTTTGGGCTACTGATATCAAATGCAATCTAACTTACCAGCTCTGCAATTCAGCAAAGGCTTGTTTCATTTTCTTAATGGAAGCATCCATCTCTTCTTTAACTACAACTCGATACCGTGCAAGAGAAACTGTACAGCGCTGGAGGTCTTTCACAGATTTTTCAATATTGGAGCCTTGGGAAAAAAAAAACCCAATGATTAATTAAAAAAAAAAAGGAGCATAGGTATTTTGAAAATTGGTACTTGAACACCTAAGCATGTATACTACATGCCTATATCTGCCTTGATAAAAAACCATGTTTTAACAGATTTTTTTTTTTGCAAGGGCCAGGATGTATACATTATGATTTAATTTAACTGCACAAAAATTTGAAGTTACAAATCCTTTAACTTCCTAAAAGGAAGGTCAAACATACCTCCATATTCAGAATATTCTGCATTGTAACACTTGAATCATACAGTGACTTTTTTACATCATGATGCATCAATTTTAAATGTCCATGTAACACCTCAACATAGATAAGTATCCTGGCCAAGAAAGAGTTACAGAAACTGAATTTACCCTCCTATCTTAAACAACTAAACATATACACAGACAAAATAAATGAAACAATGACTTTCAGACAATGGACAATAGACAGTACTTTCCCCTAAGAAAACAGAAAAAAAGGAAGGACTGTGATTGCCCCCAACTTACTGCCTCAAGAATTTCCAGGCTGCAATGTAGAAAGAAATATCCTATATGAGCCTGGAGGTATCTCTGAATTGAGGGGACAGAGTTGAGAATTGAGGGGTGGGGAGGAGGGCAAAGTATACAGAATTCTCAGGGCAGAGAATTCAGCACACAGATTATAGAGCTGTTACAGAGAGGATTCTGAGCGCACTGGGGTGAAGAAATTACCTGAAAGAGGGAAAAAAAACCACTGGAAAGGAGCAAGGGGAACAATACCCAGAGCTCACCCAGGCCAAGAATAGTTCAGGTTGCCATAGTCAGAAGTGGGCACCAGGTAGAGCACTTAGAATGGTACTGCCTTAGTAATGAAGTAAATTAGCTCTAAATTAATGGTGCTGCAGTTCTACCTAAAAAGCTCAAAAGCAGGGCCTCCCTGGTGGCACAGTGGATTAAGCAACACACTATGAAGCAAACTTTAGCCACTGCAACACGAGTTCGATCCCTGCTGCCGGCCAGGGAGGGGACCCACATGGCATGGCAGACCTCTCCTGCTGTGCCCGCTGCTCCCCTCAGCAGTGTACTTCTGTTGATCTGCCTGTTCTGCTCCCCACTCTCTGTGGTGAATCCTCTCAGCCCCCTACACCTCTGGCCTGTACCCCAGTGCTTGTATGCATAAATAAATAAATCTTAAAAAATAAATAAATAAATAAAGCATATGCAGCCAGTGTAGCTCAAGTTCAATCCCCAGCCAGGGAGGTGACCCATATGGTACAGCAGACCTCTACTGCCTCACCTGCTGCTCCCCTCAGCAGTGTATTTCAGTTAATCTGCCTGTTCTGTTGCCCACCCTCTCTCTGTCTCACTCACCTCCCCCACACCTCTGGCCTGCACCCTAGTTCTTGTATGCATAAATAAATCTTTAAAAAACAAACAAAAAATATATAATCAGATACTATGTTTGAGAATGTAGAGAAAGTATAAGCACATCAAGGAGAGACGTGGAAAATATTTTAAAAGTTCTCAAATGAATCTAGAGAGGAAAAACAATGTCAGTTATGAAAAATATGTTAGATGAGATTATCAGATTTTTTTACCTAGTTTTTTGTTGGTAGAGGAGAGTGGAACATCTTCCATGCCCAGATTTGAAAACTGAGGTCCTGTGGTAGGTCTTGAGAAAGATTTGCCAGCATTCTTATTTTGTTGAGAATTCTGAGTAGAATGCATAATCAAAGACTTGGACTCATAATCAGAGACACCATTTTCCAACGTGGGCCCTGTTTAATGAAAGTCAACAGTATTAAAAAGCATAATTTAGAGGTAACTTAATCACACAGTACACACACATACAAAAAGGTCAAACTTTTTTCGGCAAAATAATGCCTATTATTTTGAAGCAACTGACAAATAGACCAAAGAGCAGAACCTTGGATAACTCTATCAGCAGTGTCTGACTTAACACTGGCATCCTTAATAAAGAATTCTGTGTTAACTCCTCCCTACAGAGAATAGTTCATTCTCTGTACCTGGGTACCTTGCTGGTAGATGTGGGAACATGAAAGTGAAGACAGTCAAAATCACCAGCTTCTGATAACTTCTGTACATTACGTGTGTAAAAAAGTTTTCTATTATCCCAGGAAAAGATGAGTTTTTAAGGGCAGTGCAGGGGCTGTATTTTTCTGTAAGTCTTTGTGTATGCAAAAATAATCAATGAAAAAGATACAGGGGGCCTCCCTGGTGGCGCAGTGGGTTAAGCAATGCACTATGAAGCAGGCCGCAGCCACGGCAGCACGAGTTCGATCCCTGCTGCCCGCCAGGCAGGGGACCCACATGGCGCAGCAGACCTCTCCTGCTGTGCCTGCTGCTCCCCTCAGCAGTGTACTTCTGTTGATCTGCCTGTTCTGCTCCCTGCTCTCTGTGGTGAATCCTCTCATCCCCCCACACCTCTGGCCTGTACCCTAGTGCTTGTTAGCATAAATAAATAAATCTTTAAAAAAAAAAAAAGAAAAAGATACAGGGCCTTCCTGGTGGCACAGGAGTTAAAGTCAGTGCTATCAAGCTATCTGCAGCCACTGTAGCATGAGTTCAATCCCCGGCCATGGAGCTGACCCACATGATGCAGCAGACCTCTCCTGTCTCGCCCACTGCTCCTCTTTAGCAGTGTATTTAAGTAACCTGTCTGTTCTGCTCTCCACTCTGTCTCTGGTGAGTCCTCTCATCCCCTGCACCGGTGGCCTACACCCCAGTTCTTGTATGCCTAAACAAAAATAAATCTTAAAAAAAAAAAAGATCCAAAATATATAACATAGGCATTATGCTTATAAAGTCTACTTACTGAAAGAGTAAAGGGAACTAGATTAACAATCAAGCAATTTAAAAACTATTTTAAAGAAGATATTCCCAGTATCTTCTCAGTTTCTCTACAAAGTAGTAAAAAAAAAAAAAGTATATGATATTTGAATTTACAATTAACATTAATCTTAGCTCTTTTTTTTTAAAAAAAAGATTTATTTATTTCTGCATACAAGCACTGGGGTACAGGCCAGACATGTGGGGGGTGAGAGGATTCACCAGAGACAGAATGGGGAGCAGAACAGGCAGATTAACGGAAGTACACTGCTGAGGGGAGCAGCAGGTGAGGCAGGAGAGGTTTGCTGCACCATGTAGGACCCCTCCCCAGCAGCCAGCAGCAGGGATCAAACTCATGCTGCAGTGGTTGTGGTTTGCTTCATAGTGCATTGCTCAACCGCTGCGCCACCAGGGAGGGCCCCTAATCTTAACTCTTTACAGAAAGTAAATGGGGGACTAAAAAATCAAGTCTACTTCTAATGAAACCATGACATAATCATTATTATGTATTCCTTACTGTGCTGGGTCTTAGAATAATATTAACTCATCATCATTTTCCTTAAGTGTGCAATTAAGTAAAACACTTTAAGATCACCCTCTCTAGTCTCTAAGTACTAAGGGATTACTGAGTTAGAAGACTGATCTAGACAACAAAAATAGACAAAAAAATAAGATTTATATTTCTAGGGATTTGATAATTACAAAATGTAACTTTCATATAATAGATAACAAAAACTAAAAAATACAAGACTAATTAGATTTAATTTATTCACTGATTTCTCATCCAGGAAGTCCTTATATTTTAAAACTGAATGCAACTCTTCAAAGACCTGTTAATAAACTCACCTGTTCTATCCAGCATATCTGGCAGGGCGGACTCTGGATCCTCCAGTTCTCTGGCATCTACTGAAAGTGTCTCCATACCTTCACTGAGTGAGTCCACGGACTCAGTGTCATTGATGGCACCATTGACGTGGTAACCATTAATACCACCTTTCTCTGAAGAAGGTGCAGACTGCTCTTCTTGAATGGAAACCAATTTACTGGAATCTGAGGTAATGTTACTTGCTTCTGCTGCAGGTTTTGGTTTGCTTTTCTTCTTTTTGTTCTAATGGTTATTAGAAATTGGAAAGAAAAGAAAAAGAAGATCTCCAAAACCAAAAGGCAACCAATGTTATTAATTTCTCATACACTCTTCCAGAAGTTGAATACATTTTTTAATAGTTTGAACTACTGACTAAATTATTATGTATAAACTGCTTTGGATAAACTCAAACACACAGATAAAAACATTTATCCATAGCAAAATTTACCATAAATGAAATCAAGTTAAATTACTAAATGTGAAAGAATATATGTAACATATATAACAAGCTAAATATAGAGAGTTCTAACAAAAATACAGAACAGCCCAATAAAAGAAATGTATAGGATAACAACATATCAAGTTGAGTGCAGCCTTCGTCTTAATACGAGACATAAATTAAAACTACTATACAGGATTCTGGGATGACACAGAAGTATCAGTCTCTACCTAGATGATGAGTACAACAGCAGAATCTGTCTAAAGTAACTATTTTGGAAATCTGGAATCTACTGAAGATTTGCAGTTTCCAGGGGAATACTAATATGGTAAAATGTGGTTAATTTTGGTCATTTCATTTCTTAGCACAGTAGCAGCCTCCCACCTCTTATACCCACTGCTATGACAGGCAGTTATGACAGCTTATGTATGTCAGAGTAGGCAAAAAGAACCCTATGCTCCAAATACCAGGGATCTATGTTATGATCACTGATTGTTCCTTTGATCACAAAGAGGGAGCCATTGATATATGTCCTTCCCCCTCTGGCTGAAATGACTTTCAGGAGGAATTCTTCTCCTTTTTTTCTGTTTTGGGATCCAAATATTAAAGACTAGTACATTCAAATATAAGTCCTTATACAGGGATGATCCGAAAGAGATCACATGTCCCCAAGTAAGTGTGAAAAGATCTGAGATCTGAAGTTTACACCTCAGATATGCCCATGGCAGAGACAGCTGAAAATAACCCAAAGACAAAAGGAGCAAAAAACAATTTAAAAAAAATTCAGCAAATCTCAAGGAATGGGGAGAATCCGATTTACGGAATTACCACCATTCAAATATCTAGTTTTCAACAAAAAAAAAACCAGAAGGCACACAAAGAAATAGCAATTGTCTCCTGAAAAAGACGTGATGGCAGAGACATTAAAACTTTAATCATTGTAGTCAAAGAATTAAAGGAAGACAATGACAAAGAAAATGAAATAAGAACAAAGTGGATATATCAATATATAAGAAAATAATTAAAAAGGAAAAAAAAGGGAATTTTTGAAATAGGAAAGTTCAATAACTGAGAGAAAAATTCATGAGGGAGTCAATGGTAGATTAAGAAGGCAGAAAAAAGGGCCTCCCTGGTGGCGCAGTGGGTTAAGCAATGCACTATAAGCAAACCACAGATCCCTGCTGCCGGCCAGGGAGGGGACCCACATGGTGCAGCAGACCTCTCCTGCTGTGCCCACTGCTCCCCTCAGCAGTGTACTTCCATTGATCTGCCTGTTCTGCTCCCTGCTCTCTGTGGTGAATCCTCTCACCACCCCCCCCCACCTCTGGCCTGTACCCCAGTGCTTGTATGCATAAATAAATAAATCTTTAAAAAAAAAAGAAGGCAGAAAAAAGAATGAGCGAATGTACAGGATAGAGCAATGGAAATTACTGAAACTCAGTAACAGAAAGAAAAAGACTGAAAAAAATGAACAAAACCTGCAGGACATATTAGTCCATGACACCATAAAGTGGACCAATATGCACATTGTAGTAGTCCAAGGAGAAGACATGAGAAAGGGACAGAAGAATATTTCAAAGACTATTTGAAAAAATAATGGTCTGAAGATGTGAACATATTCAATAAGCTGAATATACTCCAAAAAGGATAAACTTAAAGAGATTTACACTGAGACATATTATAATCAAACTTTATAAAGTCAAAGAGAATCTTGAAATCAGCAAGAGAAATGACTTATCATAAGCAAGATACTGTCAATAAGATTACCAGATTTCTAATCAGAAACTTAGGAGGCCACAAGCAGTAGGTAGGTGATCAAATGCTCAAACAAACAAGAACAAAACACTGACAACCAAGAATCCTATTTCTGGCAAGGAGGGAGGTATAGGGAAAACTAAGACATTTCCAGAAAACTATAAACTGAGGTAGGCCATAACCACTAGACCTGCTATTCAGTAATGTTGAGGAAGAGTTGTCCAACATGAAATGAAATGACACCAGACATTAAGTCGAAGTTTTATGGAGAATTACTTTCTAAATAATTTGAGACAAATGTATTTTAAAAAGAATTATAAAAGTTTTGGGGTACACCTATATAAAGATATAATATTGTGATACCAACAAGTAAAAAGGTTGGAAAGTGAGCTAAAAAAAACAATAGGTTTTTGTGTTCTTAGTTAAGTGCATATAAATTGAAATCAGAGTATTAAAAACTTTAGGATATATTGTCCACACAGGGACAACAATGTTTATCAGATAAAATAGATTTCCAACTATTAAAGTTAAAGAGACAGGAATGGACAGTATATAATGATTTAGGGAACAATACATCAAAAACATAACACTCATTAATGTATACTCACCAATCAAAGGAGCATCAAAATATATGAGGCAATTATCAAATCTGGAAATAGACATTGATTGGTGGCTGGGAATTCAACACTCCTCTTTCACCAATAAACACATCAACCAGACAGAAAATAAATAAGGACACAATAGCCTTAAAAAAATAACTAGACCACATGGGCTTGACAGACATATATAGGACACTGCACCTCAAAGAAAGTCAAAAACACATTCTTCTGGGGGCCCACCTGGTGGCGCAGTGGGTTAAGCAACACACTATGAAGCAAACCACAGCCACTGCAGCACAAGTTCAATCCCTGCCGCCAGCCAGGGAGGGGGACCCACATGGCGAAGGCAGACCTCTCCTGCCTTGCCCACTGCTCCCCTCAGCAGTGTACTTCCATTGATCTGCCTGTTCTGCTCCCCACTCTGTCTCTGGTGAATCCTCTCAACCCTCACACCTCTGGCCTGTACCCCAGTGCTTGTATGCATAAATAAATAAATCTTAAAAAAAAACCCACATTCTTCTGAAGTGCACATGAGATATTCTCCAGGCTTGACCACATAATGAGCCACAAAACAAGTACCAATAAATTCATGAAGACGGAAACCATATCAAACATCTCCTTTGACCACAAACTAGAAATCAACCACAAAATGAAAGCAGTAAAACCTACTAATACCTGGAGACCAAACAAAACACTAGGGAGCTGAATAACTATTAGATCAATGAGGAAATCAAAGACAAAATTTATAAAAATCTCAAGAAAAAAGATAATGAGGACACAAACTTCCAGAACTTACGGGACACAGCAAACACAGTACTAAGAGGAATATATACAGCAATACTGGCGTAACAAAGAAATAACAGCTCAAATAAATAATCTTATCTGCCACCTTAATGAACTACAAAAATATGAACAAAAAACAAAAATCTGGTAGAAGGGAAGGAAATAATACAAATTAGAAGAGGAATAAATGAAGTAGAAATTTAAAGAGAGTCCAAAAGCTAGTTCTTTGAAAAAAACAGACAAATCTCTAGTTAGGTTTACAAAGGAAAAAAAGAAGAAAATTCAAATAAAATCAGAAACAAAAGAGAAATTACAACAGACATCTTAGAAATTTGGAGGATCACAAGAGATTACTAAGAACATTTGCATGCTAGTAAACAGAGCAACCTAGAATAGACAAAGTCCTAGAAATAGGCAACCGTCCAAGACTAAATCAGGACTAGAAAATCTGAACAAACTAATTAAAACTAATTCAAACAGTAAACAAATCTCCCAAAAACAACAGCTTAGTTGGTTTCACTAGCAAGTTCTACCAAATTGTGAAAGAAGAGCTAATATCTGTCTTTCTCAAACTTTGTAAACAATTGACAAATAGGAAATAACTTCCAAACACATTTTATAATGTTTGGATGTCACCCTAATACCAAAACCAGACAAAGATACCACAAAACAAAGAAAAATACATATCAATTTCTCTAACGTACATCTTCAGCAAAATCTCAGCAAACCAAATTCAACAATGCATTAAAAGGATCATACAACATTATCAAGAGCGATTTATCCCAGGGGCACAAGAATGGTTCAGTATTAGAAAAATCAATTGATGTAATGCATTTTATCAATAAAAGGAAAGACAAAAATCATATAAGCATATCAACAGATGGTGAGAAAGCATTTGATGAGATTTAAATCCATTTGTGATAAAAAAAGAAAATCTTGGGCCTCCCCGGTGGCGCAGTAGGTTAAGCAATGCACCATGAAGCAAACCGCAGCCACTGCAGCACGAGTTCGATCCCTGCTGCCGGCCAGGGAGGGGACCCACATGGCACAGGCAGACCTCTCCTGCTGTGCCCGCTGCTCCCCTCAGCAGTGTACTTCCATTGATCTGCCTGTTCTGCTCCCCACTCTGTCTCTGGTGAATCCTCTCAACCCCCCACACCTCTGGCCTGTACCCCAGTGCTTGTACGCATAAATAAATAAATCTTAAAAAAAAAAAAAAAGAAAATCTTAAAAAACTGGACAGATGAACACACCTCAACAAAATAAAGGTTACAGATGACAACCCCAGAGCTAGCATCGTTCTCAATAGTGAAAAACTGAGTTTTCCCCCTAAGATATAATATAAGACAAGGATGGCCACTTTCACGACTAATGTTCAACAAATATTAGAAGTACTAGCTAGAGCAATTAGGCAAGTGAAGGATATAAAAGGAATCCAAATTGGGAAAGAAGAAGTAAAGCTATCATTATTTGCAGATTACACGACAGTATATATAGAAGATCTGAAGCTTCCACTAAAAAACTAATTGAAACAATATTATCAGTTGAGAAAGTAGCAGATTACAAAATCAATATATAAAAATCAGTTGCCTTCCAATATGCAAACAATGAGGTAGAAAAATGAAGAAATCAAGAAAACAATCTCATTCACAATTGTATCAAACAAATTAAATACCCAGGAATAAACTATACAATGAAAACTATACAATGAAAACTAAAAAACAACTAAAATAGAAAACACAAAGAAATGGGAAGATACTCCATACTCATGGACTTGAAGAATTAACATTGTTTTAACAGTCCTCTCACCCAAAGCAATACAGATTTGATGCAATACTTACATCCAAAGTTTCAAAGGCATTATTCAGAGATATAGAACAAACATTCCTGAAATGCATGTGAAACCACAGAACACCACAAAGAACAGAAGCAACCCTCACAAAAAAGATCAAGAATGGGGCCTCACACCCCCAGACAGCATAGCATACCACAAAGCTATAATAACAGTATGGTATTGGAACAAAAGCAAACACAGACCAATGGAAAATAATTGAGAACCCAGAAGTAGGCAAAACACGACAGTCTTGAGAAATATATTGTGAATTTGTCTTCAAGAGTAAAGAAAGCAAAAGAAAATGTAATTAACTGGTTCTAAACCAAACTAAAAACAACTGCACAGTGAAAGAAACTGACACTAAAATAAAAAGACAATGGGCAAAAATATTTTCACATAATATAGCAAAATAGGGGCTGATACCCAAGATCTAAAAAGAACTCATACAAATCAACAATTTAAAAAAAAAAAAAAGAAAAACTGCAGCACGAGTTCAATCCCCGGCCAGGGAGTTGACCCATATTGCACAACAGATTTCTCCTGTCTCAGCTGCTGCTGCCCCAGCAGGGTATTTCAGTATATCTGCTGTTTCTGTTCTCCACTCTGTCTCTGGTGAATCCTCTCACCCCCCCATATCTGGCCTGTACCCTGGTTCTTGTATGCATAAGTAAAAACTCTTTTAAAAGTTCATTATTACTTATCATCAGGGAAATGCAAATCAAAACACATGTTAGCTCTACCCCACCCCACTGAGAGCCCAGGCCAGTTCTGGCTGTGGCTTCTTAAGAGTCCACCAGCCCATGAACCTGCCCTGAGATCAGGAATGAGAGTTACAGTTAGGGCTAAGTGTCAGGGGTTAGGGTTAGGTCCTCATCCAGGAAAAGGATGAGTTTCATGGGCTGACCACAGATCTGGGGCACACAGCGAGGGAGGGGTACCAGTGGTCAGAGAGGGGGAGGGAGACTTGGGAGAGTGGGGTGGTGGTTTGACAGTGGAATACTGGTGGGAGGGCCACACATAAGGGGAATAATTACTGTATAAAGGTGACCGACAGGGCCTCCCTGGTGGCAACGCACTATGAAGCAGACCACAGCTACTGCAGCACAAGTTCGATCCCTGCCTCCAGCCAGGGAGGGGACCCATATGGCACAGGCAGACCTCTCTTGCCTTGCCCGCTGCTCCCTTCAGCAGTGTGTTTCGGTCAGTCTGCCTGTTCTGCTCCTCACTCTGTCTCTGGTGGATCCTCTCACGTCCCACACCTCTGGCCTGTACCCCAGCTCTTGTATGCGTAAATAAATAAATCTTTAAAAAAATAAATAAAGGTGACCGACAATGTAATTTTAAAAAGAGGTGGGGGAACTTTCTATAATACTCCACCTTGGTGATGGAGTCTGACATTCTGGTTTAAGGGGAAAAGGCTGATCGATGCTAAGAATTTTGTACAATTCATCTTTTACACTCGAAACTTTAAATAGCTAATTCTGTCAACTTTACCCACAGATAACTAAGAGTACCTTCATTTTACAAAGGATATATGGTCTGCTCATTCCTAAAAATTGCTGATGTTCTAGACTTGGAGTATTATAGAAGTATCTACAATTTTCTAACACTGATTTTGTGGCAATTGCATTTCTCATGTGAAGTAAAATTGTTGTTCTGACGTCTAAAAAGAAAAAAAAAAAACCACAAACCTCCCAAAGGTGACAAACACTACCACAATAAAGGTCAAGAAAATATAAGACTGTTACAACTAGAACTAATGGACAGAAAAATTACTACAACTGAATTAAAAAACACAATGAAGGGGAAGACAGCAAGATGGTGGCAGAGTAAAGACTCCAGGAAAGCATTACAAAACTGATGCAAAACAAAGCCAAAATCCCTGAGGGAAAAACTGATTATCAGCAGATATAATAGGAACTTTCTATGTGAACTTTGGTTAAGAGTGATAATAGAGGGCCTCCCTGATAGCCAATGGTTAAGTCTCAGCACTATGAAGCTATCTGCAGCCACTGCAGCAAGAGTTCAATCTCCGGCCAGGGAGCTAACCCACATTATGGTGCAGCAGACCTCTCCTGTCTCACCCACTGCTCTCCTCAGCAGTGTATTTCAGTCAATCCACCTGTTCTGCTCCCCATTCTGCCTCTAGTGAATCATCTCATCTACCTCACCTCTGGCCTAGACCCCAGTTCTTGTATGCTTAATAAATCTTTAAAAAAAAAAAGATTTTTACACAGTGGAAAAAAATAAGTTGATTAAAAAATATTCTATTGGATGGGAGAAAATATTCACACATTACACAACTGAGAAGATATGCAAAAAACAGTCTACTTAAAAATTTTTTTAAAAACACAGCAACAATAAATGGATAACTGCTCTAATCAGACAAGTCACTACAGAGGATAACCAGAAGGCTGAAAGATACATGGGAAAATGCTCAGTATCACTTTTAGTAATCAAGATGCTAATCAAAATATCAATGAAATATCATCTCATACTTGTGAGAATGGCACATTAAAAAGATCACCAATCACAAGTACTGGATAGGGTGAAGCAATGAGAATGAAAAATCCTAGTGCACTCTTGATAGAATGTAACCGATGCAGTCATTTTTGAAACGCAATCTGAATTTACCTTTAAAAACTAAAATGACCCAACATCTACTCAAAGAGCATAAACCATAAACTCAAAAACATTATATGTCCTACAATTTCTACAGCATTATTTGCAACAGCTAGGTAGAATATGGAAACAACCTAAGTGCCCACTGACAGAAGATTGGATTAAGAAATTATGCTAAGTGAAATAAATCAGAAGGAGAAAGACAAATATCATATGATTTCACTCATTTGTGGAATATAAAAAAACCAAAAACAATACCTTAAGCTCTGACAACAGAATGGTGGTTACCAGAGGAAACGAAGGGAATGGTAATGATAACATAGGCCAGTTGGTTGGTAATGGATGATGACTAGAGATTTGGTGGAGGGCATAGTGAGAAAAAGTACTATTAGAACTTACTGTTGTAAACTCTCAATAAAAAAGAGGAAGAAGAATCTCTCTGGGGGAAAAAAAAGAATACTAATAAAGGAAGTGAGACTACTAAGGTTAAAAGCAGGGAAGGTAAAAGGGTCAAAGGGGTATAATGGATAGTGGTAAAATAAATGCACGTCTATCCCAAAAATTTGTTTTAAGATGTATACAAATAGTCAACAAACACATGAAAAATGTTGAAATTACTAATCATTAAAGAAAAGCCATTCAACATTATGAGATACCACCTCATACTCATTAGGAGGACTGCTATGAATAAAACAGAAAGCAACCAGCACTTTACTAGTTGTGGGGGATGTGCAGAAATTGGAACTCTCATAGAAGATGGAAAACAGTACATTTGCTATACAAAACAATATGTGGTTCTTCAAACAACTAAAACTAGAATTACCAGAAGATACAGCATTTTCTCTTCTGGAAATATACCCAAATGAATTCAAAGTAAGGTCTCAAAAAGATACCAGTATACTCATGTTCATAACAGCTAAGTAGCTAAAACTCAAACCATCCATTGATGGAGAATTCTGACAGTCACAAAATGACAAATACTGTATGATTCCACTTTGATTAAGTAATCAAATTCACAGAGACATAAAGTAGAACTGTTATTGTCAGAGACTGGGGGGAAAGGGAAATGGGGAGTTATTGTTTAATGGGTATAGAATTAGTTTATTAAGAATCCTGTACACAGATGGTGGTGATGATTATATAGCGTTATGAATATATTTAATATCATTAGACTGTACTCTTAAAAACAACTTAAGATGGTAAAGTTTATGTGTATTTTCCCACTGTGAAAAAGCATTGAGAAAAAAATATATGATGTACTATAATATCATTTCTTATCTACTAGATGAACAAAGGTCAGAAAGTTTTATAACACTGTAGGGTTGATATATAGAGAAACAGGCATTCTCCGGTATTACCAGTATGAGTGCAAAGTGGTACTGTGTATACTACTAGTAATACTTTTCAAAATTATAAATGTGCACATCCTTTAATTCAGCTATTCGACTTCTAGGAACTTACCCTAAACAATACTAACGTGTAAAACTGAATACATACAAGGTTAGTCACTGAAGTATTGTTAAGAATAGCAAAGGAGGGCCTCCCTGGTGGCACAGCGGGTTAAGCAACACACTATGAAGAAAATGCAGCCACTGCAGCACGAGTTCGATCCCTGCCTCCGGCCAGGGAGGGGACCCACATGGCGTGGCAGACCTCTCCTGCTGTGCCCGCTGCTCCCCTCAGCAGTGTATTTCAGTCCATCTGCCTGTTCTGCTCCCCACTCTGTCTGGTGGATTCTCTCACCCCCCCCACACCTCTGGCCTGTACCCCAGCTCTTGTATGCATAAATAAATAAATCTTTAAAAAAAAAAAAGAAGAGATTTCTCTTTAAAAAAAAAAAAAAAAAAGAATAGCAAAGGACAGGAAAGACAATCCAAATGTTGATCAATAAAGAACTGGTTAAGTAAGTCACAGTGCATCCAAACAGTAGGATGACTATATAGCCACAAAAAACAAGAAACCATTTTTTATTTGACAAAAAACAAGCTCTAAGATATATTACATTAAAAAAAGCATAGACTATATATTTATGTTGACTTATAAATGCATAAAATATCCTGGAAGTTACATAAGAAATAATATTATTTGCTTCCGGGGTGGAGGACCAAATGGCTAAGGAATAGGAATGGAATAAAAATATTTCAGAGCATTAACATTTTTTGGAACTTTGAGCCAAAAAATTAATGAGCCACATCAATATCTTACTTACTGAGGTATTAAAAAAGTCCTTTATTTTTTATTCTGTCAATTCACAGCTCTATTAGCAATTCCATTCCCAAGGCTAGACTTACATGACTGAATCAATGTGCCCTAAAACCCCTTCTGTGGCCATCTCTAACAGAACCATTGCTGGAACTCTAGATATAATTTTCTCCTCCCACAACTCTCATTGTTCGTTATCTTAATATATTTCTCCATGTAAATTGGCTATGTTTTCATATCATTATCCCATGAATACAGTAACTATCCCAGTTATTGCTCTTGCTGACATCTGATTGAACAGTTAACTGTACTGAATTTGGGTATTTGAAACTGCCCAAATGGAAGCCATTGTTTTCCTCTAAATTTTAAGAAATTTTTATATCGCCAACACATAATTTTCCAGCTTAATAAGTATCTTACATCATTAATCATTTATAATTCTGGATTAACAGACTAATATTCAGTGGTCTGCACAGCATACACAGCTATTTATGTTGGGTGAAAATAACGAGAAGAAACTAATCAAATATTCAAATCTTCAGGTATGGAGAGCTTCAGGAAAATCTATAGTAATATTAGGTTCTCCTTGGAAAAAATTGTCAGGTTGATTGAAGCCAAGTCTAGTTTGGTCAGGATCTGACAGAATTCCTAATGAAGTGGACTTAGAGTCATCTAGAAAGCATTCTAGAACTCCAGCATCTAGAACATCCAACATCCCAAGAGATCTTATAGAGATACATGATTAAATACTTTAGGGCATTTACTGACAAAGCTACATTTAGAGTAAGTCTGAAGGAAGCACTGACATTAGTATCTACTGGGGACAGCATTTCGGTCTTAAGTAGATAAGAAAGGAATGAGACTAATGTGTCAGACACTGTATTAGGTACTTCTATTTGTTAGTATTACTTTCATATTTTAGAGATTAGCAAACTAAGGCACACACAGGTTAAACAATACCCCAAGACACAAGCCAACATGCAGTGGAACAGGATATAAATCCACTTCTCATCTGACTCCACAGTGCTTTCTATTCTTCTAAATTAAAGTGTCAGATCCCTCTGCATAGCTAATAGTAGCAGTTCCTATTGATGTGTTAAATAAAAACTTATTAATAAATGAAACTACAACACAGTTGTCTGACCTAAAAATGTGAATCATTTTAACTGAACTTTAATAAAAATCACTGGACCAGATCACTCTCTTTAGTGAAGTTTGACTGTCCCCAAGAAGCTTCTCTTGCTTTATCCCTGCCTAACACTTCTATTTCCTCGGCAACTGCACTGTGACAAAGTTATTCTGTTTCCTGTCTTAAACCACACAGAACAGATTGTGTGGGTACTCTATGTACATAGCTGTGTTTCAGGGGACAGAAGACTTTTTTGAACCATGTAAACTGAATAGGCCTATATAAATCTTTCAAATATTTTTGCAGAACCTAAATTTTTTCTATAAGTATCAGGTGTTTAAAATCGAATTTTTACCTTTTTCTTGCCTGTTACTGTCCATTCTTTGAGTACTTCATTGGCACTACCTGAAAAGAAAAACCAGTTACAGATTTCCTCTCCTATCACATGCATGATATCAAACAGGAATTAGGGTCCCTACATTTTGTAATTGCTGGAGAATTTCCAAAGTTCCTTGTAGGAAAAGTTAAGTATTAATTTTCTCAGATAATGAGATTATCGTATCATGCTTTCCTTTTGGAAAACCTGCCCACTTAGATCCCCCTTCTCCATGTAGTCTCCTCAGTAAATTCTTCTAAGAAGAGGCTAATACAGTGAGAGCATTTCGAAGCTTTAAAAAATTTATACAGCTTAAACCAAATACAAAGATGACTGGTTTTAGCCCGAGTATACCACCCCCTTACCTCCCCATCTCTCTCCTTCAGTTACACATCACTTTGGCTACACCGTTTGAGAGAGAGCTTTACACTATCCTAAATCCTAATGCTAATATTATAAAGAAAACAGATGATGAAGAAAAACCTTATAGTACTAGGACCTGTTTATTCTATAATAGCAAATTCAGAAAAGTAGAATCAGAGACAATCTGACTTTACTGTTCAATGACAAAAAAGCTTCAGGTAAAGTTTCTTTCAAATGAGTTATGAGGAAAGTATTTTGTAAAATATTCCTCAAATCTATAAACCTGAAGAATTGGCTAAGCCCACCATTCTTCTATATGTTACAGAAGGAAATTCAAACCCATGCACTTGACTCACTCACTAAATGGTATTTAAGCCTGGAAGAGAATGTTGAGTCTTTATATTTGCCATCTATAGTTTGGAACACGAATCACTGCTCTGTCATAAGAAGTTTCTTAAATTCTTATTCAATCCAAATCCAATCAAATCCTTTACACCACAGGCCACACACTTTCTTCCTATATACCAATTAGACCGTTAAAAGTCAAAATGAGTTTTCTCAGCTTGTCTCACAGTCCAGATATTAGGAATACATGTTATCATGGGCGTTCCTATATCATCTACAAAACACCAAGTTGCTGACTGCATGTTATAAAAGTCTGAAGCAACTGCTACTTGAACATAAACTGATTGAAAACTTGGGTTAGAATTACCTTCCATGAATGCCTGTACTGTTTTATCCACACAATTATCATAGTGCTGCAAGACCAGGATGATTTCATTGTTGCTCTTATTGGGAACAATAGCACGCACAGCGTTTATCTGGAAAAGAACACAGTCATTTGATTCTATCATCAGGAGGTGTCACTTGACAGCTCAGCCTATCACAAAGAGTAACAGAAAGAGTAACGTTTTCTTTCTAACAACAGGAATCACTGCTTACTGCCACTGAGATTACATACAACCATCTCTTGGGAATGACTTATAGATAATTGACAACAACATAAAAAAATTCATTTCAAAACTTAGAAATCAGAACATTTCCAGACATGTGCTAGATTTTATTTCAAGAAAGAATGGTTTAATTTAGGTACCAGATATCATTTTAGTAACAACATTTCATCATTTTAAGCATATTATAGAGAAAGGTAGAAAATTTAATGAATCACCAACAGCTTAGTATTACATTTTGGGAAACATTTATACTTACAGCATTCAATTGTATAATGCTATAACGATAACTTGTAGAGATACTCTCAGTTATTATAAACTATTTCAGGCATATAAAACATAATGAACATCATTATGTATAGCCAGTTTAATAAAAGGTAGATTTCTATCTTAAATTTAGTGCAATTTCAGTGTTTTCATACTTCACAAACAATATACACTATTGCTTTGCATCACATGAATATTACATTGTATATGTTTATGCTCAACTTGCTTTTTTAAGTTTTTAAGATTTTTTTCATTTTGATAAATATATGTCATTTACTTATTTTAACTGTTATATAGTATTTTCACTGAATGACTATAGCCCACCTATTCATCCTCCTATTGGTAGACATGTATGTTATTTCTAAGGTTTGTATCTTAATGAAAATTCACTAAGGAACATTTATATGCTTATTTGTGCTGAATCCTCAGTGTCTAAAAGAAAATTTAACACATTATTATTAATGGGGAAAAAAGGGTCTTATATGGAATATAAGCACTAGTACAATTCCTGAATAGCAAGGCATCTATAATTTCATTAAATACCAAATTGCTCTTTAAAACAGATATGCCAAATTTTTGTCATATCTGTTCCTAACATTTATATATATATATATATTTCAAAGACTTCTTTATGCATAAAAGAACCGGGTGGGGTATAGGCCAGAGGTGCGGGGGGTGAGTTGATTCACCAGATATAGAGTGGGAAACAGAACAGGCAGACAGTGCTGAGGGGAGCACTGGGTGAGACAGGAGAGGTCTGCTGCACCACATAGGTCACTGCCCTGGCCAGGGATCAAACCTGTGCTGCAGTGGCTGCGAACAGCTCCATAGTGCTGCAACCTAACCCTTTGTGCCACCAGGGAGGCCCCACATTTTATATTTTTGAAATTAAAAATCTACAACTTATAAGATATTGCATATTCTGATTTTACTTTTGTAAATCAATTTTATGTACAGCAACTTTAGTAAACTCTTATTATTCCTAATAATTTGTGGCTTTCTTGGTTTATCTATGTGGATCATTACAGTGTCTATAAATAAAAAGTTTTCTCTTTTTGGTAGGTAGTGGTACAGAAACCAAGATCTAAGTGTTAAGAGTGTTTACTGCTATTGGAGTCATTCTTCTAGTCTTTTCTATGGACAGAACTAAGAGATACTGTTTTTTAAAATGAGCCCAACCTAAATCCCAGACACACCACAGAACTGTCAAATGGTATCCCATTTCCTTGGTTCTGAATTTGTTTCTCTCTCTCTTTTTTTTTAGCAGTGATAACTATGTTTTAGAAGTTTTCTACCTTTTCTAACAACAATAAAACAAACTAGAACTTCTTCCATGCTCAGAAAAAATAAAGATAAAAAATAATACATGAACTCATATTGAAATTTTCACATTTTTGAGATGTGCAGAAAATTTAGCTCTGGTCAACTAGAAAACAGACACTAGGTACAACTTACCAGATTCAAAAATAAAGATAAGATTCTAACAATTCAAAATCTGAAAGTGTTATTAAACCAATATAAATCCATGACTTCATAATCAATAATATACTTTTTTATAAGACAAAATATGCATATAAAGCTTTTTATGTTTTCTCAATATAGCTTTTTAAAGATCATATTACAAAAAACACCTGGTTTTCTTCTAAAGGAATGTTTCTTGTAAGATTTATTTTCTTGCTATGAAGTTTCCTTAAGAATCCTATTGAGGGGCCTCCCTGGTGGCGCAGTGGGTTAAACAACGCACTATGAAGCAAACCACAGTCACTGCAGCACAAGTTCGATCCCTGCTACCGGCCAGGGAGGGGACCCACATGGCACAGCAGACCTCTCCTGCTGTGCCCACTGCTCCCCTTGGCAGTGTGCTTCTGTTGATCTGCCTGTTCTGCTCCCCGCTCTCTGTGGTGA
>JAGFMF010011958.1:2056518-2079692 GCA_019455555.1 Galemys pyrenaicus
TCCCCGCTCTCTGTGGTGAATCCTCTCACTCCCCACACCTCTGGCCTGTACCCCAGTGCTTGTATGCATAAATAAATAAATCTTTAAAAAAAAAAAAAAAAGAATCCTATTGAAGTGGGCCTCCCTGGTGGTGCAGTGGGTAAAGCAACACACTATGAAGCAAACTGCAGCCACTGAAGCACAAGTTCGATCCTGGCCACCAGCTAGGGAGGGGACCCACAGGGTGCAGCAGACCTCTCCTGTCTTATCTGCTGCTCCCCTCAGCAGTGTGTTTCAGTCAGTCTGCCTGTTCTGCTCCCAACTCTGTCTCCTCTCACCTCCCTGGACTCTGGCCTGTACCCCAGCTCTTGTATGCATAAATAAATAAATCTTTAAAAAAAAAAATCCTATTGAAAATCCTACTCAGACTGCCATGAAATAAACTTAGCCACATAAGTAATATAGTATTAGTTGACAACAGGTATCTTTAACAGAATTTAAATGAATACAAAGGAACATATGCAAAGAATGTCAGGTTTGCATATAACAGGCCTTGATTCTTTAAAACCTTCACAATTATCTTCTGATACATAGTGGTATTCTCTTTTGTCTTAAAGTTTCATCTTTTTAATGAAATTGTGCAGCCACTGAAAGTATTAGTACCTAAATTTTACTACGACATTCAAGCTAATCATCCACAGTAACTAGTCATACCTTCTCTTTCATGTTCTCAAAAGTTCCACCCTGGGCCAGTACAGTATTGGACTGCAAATCAAAAATGAATCCTGATGAATCTGAAAGAATAAAGGTAAAAATACATTCAACATGATCTAAAACTAACATGTAATCCAGTTCCCAAAGAGAAGGGCCAAACATGGCTGTTTTTAATTCAATTGCATTTTGGAAAATTCTATTTCATCTGTGTGTGTTTGTGTATGTGTGTGTTATATGATAACTATATTTTGAGTTAATAATATAAAATTTAATTTTAATACAAACTGTCACTACTTCAGAAAGACACTAAAAAAATCAATTATCCTAACTTAAAAAAGTTCTCTAATATCAATAGGTGCTGAGAAAGCATTTGACAAAGTTCAACATCCATTTATGATAAAGGCCCTCGAAATTCTCTAGAAGGACCATACCTTAACATAATAAAGGCCACATATGACAAATCCATAGTCAATATCACTCTCAGTGGTGAAAAACTGAAGGCCTTTCTCTTAATACCAGGAACAAGACACCACTGCTGTTTTAATATAATACTAGAAATCCTAGTCAGAGCAATAAGACAAGAAAAAGACATACAAAGAGTCCAGATAGGGAAAGAAGAAGTAAAACTATCGTTATCTGCAGATGATAGGAAACTATGCATAGAGAATGCCAAAAACACCACAGAAACACTAATCAAAATAATCAACCAGCTTAGTAAAGTGGCAGGATACAAAATCAACACCCCAAAATTAGTAGCCTTCTTTTATTTTTTATTTACTCATGCATACAAGAATTGGGGTACAGGACAGAGGTGCAGGGGGTGAGAGGATTCACCAGAGACAGAGTGGGAGCAGAACAGGCAGATCGACGGAAATGCACTGTTGAGGGGAGCAGTGGGCAAAACAGGAGAGTTCTGGTGTGCCATGTGAGTCACCCCCCTGGCCAGCAGCAGGGATTGAACTCGTGCTGCAGTGGCTGTGGTTTGCTTCCTAGTGCATTGCTTAACACACTGAGCCACCAGGGAGGCCCCTCAGTAGCCTTCTTATATACAAACAATCAACCTGAAGAAAAAAAATTTTTTTAAATCCCTTTTATAATTGAAACAAACAAACAAAATACTTGGGGATAAACCTAACAAAAGAGGTGAAAGACTTATACAAAGAAAACTGTGAAACACTATTAAAAGAAATAGAAGAGGTGCCTCCCTGGTGACGGCAGTGGGTTGGGCAATGCACTATGAAGCAAACCTCAGCCACTGCAGCACTGATCCCTGCTGCTGGCCAGGGAGGGGACCCATATGGTGCGGCAGACCTCTCCTGCTGTGCCTGCTGCTCCCCTCGGCAGTGTGCTGCAGTGTGCTTCGGTTGATCTGCCTGTTCTGCTCCCTGCTCTCTGTGGTGAATCTTCTCACCCCACCCCACCCCCACGCCTCTGGCCTGTGCCCCAGGTCTTGTATGCATAAATAAATAAATCTTTAAAAAAAAAAATAGAAGAGGACACAAAGAAATGGTAAGATAGCCCCTGCTCATGGACTGGAAGAATTAACATTATCAAATGGCCATCCTACCAAAAGCAATCTATAAATTCAATGCTACTCCAATAAAAATGTCAATGACATTCTTCAAAGAAATAGAAGAAATACTGATGAAATTTATATGGAGACACAAAAACCTCAGAGACAAAGCTCTCCTGACTCAAAAGGGGAATGGAGGCATAACAATTTCAGACTTCAAACTATACCACAAAGCCATAATAATTAAAACCACATGGTACTGGAACAAAAATAGGCACACAGACCAAAGGAATCAATAGAAAACCAAGAAATAAACCCACAGACTTAAGAAGAACTAATCTTTGACAAAGGAGCAAAAAGTATGCAATGGAACAAAGTCTGTTCAATAAATGGTGCTGGGAAAACTGGACTGCTACACGCAAAAGAATATGAAGCTAGATAACTACCTCTCGCCATGCACAAAAACAACTCAAAAAGGATCAAAGATCTACACATAAGACCTGAAACTATAAAATATATAGAAGAAAATATAGACAAAACACTATATGACTTACATCTCAGTAACATCTTTAAAGACACATCACCTAAAGCAAAGATAGTGAAGGAGAAGATAAACAACTGGGACTACATCAAATTAAAGCGCTTCTGTACAGCAAAAGAGACATTACCCAAAACAAAGAGACATCCCCACTGACTGGGAAAAAATTTTTGCACTTCATACAACTGATAAGAGACTGATCACAATGACCTACAAAGAACTCACATGACTCAATAAAAACAAAGTAAACAATCCATTCAAAAAATGGGCAGAACTTAAAAGACACTTCTCCAAAGAGGAAATGCAAATGGCCAACAGACAGATGAAGAAATGTTCAACGTGCCCCATAATCAGGAAAATGCAAATCAAAACCACAATGAGATGCTACCTTACATCTGTAGGAATGACACGTATTTTAAAAACTAGCAACTATAAATGTTAGCAAGGATGTTTTGAAAAAGGAACCATCTTACAATGCTCATGGAAATGCAAACTGGTCCAACCACTATGAAAAGCTGTATGGAGGTTGCTATGTCTACTAAAAATGGTATTACCATATGACCCAGTGATCCCGCTCCTAGGGATTTACCCAAAGACACAAAAACTTTAATTCAAAAGAATATATGCACCCCTATGTTTACTGCAGCATTATTTATAATAGGTAAGACATGCAATCAACCCAAATGCCCAAAAATAAATGACTGGATCAAGAAAATGTGGTATATTTACACATGGAGTATTATTCAGCAATCAAGAAAGTAAACTAGATACATTCACAGAAACATGGATGGAGTTTGAAGGGATTATGCTCAGTGAAATAAGTCAGAAAGAAAAAGAAAAACACCAGATGTTCTCACTCACAGGAGGAATATAGGGGAACAAGAAAAATAATAGTAGCATCAACAACAATGACAAAACCACAACTAAACAAAACAAAAATAAACAGACAACAACAAATCAGAGACATTATCAAGGGAAGTGGGAGATATTTGCATCAGGTCATGCATGGGAGGAGCACAAGGGACTATGGTGATGGTGCACTGTGAATTGGTGGTGGAAATTCTAAGGGAACTACACCAAGAAAAGAAAGCAAACATTCTAAGAAAAATAATTTATTAAGTTTATATATTAAAAAAAAAAACACTGCAGAGAAAATTCATGGTGAAGGGTTTAGCAGAAGCTTTTGCAGACCTCTACAATCTCTTTAATGTGCTTGAAAACCTGGATCCCCAACACAAAAAGGCTTTCACTAACAGAGAAGACCATTCATGGTTTATCTGCTTAAAGCAAATCTACAATAGATAAAGGAAACAAACCAAGCCAAAAGAGTGACACCTCAAGAAAAGCCTCAGAAGCAGTACTGTTATCATAGGAAATAACAGCTCCACACAAGTTACTGCCACTGAAAACGCTCCAGGGGGTAGGATGTAAGGGCGAAAGGCAGTGATTTTGATGGTTACAAATCTGTGTATGTCTAGGTTAATGTGTGTTGTCTGTCTTAATTTTTAACAAAAAAAGTTTAAAAGTAAAAAATTTAAGAAATGGGCCTCTCTGGTGGCGCAATGGGTTAAGCAACTCACTATGAAGCAAAGCACAGCCACTGCAGCACAAATTCTATCCCTGCCACCGGCCAGGGAGGGAACCCACATGGTGCAGCACTCTTCTGCCTCGCCTGCTGCTCCCCTCAGCAGTGTATTTCACTCTATCTGCCTGTTCTGTTCCCCACTCTGTCTCTGGTGGATCCTCCCACCCCCCCTACCTCTGGTCTGTACCCCAGTGCTTGTATGCATAAATAAATAAATCTTTAAAAAAAAAAAGAAATGGAAAAAATTATAGAAAAAAAAGTCCTCTAAAAATATTGCAAGTAATTAACTCCCCAAGTAAAATTTAACACTGAGCATGAGTTTCTGTATTAAAAGTAACACATGAAAGTCTTTTCCATTTTTTGGATTGCACTACATACATTATGTTGTTAGACTATCCATTTCATGAACACATTCATGTTTGTGTCCACACAAAATAAAGCTTGATGAAGTAATATGCCTGGACTTACATTAGCAGCTGACTATGAGAAAACATAGTTCAATATAATAATGGATTACAGAAAAAAGTTTGCCTTCCCTATACTTATAAAGAAAAAGTTATCGGCAAATTTAATCATTTTTCTTTATCTGATACATGTGTGGTCAATAAATTATATCAGTTTTAAGACCTGACAACTTTTGTTTTTGCCTCTATCAAACTACCTGCCTGTATTCCATCTACCTCGATGTACCACCTTTGATTTGCATTTCTCTTGTAACAAATGACGCTGCATTTTTCAGTATGTCTACAAGGCATCTGAATACCTTTTTTAGAGAAATATCTATTAAGGTCCTTGCCCATTTTTTTTAACTGGTCAGTTTACTTTGTTTTTGGATTATGTAAGGAATTTGTAAATTTTGGAGATTAACACATCAAATATTTTAATCTAATGAGATGCAGTTTCCAGGAAATTGATATAATGCTTCGCAAATTCTGATGTCTATTCTCAGTTTGGGAAACCTTAGGTTAAATGACTCAGTAGACTGGTCTGCGACCTGGGGCTTTTATTCCCCAGGTAATTTATCAACACTGTTGCACTACACTTGGGTGTCAGAATTTCAACAAAGCAATTAAAAGGGTAAATTTTGATTAAAGAGGTTGTTACTGTATGAGTGTGTCTCCCCCTCTTAAAACTCATGTTGAAACTTTAATCCCCAAAGATGATGCTATATCCCTAAAGATGGGGTATTTCAGGGGTGACAGGCCATGAAGGTAGAACTTCCTGAATGGATTTAGTGTTTTTATAAACGATTCCCGGGCCTCCCTGGTGGCGCAGTGGGTTAAGCAACACACTATGAAGCAAACCTCAGCCACTGCAGCACGAGTTCGATCCCTGCTGCTGGCCAGGGGGGGACCCACATGGCGCAGCAGACCTCTCCTGCTGTGCCCACTGCTCCCCTCAGCAGTGTACTTCCATTGATCTGCCTGTTCTGCTCCCGGCTCTCTGTGGTGAATCCTCTCACCCCCACCCCACCTCTGGCCTGTACCCCAGTGCTTGTATGCATAAATAAATAAATCTTTTAAAAATAAATAAATAAAAGATTCCAGGGCCACCCTGGTGGCGCAGCGGGTTGAGCACCACACTGTGAAGCATCTGCTGCACAGCCTGAGTTTGATCCCTGCCCAGGGAGGGGACCCACATGGCGCAGCTGACCTCTCCTGCCTCCCCCACTGCTCCCCTCAGCAGTCTATTTCAGTCAATCTGCCTGTCCTGTTCCCCACTCTGGAATCCTCTCACCTCCCACAACTCTGGCCTATATCCCAGCTCTTGTATGCATAAATAAGTAAATCTTTAAAAAAAAAAAAAGATTCCACAGAGCCTCCTAGCCCCTGTCACTGTAAAAATACAAGAAAGCTGCGAACTGTGAGAGGAACTTTATCTAACCATGCTGACACTGACCTCAGACTTCCAGCCTCCAGAATTGTGAGAAATAAATTTCTGTTGTTTATAAGCAAAATACCTGAGGTATTTTGTGTAGGAAACCAAAAAGAGTAAGACAGAGATACAAGAAATATAGTAATATTCTAGAACACTTTCCAAATTCTTTTGCTATTACAGATGTTTTAAAACCTCTTACAATTCAATCTTTTCCCTATGACTTCACATACCTCCTAGTTATTATTAGAATAATAACTTTGGAAAGAGTATGTCATTCCAAGACAAACTATGTTTGCCAATTACCAATGAGTAGTAAATTGATTCAGATTTAACTTCTGTAATACTGGAAGTTTCAAGACTGTTAACCCAAATGAAAAATCAGGTTATACTTACTTAAACTCAGTATTTTAGCCTGAGTTTTCATCTGGAAAAGTTAATTGACATACTTCCAATTAACTTTATTAATTAAAGAGACAGAGCCTAAATACTATCAGAGACCGTCTCAGAATTGTGATAGGTCAGTCAAATGATACAACTTGAATGTTATAAGTAACCTCCCTTAAAGAGATATTAATAAACAGTGAGATGACACAAGGGACATCAATAGTTAAATTTCCAATCTCTTTTATGAAAATCAGCTTCTTATTTTTCATCTAACATCCCTTCCCCCTTTAATAGATACTGGATGACACAAAGTGCAAGGGAAACAAAGGATAGTTCTAGAAACTCCTTCAGTTATTGGCCCCCAAATTAACGTAGTATTATTAGGGTTTATCTGCCATTGGTATGATTAAAAATACATAAAGCAGCTATTTCTGGCAGGATCCCAGCAGGAAACAAATGGCACACTCAAATTGGAAAATGTAAGAAAGTTTAATAAAAGGGACTGATTTCATAGGTTCTAGTAAAGAGCAGGGAAACTGCAAGATATAATGTAGCACCCCTTAGTTATTCTTGCTTGAAGAATAATGAGGAATTAACTCTGTATTAGTGGGAGCCACTCATAATGACGGCTTTCCAGATTCTACCCCCAGCCAGTGCTGCCAAGACCTCATGTGATAAACATTACAATTCCCAGTATGCCAAGGACCGACCTCCCATGCCCTTACTGAATGGGGGAAGCTGCTGGGAACTAGGGATAGAGCTGAGTGGTCGTACAAGACTCAACGAACTGAACGTGAGCATGCCTGATGTCTTTTTCAGGAGGCTTTGGGGAACACCCTGTTCTCTATTCAGCTGACATCATCTGCACAGTAGGACAGACTACATCTCACTACAGGCCAGTCTATAAATTTTCTCTCCCAGCTCTCCCTTTTCTACATAAATAAATCCTTTTTATATCTATGTGTCTTGCATTCTTAAGCTTACAAGAGAGGATTCAACGAAACCATTCCCTTTATTTCCAGGTTTGCCCCATGTCATCCTTAGGTTTCAAAGGTTTTAGGAGGGAGGAATTACTGAAACCCAGAGAGAAGACTGGGTTTCAGTCCTCAGGACAGTTTTATTTCATCTGGTATGAAGAGGGCCATAGTACAATAACTGTTCTTTAGTTAAAGGTCACTATAAGCCCATAGAGAGGCCTCAGGGCAAGATTTGGGGAATAAATAATCTGCTTTACTCTCCTCCCTGCCTCTGATTTCCTCTCAATACTGCCCAATGGGCAAATGAAACCAGAAGGCAGTGGGTATAAAAGCCATTGAAGGTACAAATCCAATTCTGTATTTATATTCTAAACTATGAGTTAACCATAAGGGAAAGTAATAATCTTAAGCAACACCTTAACTTGTTTATTTACTACACAGGGCTGCCTCTTTTAATTTAAACCAACAACTCAAATAATTCAAAACTTGCTTCAGGGCCTCCATGGTGGTGCACTGGGTTAAGCAACACACTATGAAGCAAACCGCAGCCACTGCAGCATGAGTTCGATTCATGCCACCGGCCAGGGAAGGGACCCACATAGCACAGCAGACCTCTCCTAACTCGCCCACTGCTCCCCTCAGCAGTACACTTCAGTCAAGTCTTCCTGTTCTGCTCCCCACTCTGTTGCTGGTGAATCCTCTCATCCTCCACACCTCTGTCTGGCCTGTACCCCATATCTTGTATGCATAAATAAATCTTAAAAAAAAAGGGGGCCTCCCTGGTGGCACAGTGGGTTGAGCACTGTGATGCATGGTGAAGCATCCATCACACAGCAGCAAGAGTTTGATCCCCAGACAGGGAGGTAACCCATATGGCACAGCAGACCTCTCCTGCCTCGCCCGCTGCTCCCTCAGTGTATTTCAGTGGATCTGCCTGTTCTGCTCCCCACTCTGTCTCTGGTGGATCCTCTCACCTCCCACGACTCTGGCCTGTACTCCCTGCTCTTGCATGCATGCAATCATAAATAAATAAATCTTTAAAAAAAAAACTTAAATGTTTATATAGTAAAAAAAAAACAAAAACACAAACCTTGCTTCAATGAACTGGAGCTTCAATGAAGTCTTGGCATCATTTTTACTTTTACTATTTTTACTTTTTAAAAAAGAGGTACCTGCATAGTCACAGGTGGGCAGGAGAGGTGCTACAGAAGTCATTTTTAATCCTAATCAACAATATTTAGTAATTTTCTTATTTTTTCAAGCAAAGAAATTTACTTAATTCCAGGCAGGGACGGGAAGAACATAAGGGACTATGGTGATGGTACAAGGGTGAATTGGTGGTGGGAATTCTATGGGAACTACATCTAGAAAAGATGCAAATGTTAAAAAATGAACAATGATGTAAAAGATATATAAATAAAAATTTTAAAAAGAAAAGAAACAAGAAAATACTTCTAACAGCACATGTAGACATCCTGGGAAAAGTATGCTATGTATAGTATCACTGACATTTCAAACACTAAAGGTTTTGTTATTTTTTGCTAGGTTTAAAAATCAAGAAAAAAAAATAAAAATCAAGAAAAAGTTGTTTAAGACATTAAGGATGACACCAAAATATCTGAATCTGATTATCCCATGTATCAAGCCAACTTTGAACAAGTATCTTAATAGGCTTTAAAACACAATCTAATTCTGTTACTATGTAATAAAACCTAAAGAGCATATTGTTTTGAATGTTTACAATGAATTTGATTTAAAGTTTTGATTATATTAGTATCTATCAGGAGGGGGGAGGAGGAGGAGGAGACAATAAGGAACAGAAGAAGTCTGAGAGGAGGGGGAGGGGAAGAGAGAAAGAATGAAAAACAAGTTTTGATGAGATATGGTGACACTAGAACCTTTAAATATTATTGATGAGAATGTAAAATGGTATAGCTGCTGAGGAGAGCTGAATGGTAGCCTCTAGTAGTTAAGTATAAAAACGCCATATGATCCAGCAAATATTTGTACACCCATGTCCACGGGGACATGGTTCACAAGTCAAAAGTTTTCAGAAGCAGCTAAGTATGCACTGTCAGACGAATGGATAAACAAAATGTATGCAGTCATACATCACTCAATGATGGAGCTATATTTTAAGAATGATCATTAGTTGATTCTGTCATTGTACCAACATGATAAAGCATAACTGCACACACCTAGATGGTGGTATTTATATACAAGTGGGACATCATTCAACTTTTAAAAAGGAGGGAAATGTTGACATATACTGCAACATAGAGGAACTTTGAGGACATTATGGTAAGTGAAGTAAGACAGTTACAAGAGGACAAATACTATGATTCTACCTATATGAGGTTCTTAGAATAGTCAAATTAAGAGACAGAAAATAGAATGACAGTTGCTATTGTCTGGGGGTAAAGAAGGCGAGACAGAGTTAATAGGTAAAATGTTTCAGTTTTTCAAAATAAAAAGTGGGAAGACTGAGGGAAAAGAAACATTTAGGTAGCTCAAGAAAAGAGAGCAAATGGCATAGGAATTAAATGGTTGCACTCTACAGGACAAAGATCCTGTATCAGAGTAAGGAAACATTCATGCATGACCAATTATAAAATTCAGTCAGATACTTTAACATTTCTGAAGTCTAAATATCAAACGTGCTTTATTTACCTTTTTAAAAAATATTTATTTATGCATATAAGAACTGGGATACAGGTCAGAGGTGTGGGGGGTGTGTGGGTGAGAGGATTCCACCAGAGACAGAGTGGGGAGCAGAACAGGCAGATTGACTGAAATACACTGCTGAGAGGAGCAGATGGCCAGGTAGGTGAGATCTGCTGCACCATGTGGGTCCCCTCTCTGGCTGGGGATCGAACTCAGTACTGCAGATGCTTCACAGCACAGCACTCAACCCACTGTGCCCCAAAAACTTTAAAGACAAGAAATACTGTAGGACAAAGAATACTATAATAATAAGAATATCAATATAGCAGCAAGATACTATAGTTATAACTGTACAAATACTTGCTAACAGTTCCATTATATGTTGAAAACAGGACAGGAGAAAAATTTAACCATTACAGTTTAATATTTCAGTATTCTTTTCTTAGGAAATTACAGCAGAAAATCAGAATGGATATGAAGGCTTGAACATCTATAGTACCCAACTTGATTCTGGAAAATACTCCACCTCAATACACATTTGGTACATTTTTCAGGGAAAATCATATACAAGTCAACCACACTAAAAGAATGGCAAACTACAAATCAATCATACAGGATATCAAACCTGTAACAAAATAATATCAAATGGCAACCAGTAACATAAAAAAAGTATAATATACCATATCCAAGTAGTATTTATAACAGGTTTCAGAACTAGTTTAACATCTGAAAACTAGTCAATATAATACTCTATGTTTAATAATAGTTAAAACCATATGATTATTATCAATAAATCAGAGTTTCTTAACCTTCAGTAGTATGGACATTTGGGGTCAGATAATTCATTGTTGGGAGGACTGTCCCATGCAATGTATAGACTGTTTATGGCATCCTGGAACAATACCTCTAGATACCAGTAGCACCCTGTCCCTAAATAGTGACCACCAAAAATGTCTCCAGACAACAGCATAGAAGATTACTTATAAATCACAAAAATAAACAAATGGCACACATATATACTGCAGCCCCACAGAAGCATCAGCAGAGGTAGGGTGGAGCAGGGAGGTAAAAACCATTGTTGGTGACCACAGTGATAAGGACACATGCCCAACCTATACCATCGGGTGCAGTACCATCTGCTTAATAGGCACAACTTAGTCCTGCAGCATGACGTTGGTTGTTTGGACCTAGTTCTCCCACTGGACAACTCAAACTTCAGAAATCATGACCCCTGGAGGAAAGAAGATGCAAGGAGGGAGCATGGGAAGTTAAGACAACCCACAGAATACAGCTTGTTGTAGAATGAAAGACAACGAAGTAGATGTGACCAAATTCACTCATCAAACTGAAATCAAGTATGAAACCCCTGAGTCCCAATAGGCCCAACAAGGTAAACTAAGAGAAAAAAATAGAACTAATTAAAAGGTGTCCCAATCTCTCTCTATTACTCTCCCCACTCTCTCTCTCACTCACACACTAGCAAATGAGGCAACACACGTGCCTAGGAAATAAGGAACATCTGAACAAAAGATGAAAAAACAAATGAGAAAAATAGAAGTCCTGAAACAAGAATTAAGGATACAGAAACAGAGGACCTATTAGATAAAAATTTCAAAACAACAATGATAAAAATACTAAATGAGTCAAACAAATGCAGATAGAGAAGTGTAAGATCTTAGAAAGGAGACCCAGGAACAAAGAGTATGCTTCACCAAACAGACTGAATAGATAAAAAGAGCAGGAAAAAACAGATGAATTTAGAAGGCTCTTTAAATAGAATCAAACAGGGAGAAGAAAGAATTTCAGAAATAGAAGTCTCAAATGAACAAATTACCCACTTAGAAAAAGAAAACAATACAAAGGGAAAATGGGGAAACTGTAAGAAATATCAGACTCAATTAGAAGAGGAAATTTAAGAATAATTGGGATCCCAGAAGAAGAAAGAGAAATGAGAGCAGAAACCCTATTCAAAGAAGTAATAACAGAGATTTCTCAAACCTAAAGAATGAATTAAATATTGATAACCAGGAAGCATAGAGAATATCCAAATTTTAGATGAAATGTGTATATCTAGACGCGTCATTACCAAAAAATTATCAAAAATAAAGGATAAAAGAAAAAATTCTCAGAACACAAGAAAAAAATAACTTACAAAGGCTCCCAAATTAGGCTTACCCCAGACTCCATCTAGATATTCTCCAGGCAACAAGAGAACAGAAGTATTCACAATCTTAAAAGACAAGAACTGGGCCCTCCCTGGTGGCGCAGTGGGTTGAGCAACGCACTGTGAAGCAAACCGCAGCCACTGCAGCAAGAGTTTGATCCCTGCTGCCGGCTGGGGAGGTGACCCACATGGCACAGGCAGACCTCTCCTGCCTGGCCCGCTGCTCCCCTCAGCAGTGTGTTTCGGTCCATCTGCCTGTTCTGCCCCCTGCTCTGTCTGGTGGATTCTCTCACCTCCCCACACCTCTGGCCTGTACCCCAGTGCTTATATGCATAAATAAATAAATCTTTAAAAAAAAAACTTTAAAAAAAAAAAAAGACAAGAACTGCCAGCCAAAAATACCCTATCCCTCAAAATTATCACTCAAGAATGAAGATGCAATAAAGGTTTTCCCAGATAAACAGAAGCTAGTGTGTCTATCACCTCCAGACATGTCCTTTAAGAAATGCTGAAAGGAATTCTTCTTTTAAAAAAAAATGAAAGAAACAAACAAATTCCTGACCAAAATGACAATAGGAATACGAGTCATGATTAAGAATATTATGAGTCAAGAACAAAACACCGAAGGGGAGTGTCATAAAGCAAATATCACCTCATAAGGGACTTAAGGCCATACAAGTTTAAGTAAAACCCCTATGGTAACTGCTAACCAAAATTTCAGAATAGAGATGCACACATACCACGAAACAAAGAAACTGATAAAAATAATACTAAAGTCATCCAGAAAGAACAAGGAAAAATAAACAGAAAACCAGAAAATAAATCAAAAATGACAATAACAGTTCATATCAACAGTGAATAGTCTGTATTATCAATCAAAAGACAGATTAATACCGTGCGTGGAAATTTCAGTCATCCATCCCTTGTTTGTAAGAGACTTATTTAAAATCAAAAGACAAAAACAGCTAAAAATAAAAGGTTGGCGTGAGATCATAAATGGTAATAAATCAAAGAAAAAAGAAGGAAATGCTATTCTCATACCAGAAAAAAAAAAAGACTTTCAACAAAATTGGTAATCAGAGATAAAGATGGACACACTATGATCAACGGAACAATACACCAAAAAGATGTAATTGTTACTAACATTTATGAGTCTAATACAGGAGCACCTAGTTATATAAAGCAACTATTAAAAGACCTAAAACAGGGCCTCCCTGGTGGTGCAGTGGGTTGAGCAATGCACTATGAAGCAAACCACAACCACTGCAGCACGAGTTCGATCCCGGTCTCCAGCCAGGGAGGGGACCCACATGGCACAGCAGACCTCTCCTACCTCGCCCTCTGTTCCCCTCAGCAGTGTGTTTCAGTCAGTCTGCCTGTTCTGTTCCCCACCCTGTCTCTGGTGGATCCTCTCACCTCTCTGGACTCTGGCCTGTACCCCAGCTCTTGTATGCATAAATAAATCTTTTTAAAAAATTTAAAAAAGACCTAAAACGACACATTGACAAAAATACAATCATTGTTGGAGAACTCAACACACCACTAACATGAAGGAACATATCATCCATAGAGAAAATTTAAGAAACAAAGGCCTTAAATAAAGTGTTAGAACAGATGGGTTCACTGGACACTTTTGCCATCACAAAAGAAATGAATATACATTCTTCTCTAGTGTACACGGCTCATCTCAAGAATACATCATATACTAGGACATAAAGAGTCAGAAAACACACAAAATAAACATTGTATCAACAATCTTCACAGACCATAATGCTACAAAACTGGGAGTTAGCCACAAAGATAATGCTAGAATTAACCAAAATACATGGAGAATAAACAAAATGAACAACTGTTGGGACAATAAAGAAATCAGAGAGATCAAAAAGTATCTAGAGGCTAATGAAAATGAAGAGACTAATTCTAAAATGGGACACTGTAAAAGCAGTACTCTGTGGGAAATTTATAGCAATAGAGGCCAACATAAGAGGAAAAAAAAAAAGCAAACAACAATCTAACTCTGCAACTGAAGAACTAGAAAAAGAACAAAAAGCATCCAAAAACCAGAAAGAAATAGGAAAAATTCAAGCAGAAATAAGTGAAATAGAAAACAAAGATATCTAAAGTTTCGTGACATCGAGGTTGTTCCATGAAAAAATAAAATTGACAAGCCATTAGCTAGGCTTACAAAGAAAAGGGATGAGTAACCCCAAAGTAATGAAAATGAAATAGGTGAAATTACAAAGATACAGAAATATCTAGGATCATAAGGACCTATGCTCTGTGCAAACAAATTGGACAATCTAGAAAAAATGGACAAATTTTTAGACTCAGATAACTTAAAAAGCTGAATCAGGGTGAAATAGACAGCTTAAACAGTCCAACCACAACTCACAAACTCCCCCTCCAGGACCAGATGACTTCACCAATAAATTCTATCAAACCTTCAAAGATCTCATATCTCCTACTCATACTACCCATAACTACTCATACCTATTCTACACTTTAAAAATATTGAAGCGGGAGGAAATTCCCCTGATACATTCTATGAAGCCAACATTACCCTGATCCCAAACAAAAACAGTACAAAAAAAGAAAATTATAGGGCAATATCTCTGATACATATATAGATATAAAAATCTTCAACAAAAAACAAGCAAACGAATACATCAACATATCAAAAGAATCACCCATCATAATCAGATAGGCTTTATTCCAGGAATGTAAGGCAGATTCAACATACGCATATCAATTAATGCCATTCACCAAATGAACAGAAAGGTAAATAAAACCACACAATCATCTCAATAAATTCTGAAAAAGCATTCAACAGTCATCTATTAAAAAAAAATAGTCAACAAAATGGTAAAATACATAATTTATCAAAAATTATTATAGATCCATTATACATTATAAAAGTAACAATAACAAACTCACAACCAACATTATAGTCAAAGGTCTACCAAGAGTTAAGACAAAGAAGCAATATTGAAAGTGGTCAGCAGAAAAGTTAAATAGACACTTCTCTGAAGAAGATATACAAATGGCCAAAAAGTACATGAAAAAATGCTCATCATCACTATCATCAGGGAAATGCAAACCAAAACCATCTCACACCTGTGAGAATTATATCAAGAAGACCAGAAACAATGTATCGGTGAGCATGTCAAGAAAAAGGAACCCTCATAACATGTTGGTAGAAATGTGAATTGATCCAGCCCATGTGAAAAAATAAAAAAACCAGTATGGAGGTTTCTCAAAATACTAAAAATAGATATATTATATGATGCAGAAATTCTACTTCCAGGTATCTAGTGAAATAATACAAGAACACTTATTCATAAGAATATATCCCTCCTGTCTTCACTTAAACACTATTTACCATAGCTGAGTTATGGAAACAACTAAATGTTCAATGACAGAGGAGTGGATTAAGAAGATACGGTATATATGCACAACAGCACTACACAGTTACAAAAAACAGTAAAGATGAACTCCAACCATTTGAAGCAACATAAACAAAGCTGGAAAGGACAACGCTAAGCAAAATAAGTCAGAAGATGAGATACAAATGCTTTTGGCTTCACTCATATATGGAATACAGAGAAACGAAACACAGGATCAGATGAAAGCAAACCCAATAAATGATTACAAAACTGAGGCTACCAGAAAGGGAAAGAAAGGATGAAGAGCAAAGCATGGAGGGGGAGCCAATAGACAATGGTGAAGGTTTATAGGTGCCTTGGTGTTGGGTGTGGTGTGGAAAACTGCATCTGAAGAAATGTGATGCTATCTCTCAACTATAATCAGTGTTGTATACCAATGTTGTCTAAATAAGATAGATTTTAAAATGGTACTCATAATGAAAATATTCACAGCTAAAGAAAATAAAATTTTCAGGGGCCTCCCTGGTGGTGCAAAGTGTTAAGTACCGCACTATGAAGTTATCCACGGCCACTACAGCACAAATTCAATCCCGGCCAGGAAGCTGACCCACACGGCTCAGCAGACCTCTCCAGCCTCGCCTGCTGCTCCCCCCAGCAGTGTACTTCAGTCAATCTGCCTGTTCTGCTCCTCTCTGTCTCTGGTGAATCCTCTCACTCCCCTCAACTCTGGCCTGTACTCCAGTTCTTGTAAACATAAGTAAATCTTTTTAAAAAATAAACAAAAAGCTAACCACCACATGAAACGGCAGTCAAAATGTGATACTGTGACACTGTACTATAATAAATAAAATTATTTTGGTCTTCATCCCCTGTATCTGGTGAGACTGCCTAAAATCTTTGAAATTTTCTAAGTGATAAAAAGCGCTTTTATTCTTTGTGAAAGAATGTCTTTTGTTTCTTGATGGAAGCAATTTGGTTGTCTCCTGAATAGCTTCAGGATGGGGGCTTGTCCTCAGAAAAGTCATGATTGAAGCTTGGAACTCTGAGCCCCAACTCCTATCCTCTGAGAAGGGGAGTAGAGCTAGACATTGCTAATACTCAATCATACCTATGTGACAAAGCCTCCACAAAAATACTTAAGAAATATGGGGTTCAGAGACTTCTTGGGTCAATGCTCAAATTCATATGCTGGAAGGTTGGCACACCCCATTTCATGGTGACAGAAGTTACTGTGCTAGGGACCCTTTAGACCTCACCCTATATACATCTTCATCTTGCTATTCGGCTGTATCTTTTACTGTGTAATAAACCAGTAAGTCTAAGTAAGTTTTTTCCCCTGAGTTCTGTGTGTGTTAGTTATAACAAATTATTGAACCTGGTAGGGGACTGTGGACCCACATATTGATAGACAAAAGTGTATGTAATTTAGAAACTTAGTACAGTAAGTTTTGTTCAAAATGGTTTTGTGGTAATATTGATGAGAACAAAATAATCCCACTCAGCACTGAAAGAAGCAACGTTATTCAAGGGCCTGCTTTCATTATCATTATCAGTATCATTAGTTTCAGTGAAAGTCAAGTTTCAGAGAAAGGATCCAGGACGTCAAGGATTTACTGTACTTAATTACATCTGGCTTCTGAAGTCTTATCTGGCATCTGGCAGTCTTATGGAACCTGATGCTAACTCTTGGTAGACAGTATCAAAATTTAATTGTAGCACACCCAGCTGGTATCAGAGAATTGGTTAGTGAAGGAAAAAGTCACACGTGTGTTATGAATAATATGGTGTTAAGAGTTTTTCCCTTTTCATAATCTTAATACTACTTAGTAGTAAAAAAGGAGAAAACAACTGATATATTCAACAACTAATGAACTTCAAAAGAATTACATAAAGTGAAAGAAAGCAGACAAAAACATACTGTTTTAGTCTATATAAAATTTCTGGGAATGGCAAAACAAGAGAGAGAATTTAGATCAGTCTTACCAGGGACTCGGGCTGGGAACTAAGATTGATTGTAAACAGGTAAGAGAGAACTGTTTAGGGTAAGGAAAGTTTTCTAAAACAGGATTGTTGTGATGGTTATACCAAAATGAAGGGTAAATGGAAAAGTATCAGGCTTTTCCGCCCTCCCACCATTGGTGTAATGATGGACACCTGAGGTTCTGCACGCATGCCTAAGTGGACATGCGCAAGTGGGTGCTCTGGGCTGAGACACGGGCGTATAGGGGCAGCATCACGAGGACACCAGGAAAGCAGTAGAGAAGCAGAACAAGAGAAGCTGGAGAGGCCCAGAGAGGGAAGATGTGCCGGGGGCTAGGAGGCCTGCCTGCCATGTACCTGGTCACCTCTGATAATAAAAGCATAAAAAGCCACCGAGGGCTCCAGGACTCTTCCTTTACCCTGTCTGCCGGAATCACTGAACACTTGCTCAGTGCCACTTGCTGGCACCACATAAAAACAAATTATACATCTGTAACAGGTGAATTTTTTGGTATTAAATCTCGATAAAACTTCTGAAAAGAGCTTGGATGGCAGAAAACTGTCAACATGCTATAAAAGGAATTCTATACAGTGTCCATTTCTAAGTATTTCTCCAGTTCACAAAGCAGCACTGATCTGACTGACTCCAGCAGCAGCAGCACTGGCTAAAAGGCTCAGAACAATCAATAGTTGCAACTGAAATCAACCTTAATTTAAGCCATTAATATTTAATGATACTAAATATTACCTTAAATAAGAAATTTATAAGTATTACTTACAAAAGGAAAAATATGAAAACATGGTCTATAAAGGAATAAAAACTCATAAAATAGCTCTTTGTAAATGAGTTGTCACTACAGGATAAAAACTACCATAATGCCATAGTTTAATATCTTATATGTATTAATGCTTACTTAATGTAGTCTAACTAAATTGATAAAGTCAGTATACTTCTTTGGAATAATAAAACCCCAAAATGAAAATTTAAATATGTAAGTAATCAAGGCAGAATGGTTTCTGTATTTTTGCCTTTCTTAAAACTTTTTTTTAAAGATTTATTTATTTATGCTTTTAAGAACTAGAGTACAGGCCAGAGGTGTGGGGATGAGATGATTCACCAGAGGCAGAGTGGGGAGCAGAACAGGCAGATCTACTGAAATACACTGCTGAGGGAAGTAGTGGGTGAGACAGTAAAGGTCTGCTGCACCATGTGTGTCAGCTCCCTGGCCAGGGATTGAACTCATGTTGCAGTGGCTGACAGTAGCTTGACAGCGCTGTGTCTTTAAGCCCTGCGCCACCAGGGAGGTCCACTTCTGTCTTTTTCTTAGTTCAAATATCATGCATGCTTCTATGTATAAATTTGTTTCAGAGAAACTTCTATCAACATATTAGCTTTCTTTGGTTTCCAACTAAGTGTAAATTCAGACTACAGTCAATCAAAATTTATTAGCACTTAACGCCAATCATGTGGTCTAAAATTTAAATTAACTTTATACTAATTATGTACCATTTCTATAGTTCTGGTAAAATACAGACATGAACAAAGACTATAGCTTTAAAAAGGTTTAAGCAATCTTAAGTTAGGAAGAGTTAAACACTAAGGTTTTTAGATGAAGTTATTTTATTATAAAATCTGGAACATTTGCAGAAGAAAACACTCAGTATTTCAACCGTAACTACGGAAAATGCAAACTGAATTATGATGACTAAGAAGCAACAATCTTGGGCTACAAAAGCTTTTCAATACATAAATCTCACTCCATACAACAGATTACCTTCTTTAGTAATCAAGCCATTCCTCAGAGATCAGGTTTTATTTATAGACAGTTATTATACTAATAAAACTATAGCTTTCAAAACCAAAAGCAATTCTGGTATATCATTTTCATATAATGGGATTTTTAAACTGTCAAGCCAAAATTAAGTTTAAAGTAATTTTTTCATATTTAACATGTGAGACATGGATCGACAGCTTGTTTTGAATTAAAGAATATTAACTTTAAATTGAAAATTAAATTGTATGAGGGAAAAAAGTCAAGATACCTATTACCTAGAGTCATTCTATTAATAAATATATTCTAGTTACAAGTAATAGTTCTGATGCTGTTGTTAAATCTGCCCCTTTAAACTTTTATAACTGGGCCTCCCTGGTGGCGCAGCAAGTTGGGCAACGAACTATGAAGCAAACCTCAGCCACTGTAGCACAAGTTCGATCCCTGCTCCCAGCCAGGGAGGGGACACACATGGCACAGCAGACCTCTCCTGCTGTGCACGCTGCTCCCCTCAGCAGTGTACTTCTGTTGATCTGCCTGTTTTGCTCCCTGCTCTCTGTGGTGAATCCTCTCACCCCCCCACACCTCTGGCCTGTACCCCAGTGCTTGTATGCATAAATAAATAAATCTTAAAAAAAAAAAACTTTTATAACTATTTGGGCCTCCCTGGTAGCACAGAGGTTAAAGTCTCAGCACTATCAAGCTATCACCAGGCACTGCAGCATGAGACCTCTCCAGTCTCACCCACTGCTCCCCTCAGTAGTGTATTTCAGTAGATCCCCACTCTGTCTGTGGTGAATCCTCTTACACTCCCCTCACCTCTGGCCTACACCCCAGTTCTTGTATACATAAATAAATAAAAAAAAAAAAAAACTTCAAACTTTTGTAGCTATTTTAAGATGAAAAACTAATTTTATCGTCATTGTTGTCCTTACCTTCTTACAACTAATCTTGGTATTTCTTCACTCTTTGGACCTTACCATTTCACCTTAGACAAGAAGCTAAAGTAGCAATCCCAGAAGGAATGTTAGAGGAGAAATAAAAAAACTTGAAGAATTTACTCTTGGTTCACCTCCTGTCTTCAATGAAACATCAACTCACATCCTGCAGTGAATTATTTCCTACCTCTCCCCTAACATACCTTCACTCTCCTACAAGTTAATTTTCAATATGCGTTTTGTTTTCCTGAAAGTATATGCCAATTAAAAGTTTATCAGAGTAGTAAAATAAGCATTATATGAATTAAGTCTCAAATTCATAACCCACAAAGTTATAATCTAACACCCACAAACAATAAAGAGAGAAATGATACAATTGTAAATATTCTATGTACCTCTAAAATTAATTGCAATCCCTGGGTCAGGGAAAATATAAGGTTGAGGAATGTCTTTTAAATGTGTGTGTGTTGTGTGTGTGTGTAAATGTGATCATTACTCCACAAATTATGCCTACATGTAATCTTACCTTTCTGGTTTTGTTTTCTAGACATTGCAATTTCTTTGCTTTCCAAAATGACAGAAGAAAATTATCCTTTTGCCTTGTCTGGGTTTTGATTGTAGTTATCTCTGATTTAAAGTAGACAACAGAAGTCAGTATTTGAGGTGATAAATACAAAATCCTGGTTATTCAAAATTCTGCTCAATAGTTGCTCATCTTTCCTTCTCTTGTATCAACTTCTTGTCAGGAATTATCATTGCAGACATTCACGTCTCTTTTTCCATAGAGATTCTAGAGGAAGAAAATACACATACATTCACTGTTATATTAACAGTCATCTACAAATTTTCTAAGATATCTCCACCAAGTTTGACTTTGTAATATTTCCTATGTGAAACTAGTTTTTTAAAGTACTGTAAAAATACCATAGCAATAGCAGTATTTTACTTCTTAAGAAACTTTAATCTTAGAATTAAACCATCCTGGGCCTCCCTGGTGGCGCAGTGGGTTAGGCAACGCACTATGAGGCAAATCGCAGCCACTGCAGCACGAGTTCAATCCCTGTTGCCGGCCAGGCGGGGGACCCATATGGCGCAGTGGACCTCTCCTGCTGTGCCCACTGCTCCCCTCAGCAGTGTACTTCCATTGATCTGCCTGTTCTGCTCCCCGCTTTCTGTGGTGAATCTTCTCACCCCCCCACACCTCCGGTCTGTACCCCAGTGCTTGTATGCATAAATAAATAAATCTTAAAAAAAAAAAAAAAAAGAATTAAACCATCCTCTTAATTCAGAAAGCATGTTTTCTTCCTATCCGCTGTGTCTCAAATATGTTACCCCCATTACTACCTGAAAGATCTTTCTTACCATCTGCTTTTCCTGTTCAAATCTAGGGTCCTTTCTCTTCCTCTAGATTTACCAGAATCTAGCCTCAAGTTTCCCAATTTAAATACAACTTCAAGAAACTAGGGGGTGAGAGTGAGACATTAGTATGAATAGGGAGAACACAAAGGAATTTTAATAAAGAAAACAGAAACAAAAAAAATTTGAATTAGTGCTGGTATTGCAGGAAGCATCAATAAATTGCATCTTTACAGATACAAGTGTCATTTATTCTGTATGATTAAACATTTAAAAATTTATGCCCAAGATAATCTGGGTAAAGAAAATATGATGAGGATCACAGAATCCTTACTCCTGGATATCTAATAGAAAAAACATTTTACAAAATGCAGCCCAAAAATGAAATATTTTCCAATGTGGTAGGAGAAGAATGAAGGAATGTAGATAGCCTTGGGGGAGGTGGGAAAGAAATGTCAAGAATAAGACCCTCTACAAAGCATTTTTGACTGGATTGTTTACTTGAGTTGTGTGAGTTCTTTGTACATCTATGTGATCAGTCTCTTATCAGTAGTATGGAGTGCAAAAAATTTTTCCCAGTCAATGGGGTGTTTGTTTTGGGTAGTGTTTCTTTTGCTGTACAGAAGCTCTTTAATCTGATGTAGTCCCAGATATTTATCTTTTCCTTCACCCTCTTTGCTTTAGGTGATGTGTCTTTAAAGATGTTGCTAAAATGTATGTCATGTAGTGTTTTGCCTACATTTTGTTCTATATATTTTATGGTTTTGGGTCTTATGTCTAACTCTTTGATGCACTTTGAGTTGGTTTTTGAGCATGCTGAGAGGTAACAGTCCAACTTCATTCTTTTGCCTGTAGCAGTCCAGTTTTCCTAGCACCATTCATTGAAATACACTATCTTTGTTCCATTGCATATTTTTTGCTCCTCTGTCAAATATTAGTTGTCCATGAGCTTTGTTTTTATTTTAAGAATTATTTATTTATGCATAAAATAACTGGGATATAGGCCAGAGGTGCAGGGAGTGAGAGGATTCACCAGAGACAGAGCGGGGAACAGAACACAAAAGATGTACTGAAATAAACTGCTGAGGGGGGCAGTGGGCAAGACTGGAGAGATCTGCTGCGCCACGTGTGTCAGCTCCCTGGCCAGGGATCAAACTTGTGCTGCAGTGGCTGCAGAAAGCTTCATGGTACTGCATCTCAACCCCTGCACCACCAGGGAAACCTTGCAGTTCTTTAGGTCAAAAGGTGAATGTGAGGGCCTCCCCTGGTGGCGCAGTGGGTTAAGCAACGCACTACGAAGCAAATCGCAGCCACTGAAGCACGAGTTCGATCCCTGCTGCCGGCCAGGG
>JAGFMF010011958.1:2084117-2099554 GCA_019455555.1 Galemys pyrenaicus
TCCCCTCTCTGGCCGGCAGCAGGGATCGAACTCGTGCTGCAGTGGTTGCGGTTTGCTTCATAATGTGTTGCTTAACCCACTGCGCCACCAGGGAGGCCCACATTTAATATTTTAAAACTACAAATTCTTTGATTCTATCCCCATCAAATTTTTCTCCCCATGAAGCAAATGATGAAGTGACACAGAGCAAAAAATATTTTTAAATTTTTTATAAAATGAAAATACAGGGGCCTCCCTGGTGGTGCAGTGGGTTGAGCAATGCACTATGAAGCAAACCGCAGCCATCGCAGCATGAGTTCAATCCCTGCTGCCGGCCAGGGAGGGGACCCACATGGCGAGGCGGACCTCTCCTGCCTTGCCCACTGCTCCCCTCAGCAGTGTACTTCCATTGATCTGCCTGTTCTGCTCCCCACTCTGTCTCTGGTGAATCCTCTCAACCCTCACACCTCTGGCCTGTACCCCAGTGCTTGTATGCATAAATAAATCTTAAAAAAAAAAAAAAGGAAATACAATAGTTACTATTGTAATACTCCCCCAAAGTTAGGTCAGACAAGAGCAAAACTTCCTTCTGACACTCTCCTGGTACAAGCATCTTTGGAATTCTGAATCACCAAGGAAGATATCCAACTACCCCAAACCCTTCATCCAAGAAAGATTATAGAGGAAGGTCTCATAGAATTAGGGAGATATCGAAGGGGTGGAAGCTATTTGATTTTTTTTTTCCAGCCAAGTCACCAGATGTGAATGAGGAATCTTTGGCAATGACTCCAAGCCCAGCTATCATCTGCCTCTTCCTGCATAAGAGACTCGGTCAAGGAAGTCTTTTTTTTTTTTTTTTTAGATTTTTTACTTATTTATGCATACAAGAGCTGGGTGGTGTACAGGTCAGAGGCATGGGGGAGGGAGGTGAGGATTCATCAGAGACAGAGCGGGGAGCAAACAGGCAGATCAACTGAAATACACTGCTGAGGGGAGCAGTGGGCAAGACAGGAGAGGTCTGCTGCACCATGTGGGTAGCTCCCTGGCTGCGGATCAATCTCTTGCTGCAGTGGCTGCTGCAGAAGCCCCACAGTGCAGCACTCAACCCCTTTAAAGATGTAAAAACAAATTTTAGTTCAATGACAGTAGCTTCCCTACTCTAACTTTAGAATACAAAGAGATTTAAGATGTTGCTTCACACATCCTTTCAAAAAAAGGCCTTGTAAAAATCTTAAAGGTGATGTCCCCCAAAAGCCTTAACGGTAGCTGATGGGGTTCAGGACAAGCTATCTCAAAACATGACACTTTAGCATACTGAACATTATATGCTGAAGGAGCTTGAAAAAATGAGAGAAAGCAAGAAGTCTAAGAGTAGTTCCATGGCTCCTGGTTTGGTGCTATAGTGGAGCATGCATGGCTCTTCTGCAACCCCTGTGCCTACCACCCAACAGATGGACAATTTTGGTGTAGGTTGGGTTTTCAGGCACTGGTGTGGTTTAGGTTTTGAAATCTGTGCAAGTTTTGAAAATGAGCCAACTGGATTTCATCAAACAGAACAACCTTCTGGAACAACCTTCACTTCTTATCTCTGGCCTGCAGCAGGACCAATGCTGCCCCTAAGAACAGACCAGGGCTGCCTGATCCTCCGGCACTGTCTCCTGATTCACGTCACAGGTCTGTGCCAACACCATCTCTAGAGATGTCTCCTGTTGCTACTGCCTCTAAGGCTGCCCGGCTCAGCCTCCAGATCACTACTGCTGGCTGCTGCTACCTCAACAGTGCCACCTCTGATTATCTCCTCCCTGGAGGCGCAATGGGTTAAGCAAAGCGCAATGAAGCAGACCTCAGCCACTGTAGCAGGAGTTCAATCCCCGCCACCTGCCACATGGTGCAGCAGACCTCTCCTGCCTCGCCCGTTGCTTCTCTTGGCAGTGTATTTCTGTTGATCTGCCTGTTCTGTTCCCCACTCTGTCTCTGGAGAATCCTCTCACCCACCCCCCAAACACACACCTTTGGCCTGTGCCCCAGTTCCTGTATGCATATATAAATAAATCTTGAAAAATAAATTAATAAAAATCTTTCCCAATTTCCCCCTTGTAAATAAACCCTGTTGTTGTTATACTCTGTGTCTGAGTCATGTCTTACAATTGTAAGCACATGGATGAGGACCCACAAACCATTACATTACCCAGGTTTGCACAATTTCAGGTCACTCTGACCTTCCCCAATCCTTTTCCCCCAAAGCAAGTCATAAAATTCTCATGTGATTGGTGCCCTCATTAATTATTGGCAAGAAAAGAGTACCCTTATTTCCAAAAGTAGAGTGGCCTCAAAAAGAATCCTAACAAACAGGATTGCTAGGCAGGACAGTCACCCCATTTTATTACATGTACATTATATTCTATGACCTATCATAGTCCTATACAACCATCCAAGTTTTATCAAACCTCACAGAAAATACTCAAGTCTGATTCTTCTGATCTACATTTCTAGATGAAGGCTTACGTGTCATGTAAAATTTCTATTAAATAATTATGTCTGTGTGACTATAAAATGTGAAGCATTTTGACTCTGGGTCAAACTAAAAGAGAGTGGGGAAACTACTGAGCACCAGGCCCCATGCACATCTAGGCATACCCATGCAAGTGTAGACATACTCAGACACCTCCAGGAAGGAGCTGAAACAAAGCAAAGCTACCACAGGCCATCTGGAATTGAAATGCCATCAATCATGGCTTAGCTAATGTTTTACATGACTTGCAAGTTATTGGATCAACCAGACCTACCATGAAGCCCCTATGCTGGAGAGACTACACTGAAACAGAGAGACAGTCAAGGAGCCTTGGCTTTTCCAGCTCCCAGCTATGTGGACTTGCCTGCTCAAGTATCAGACATGTAAAACTTAAAGGAAACTTTCAAGACAACTCCAGGTCCATTTGACATTAAATACATGAGATATCTTGTGGGTTTTTTTTTTTTATTGTTGCTGTTGTTTGGGGGGGGGGTGTATGTGTAGAAGACCTGGGGAGTAGGCCAGAGGTGTGAGGGTTGAGAGGATTTACCAGAGACAGAATAGGGAGCAGAACAGGAGGATCAACTGAAATACACTGTTACAGGGAGCAGTGGGGAAGACGGGAGATGTTTGTTGTGCCATATGTGGGTTAGTTTCCTGGCTGGGGCTCAAACTCAAGCCATAGCGGTGATAGTGCTGACACAATGACCACCAGGAAGGACCCAAGTTCATGAGGTATCATGTATAAGAACCATTTAACTGGCCATCTTGGAGCCTATGGAGCGCTGCTGGGGACAGAACTTATAAAATATGTGGTTCAATGCCTTTTTGGAGGCTATAAACAGGAACCTGAGGGAATATACAGTTCTCTTTAAAATTAAAAATGGTTATGTTGAGATGAAAGTGAACTCTAGGCAAGGTAAGTGCTTATGAGTACAGAGCAAAGAACCACATAATGACTCCTGGTGGCAAACCAAGTAAGACTTGAATAACCTGGGGAAAGGTAATGCATGTCCATTGACACAGTGACATGGTTCCTGCCAAATTCTGAAGCAAACTTCCTGCTACGGACATAGGACACAGAATCTTTGTGATGCTGCACCTCTCAAGGATTTAAACTTATTGAAAAATCAGTAAATACTGCTGCACTATTTATAATAGCTATGATATGGAAACAACCCAAATGTCCCAAAACAGATGAATGAATTAAAATATGATACATGTGCATGCACGCCCATGAATACTACTCAGTGATAAAAAAGATAAACTCATACAATCTGTAACAACATGGATGGGGGTGAAGGGATTAGGCTAAGCAAAATATGTCAGAAGGAAAAAAAGTATCAGATGGTTTTACTTATATATGGAGTACAGATTAAATGAGCAAAGGGTTAGGAAAAAGATAAAACTTGCAAGCTGACCATTGATCTGAGGCATACAGTTGGAGAGGGTTAAGGGTAGGGGTCAAAAGAGGGGAGAGAAGAGCAAAAGAAATGGTAGAGATAGATCATAAGTGTTATGGTGGTGGAGAACTACAGGGAGAAATCTGAGGGAAGAAATCATATTTGTCCAAAAATTAAGAACAATGTAAAAAATTAATTTTTAAAAACAGTAATAAGAGATAAAGGACACCACATTATGATTAGGGTTTCAAACAATAAGAGGAAAATGAATTAATTAAAAAAATTAAAAAGTCAATAAATAAAGATGGAGTTGTTAAAAAGAACCACTTAGCTGAGCCCATTCAACACCTAAAACTGTGTGTTTTATGCCAAGTTTGGAGTGACTTTTGTTCCTTAGCAATAGATAACAGCAACATGTCTGGAGATACTAGCTTGAGATATTAGGGTCAAACACAGCCAGTTTTTTCTATTACCAAATCAAAAGAAAAAAAATTTAAACATCTTTAACTTCATCTAGAGTGACCTACTCTCCCCAGATGAAAAAAATCTGACCAAGGGCTTCCCTGGTGGCGCAGTGGGTTAAGCAACACACTATGAAGCAAACTACAGCCTCTGCAGCACAAGTTCGATCTCTGCCTCCAGCCAGGAAGGGGACCCACATGGCGCAGACCTCTCCTGCCTCGCCCACTGCTCCCCTCAGCAGTGTGTTTCAGTCAGTCTGCCTGCTCTGCTCCCCACTCTGTCTCTGGTGAATCCTCTCACCACCCTGGACTCTGGCCTGTACCCCAGCTCTTGTATGTATAAATAAATCTTTAAAAAAAAAACTGACCAAATTAAAAAGTACTTCTGATCAATTTAAGTCACATATAAAATTACAATGTGATAACTATTACAAGTTTCAAATTATTTGTCAGTTACTTTTAAATGACATTTGAAATTACTTCCATTTATATATACACAGTAGTCTAAAGTTTGCTGCTTACTAGTACATTATTTCATTTGCTCTACAAATGCTTTTTAAATGATGAGGTAAATTAAGGTTGTAAGTCATACTAACTCCACTAAAACAACACTAATTTTTAGTGTTTTAAAGTGGGTTATAGCTGCAGAAGCTACTAATATAAAAAAAAAAACCCACTATTTCTAAGGTCTCTTTTTAAATGTCAAGATCTGTATCAAGGACAATAAACATTTTCTATTTAAAGATATATAATTCAATGTGTTTTAGATCACTGGCAGAGAATTTAAATGTGCTAGCTCCTAGGTAAAAAAAAAAAAAAATACTTTGATGTTCATAAATTATAAGCATGGTTAAACTTATGTAGAGAAACTAAAACAGCTGAGCCGAGAATTAATTGACCCCTGCAGAATGGCAGAAGGTACTCTAGGACAGAAACAGCAAGAAAGACTAATGTCAAGATAACTTATACTGAAAATATAATTAACTTTCTCCACTTCCAACTAGACATTTTAACAAAAAAGCCTTAATCCTCCATACCACCAAATAACTAAAACATTCTAAATTATTTAGCAGCAGCTTAATTAACCTTTTCACTCTTTCCTAGATTGTTGAATGTTTGAATTCTCTTAAGCAAGCACTAAGAAAAAATCAAATATAATCAGTTTGAGAAGACATTTTAAAGAATGTGTGCTCTGCTTTAGATATGATTCCCTGATTGATGAGTAATATATATACTCAATTTTGATTAGCTAAAATTAAAATTAAAGATTAGCTAAAATTAAAATTAAACATCTAGTTAACCCATAACATGGCTAATTTTAAGTATCAGACTGGGTCTTGATAACAGTATACAATCCCAGGAAAGGAAAAAAAAAGTTCTCTCTTTGCTCACTGGACAAAAGTTTTAGGCCCTACACAAATTTTGAAATAAGTAAGTACACCTTTCACAGAGACTCTATAACCTCCTAATTCTGCATTCAAAAGTCTCACCCCTTTAAGAAGACTTACTTTGGGAGTCCAAAAACAACAAATTTATTGGGCTTCCTTGCATTAATGAATGACTATAGGGCCTCCCTGGTGGCACAGTGGGTGTTGCAGTGGGTTGAGCACCACACTGTTAAGCATCCTAGGCACAGCAGCGCTAGCAAGTTCGATCCCCAAGTTCGATCCCCGGCCAGAGAAGGGGACCCTCATGGCACAGCAGACCTCTCCTGCCTCACCCACTGTTCCCCTCAGCAGTGTATTTCAATCCATCTGCCTGTTCTGTTCCCCACTCTGTCTCTGGTGGATCCTCTCACCCCCCCCCCCATGCCTCTGGCCAGTACCCCAGCTCTTGTATGCAGAAATAAACAAACATTTAAAAAAACAAAGTACCTAGGTTCCAGCAACAGGAGCAAGCACCCTATGATAAGGCTCTGTAAAAGTGAGCCAATCCCCATTTGTGACTTTATTCCAAATATAGCTCCCTCCCAGCACTTCAACTACTGACTGGTCACAGATCCCTTATAACAGAGCTGAATCATAGCTGAAAGGATGAAGCAAGCATGAGATTACCTGGGACAATTTAACCAAGGAACTGACAGATCCCCCAGGACACACACACAATTTGGATACCTACAGCAGCTTAAAAGGCTCAAACTCTTAGAACTTGTTAGTAGCAACCTCTTGGTATTCCACTCCAGGCTCCTATCTAGAAGAGATGGACAACCTGTTAGAATTATACAACCATCTGATATTGAATAGGGAGGATGAATAGGGAGGATATACAAATCCTGAACAAACTATCACAAAAAAGGAAATTGAAGCAGTAATCAAAACTCTCCCAAAAAAACTGAAAGTCCAGGACCAAGTGAATTCACAAGTAAGTCCTACCAAATCTTCAGAGAAGAACACCTATCCTTCTCAAACTTTTCCGAAATATTGAAAAAGAAATACTTCCAAAGACATGAGGCCAACATTATTCTAATACCAAACCAAACAAATACAACACAAAAAAAAGACCAATTTCTCTATGAACACACACACAAAAATTATCAATGTAATACTAGCAAACCCAACAATGTATGAAAAGGATTGCACACCATGACCAAGTGAGATTCATACTAGGGACACGTGAGTGGTTTAACATCTGAAAATCAATCAATGTAATTCATTACAATAACAGAAGATAAAAACCATAATATTGTGTCACAGACATTGAGAGAGCATTCAATAAGATCCTGCCTGCATTTATAGTGAAAACACTTGAAAATGAGGGTAATCAGAACATACCTTAACATAATAAAAGCCAAATACAGCAAACCCATAGCTACTATCATTCTTTTTTTAACGGTTTTATTTTATTTATGCATACAAGAACTGGGTTACAGGCCAGAGGTGCGGGGGGAGAGGATTCACCTGAGATGAGAGTGGGGAGCAGAACAGGCAGACTGACTGAAAAACACTGCTGAGGGGAGCAGCAGGCACGCAGGAGAGGTCTGCTGTGCCATGTGGGTCTCCCCCCTGGCCGGGGGCAGGGATCGAACTCATGCTGCAGTGGCTGCGGTTTGCCTCATAGCGCGTTGTTTAACCCACTGCACCGGCAGGGAGGCCCCGCTACTATCATTCTTAATAGTGAAAAACTGAAAGCTTTTTCACTCAGATCTGACAAGGTACAAGACAGCACTTTCATCACTGCTATTCAACAAGTTCTTAGAGCAATTACACAAGAGAAAGCTATAAAAGGAATCCAAATTGGGAAAGAAGTAAAACTAATATTTGCCGATGACATATTATACACAGAACCCTCAAGACTCCATGGAAAACCTAATCAAAGAAATCAGTTTAACAAAGTGACATAGTACAAAATTAATACACAAAACTAGTGACTTCCTATAAAGGCAATGAAATAGAAGAGGAAGAAACTGAGAAAGCAATCCCATTTGCAATCACAAAAGCAAAAAAATTAAGTACCTAGGAGTAAGCCTAACGAAGAAAGTAAAAGCTCTATACAAAGAAAACTATAACACATGGTTGAAAGACATTGAAGAAAACACAAAGAAATAGATAAATATTCCCTGTTCATAAATCGGAAGAATCAACACTGTCAAATGATGATACTACCCAAAGCAATATACAGATTCAATGCAATAAAAACATCAGTGGCATTTTTCAAAGAACTAGAACAAACACTACTGAAATTCATATGGAATCACAAAAGACCCCCAAACAACTGAAACAATACTGACAAAAAAGAGAATGGCAGTATCACATCTCCAGACTTCAAACCATATTATAAAGCCATAATAATAAAAACAATATGGTACCAGAAAAAAACAGACCAAAAGACAGACCAAAAAAGAATAGAATTTAAAGTCCAGAAATAAATGCATACCTATATGGACAACTAATCTATCACAAAGGGACCAAAAGCATACACTGGAACAAGAATAGCCTCTTCAGGGGTCTCCCTGGTGGCACAAAGAGTTAAGTGTTCACACTATGACTCTACTTGCAGCCACTGAAGCACAAATTCGAACACTGGACAGGGAGGTGACCCCCATGATGGGGCGGATCCCTCCTGTCTTGCCCACTGCTCCCCTCAGCAGTGTATTTCAGTAGATATGTTTGTTCTGCTCCCTACTCTGTCTCTGGTGAATCCTCTCACCCCTTGTACCTCTGCCCTGCACCCCAGTTCTTGTATGCATAAATAAGTAAATCTTTAAAAAAAAGAATAACCTCTGAAATAAATGGTGTTGGGAAAACTGAACAGTAGCATACAAAATGAAACTAAACCATTATCTCACACCAAACAAAAATCAATTCAAAACAGATGAAAGTCTTAGATGTAAAACCTGAAACCATAAAGTATATAGAAGAAAACAGGAAAAACACTTTGGAATTTCAGATATAACTTTAGTGACATCTTTAGGAATTCACCCCTAACAGCAAGGAAAATAAAAGAGAACATAAACAACTGGCACTGCCTCCAACTAAAAAGCTTCTGCACAATGAAAGAAACTAAAATTAAGACATTTTACTAAACAGGAGAAAATATCTACACACCATTTATCTGACAAGGGACCGATACTGAAGAGCTACAAAGAATGTACACAACTCAACAAAGAGAAATAACCCAATCAAAATATAGACAGAAGATCTAAACAGATACTTCTCCAAAGAAGCTATACAGACTACAGGGGTCTCCCTGGTGGCACAGTGGGTTAAGTAACGCACTATGAAGCAAACTGCAGCCACTGCAGCACGAGTTCGATCCCTGCTCCCAACCAGGGCGGGGACCCACATGGCGCGGCAGACCTCTCCTGCTGTGCACGCTGCTCCCCTCAGCAGTGTACTTCCCTTGATCTGCCTGTTCTGCTCCCCGCTCTCTGTGGTGAATCCTCTCACCCCACCCCCCACACCTCTGGCCTGTACCCCAGTGTTTGTATGCATAAATAAACAAATCTTAAAAAAAAAGAAGATATACAGACTACAAACAGGCACATGAAGAAATGTTCATCATCACTTATCAGGAAAATGCAAATTTTTTAAAGATTTATTTATTTATGCATACAAGATATGGGGTACAGGCCAGAGTCCAGGGAGGTGAGAGAACCCACCAGAGACAGAGCGGGGAACAGAACAGGCAGACAGACTGAAATACACTGCTCAGGGGAGCAGTGGGCAAGGCAGGAGAGGTCCGCTGCGCCATGTGGGTCCCCTCCCTGGCTGGTGACAGGTATCGAACTCATGGTGCAGTGGTTGCGGTTTGCTTCACAGTGAATTGCTTAACCCACTGTGCCACCAGGGAGGCCCAGGAAAATGCAAATTAAGAGATACTATCTCTCATTTGTGAGAATAGTCCATATTGAAAAGAAGTAAGTGCCAGTGAGGATGTGTAGAAAAGGGAACTCTCCTACACTGCTTGTGGGAATATAGAATGGTCAGCCTTTAAGGAAAGCTTCTCAGAGGAGCCTTAAAACATTAAACATGGGGTAGTGAGCTCGGCGGAGCCGCGGATCTGTCTCTTGCTTCAACAGTGTTTGGACGGAACAGACCCGGGAACGCTCTTCTATTATCTTCCGACCACCCTCCAACCTTTTTTCCAGTCGCAACCTGCGGAACCATCCTCTCTGCAGCCCACTTCCTCCGAGACCACCGAAAAAACCGTTTAAAAAAAAAACAACATTAAACATGGGGGCCTCCCTGGTGGCGCCGTGGGTTAAGCAATGCATTATGAAACAAACCACAGCCACTGCAGCATGAGTTCAATCCCTGCCGCCAGCCAGGGAGGGGACCCACATGGTGCAGCAGACCTCTCCTGCCTCGCCCGCTGCTGCCCCTGAGCAGTGTATTTCAGTCAGTCTGCCTGTTCTGCTCCCCACTCTGTCTCTGGTGAATCCTCTCACTGCCCTGAACTCTGGCCTGTACCCCTGCTCTTGTACATATAAATAAATAAAATTAAAAAAAAAAAAACATTAAACATAAGACCTAGTAATTCCACTCCTAGAACTCTATCCAAAAAAATTAAAAACATTTGTTCAAAAGAAACTTTCATTCCTATTTTACTGCAGTGCTATTTACAATAGCCAAATTATGTAAACAACCTAAACGCCCAAAAACAGACAAGTGGATCAAGAAGATGTGGTATATAAGTTTGTCCCCTGGAGGAGGAATCCTTCCCCATCGTGAACAAATATTTAAGGAGGGGGGTCCAAGTACTTGGAATAAGAATGTCCTTTCTGAGATCCTGCCACTTGCAATAACATGGATGAACTAGGAGGACATCCTGCTAAGTGAAAAAGGCCAGACATGAAAAGAAAAAACTGTGAGATCTCACTAACATGTGGAGTCCTTAAACATGGACTACACAGAAGGAGAGTAGAATGGTGGTTACCAGGGGCAGAGAGGTGGGGCAGATGTTGATCAAAGGGTACAAAATTGCAGTTATACAAGACAATGAAGTCTAGAGATCTAAAATATAGCTTGATTACTATAGTTCACATTGTACTGAGTACTGGAAATATGCTAAGAAAGTAGATATCAGGTGCTTGCAACACCAAAAAAGGGAGAGAGGATAATGGCAAAATGTTACTTAGCTTGACTACAGCAATCATTTAATTACGTATATGTGTATCAAAATATCATGTTACACACCCTAAATATATACAATTTTTATTTTTAAAAAAGAATGTCCTTTCCCAGCACCCAGGCAGGACCTCTCACCCACCATTCCCTCACACCTTTTACCTGTTGTCCAATGCCTTAATCTCTTCATGTTCTCTAGCTCTGTTCATGTTTTCTATCAAAAGGTCTCCTAGACTCCACATCTCCTATAGTCTAATCCTACACACCCCAATCTGTTCCCAAATACCAAACACTTCAAATCTGAAAACGCTTCCACTGTGTCCTACTTTTCCAACCTCTACTCTGAACAGTCCCTCAGACTTGTTCTAATTACAACTGGGTTCTCCTCTGAAGTTATACTCCTTGTTCATAACCCTTAAGTGGTGAAAGTTATTACCACATTCTAATACCGCTGGACCTGGAGGTGAAGAAAGTATCCTCCTTGATGCCTACTAATGCTTTCAAATTAGTCTCTTTACCTCTTCCTTAAAAAACCCTACTCTGGGGCCTCCCTGGTGGCGCAGTGGGTTAAGCAACGCACTATGAAGCAAACCGCAGCCACTGCAGCACAAACCGCAGCCACTGCAGCACGAGTTCGATCCCTGCTGCTGGCCAGGGAGGGGACCCACATGGCGCAGCAGACCTCTCCTGCTGGGCCCGCTGCTCCCCTCAGCAGTGTACTTCCGTTGGTCTGCCTGTTCTGCTCCCCGCTCTCTGTGGTGAATCCTCTCACCCCCCCACCTCTGGCCTGTACCCCAGTGCTTGTATGCATAAATAAATAAATCTTTAAAAAAAAAAAAACCCTACTCTGAGTATTTATATGAACTCTATTACCCATGACCTGGTTGTAATGGTAAATTTTATCTGTTAACTTGATTGGATCATGGGTGCCCACATAACTGATTAAACATCTTATCTGAATGTGTATTATGCCAGTGCTAGATGAGACTGATATTTGAACTGGCAGTCTGAATAAAGCAGATATTCTAACCATTGTGAGTGGGCATATCCAACCCATATAGGGCCTAAATAGAACGAGGAGATGAAGAAGGAGCACTCACTCTCTGCCTGACTCCTTAAGCTGAGCCCATCATTCTTCTGCCCTTGGACTTACAACATCAGTGTAAGTCCATTCTCAGGCTTCAGACCTGAATTGGAATTTACTCCATCATTTTTCTGGGTCTCTAGCTTGCAGACAGCAGGTCATGAGACTCTTCGGGCCCCATAATCACATGTACAAATCTTTATAATGCATCTCATTCTATACAGACATAGATGAGAAAGAGAAGGGATGTAAGAGAGTCACAATGATAGGGTTCTCCAGAATAAAAGGACCAACAGAATCTCTCTCTACACTCCCCCTTCCTTCCCTTTCTACCCCTCCCCTCTCTCACAATATCAGCAATTGATTTATCATCACAATTGATTTATTAAACATTTCACTCCTTTGCTTAATATCTGCCTTCCCCTATTAGAATCTGCATGTAGGCAAGGATTTTATGCTTAGTTCATTCCTGTGTATCTAACAGGCAGTAGGAACACAAAACGTTAAGAAACAAAAAGGTTTTGAGCAAATGGATAGACAGTGGTGGCATTTACATTGAAAAAACATATATGTAAAAAGTAGAATCATAATCTTTGTACAAAACAGCCTGTAATCTAGTAAGAGAAAAACACTAAAATATACAACACATTAGGATTCTGATTTCTTAAGTCTATTATTACTGAACTAATATTGTATAATCCTACTTGGATCATTCTCCACACACAAACACACACTCTTACACACAATATACAATTCTGTCCCTTTACAGAAAAATTTGTGGAAGGAAAAATACCAAACTATTAGCTATGGGTTAAGAATTAATACTATGCATGGTGATGAGACTGAAGAGACTTTCACTTTATATATACGTTTTACAATAAGCATATTATTTTTGTAATTTAAAGAAAGGAAGGTAACAGGAATGGAAATATCACACTTCCCTACTTTATACCTTACTATAAGACTATTGTATCAAAACAACATGGTATCAGGATAAAAACAGACACACAGTTCAGTGGAAAAGAACAGCCCAGAAATAAACCCACACATACCTGGACAGCTAATTTACAACAAAGGAGCCTAGAATATGTAATGGCATAAGGAAGGAATCTTCAATAATTGGTGTTAGGAAAACTGGGCAGTCACATACAAAAGAATGAAACTAGGCCACTAACTTATACAAGACACAAAAATTAATTCAAAATTAATTAAAGACTTGAATGTGACACCTGGAACCATAAAATACACAGAAGAAAACACAGGTTAAGTTCCTTGTTTACATGTTTCTATGAAGAGTTATCAACACATATACAGATAGAAATATCCCCATATCTATATACCTCTATCAATTAGCAAAGTCTGAATAAAAGAGTATGTACATACTATGGGAATGCACAGGCATATAGACTGAAACATACTGCAGAAGTAAAAAGAAAAAAATGGATCTACATATACTGACAGATTAAGAAGAGGAAGTTACAGAATACATAAAATATAAAAACAACAATACACACAAATATATATAAATATGTAAATATAAGTGAAATAATCAGAAAGGTTGCACACTGGGTCTACAACAAAGATTACCACTGGAAGGAGAAATGTTATTAGGCAGGAATTTTATCACTTAGGAAGGAAAGAATTAAGGATCAAAGAAAAGGGGATCTTTCACCTTTCACTCTATGTATTTCTATAATGTGTGAACTTTTCAAGACTTACAAGTTACTGTACAATAAAAAATAAGGATAAAAACAAGTTATATCACACACTATGAAAATTTTTACATCAGTATAGACTAATTCTAAAAGAATATATAAGAGAAAGTACTATCAGTGATTGCCTTTGGAGAAGAAACCTGAGGAAACTTTTCATCATCACCTTCTGCACTGTTCAATTTTATCACACATGCACTGCTTTAAAAAAATTTAATGAGCACTTAATTTTTAAAAAGATTTTTATCAATTTATGCATACAAGAGTCAGGGTACAGGCCAGAGACACCAGAGACAGAGTGGAGAGCAGAATAGTCACACTGACTGAAACACACTGCTGAAGGGAACAGTGAGTGAGACAGGAGAGGTCTGCCTCGCCATGTGGGACCCCCTCCTGGCCAGGGATCGAACTGGCGCTGCAGTGGCTGCAGAAGCCCTACAGTGCGGGCGCTCAACCCCTTGAGCCACCAGGGAGGCCCCCAATGAGCATTTTTATTTATTTATTTAAGATTTATTTACTTATGCATACAAGCACTGGGGTACAGGCCAGAGGTGCCAGGGCGGTAAGGGGATCCAGAGTAAGGTACAGAACAGGCATATAGACTGAAACATACTGCAGAGGAGAGCAGCGGTTGAGGCAGGAGAGGTCCACCTGTGCCATGCGGGTCCCCTCCGTAGCAAGCAGCAGAAATCAAACTCGTGCTGCAGCAGCTGAGGTTTGCCTCACGGTGCGTTGCTCAACCCTTTGTGCCACCAGGGAGGCCCTAATGGGCACTTTCAAAAAGTACACTATGATAGGTGCTATTATCAAAGTATTTAACAGATTTAAATGGCCAAAAGGATTATTTGGTCTGCCTGAGAGACTTTAGGAAGGCGAGTCACCAAGTGTTTTAGAACACATTCTAGGCAGAATTCACAGAATGGCCAAAGGGAGAGACATCACAAAAGATGGAAGGGTTCAGAACTCAGGCATAAAGAACAATGCTTGGGAGTACAAGGGGGAGAGGGCCTCCAGGGGAACTTAAATAATCACCAGTTCCTGAAAGTTCACACTTCCCTTGCTGCCTTTTTTAAAGAAAATAACCACATTCAGACTTGCATAGATTTCTTTATATTCTGCTTAAAGCTACCACCTCACTTCAAATTCCTATAAACTAAGAGAATATATTTATCAGTTAAAGAAAATACAATGCTAACTAAAGGGTAATATTCTAAATTAGTAATTACTTTGATCTCCGATTTTCATATGACTTCTTTGCACCAGCTCATAAAGCCAAATTGCAATAAGCATAAAAATAATAATACCACACTGTAATACCATAGGATTTCCTACCCTCTTTTTAAAAAATTCTAATTGTGGCATTTATAACAAATATCTCATACTAGGGTAGAATGAAGAAAGATGACCTAAATCTCAGCTATAACTAGATGGCACTACTGCTTTATAGTTCTTAGGATTTAATTAAACATTAATGATACACTGATTTCTGTCAAAAGAAAAACTGACCTTGGGCCTCCCTGGTGGCGCAGTGGGTTAAGCAACGCACTATGAGGCAAACTGCAGCCACTGCAGCACGAGTTCGATCCCTGCTGCCGACCAGGGGGGGACCCACATGGTGCAGCAGACCTCTCCTGCTGTGCACGCTGCTCCCCTCAGCAGTGTACTTCTGTTGATCTGCCTGTTCTGCTCCCTGCTCTCTGTGGTGAATCCTCTCACCCCC